>VTPC01000555.1:0-111289 GCA_011009095.1 Ignelater luminosus
AAAAACATTTTCATCGATCTACTAAATCTCTTCCACAATTCAGTGGGAATAAACTTGCCACGTAGACCTTAACACGCGTCATTTATTTTTGCTCGTAGGAAATATTTTTGGTCTTGGATATTTGCAAAAGATTTGCAGCTTTACAAGCTGTATTAGAAGCATATTTATTTGAATTTTATTTTACCTATGTACTACTTTTGACTTTGAATAATAATTTCATTTCGCCATGACAGATTATTTAATCCGTGACCCGTAGTGGCTGTTATAATTAATTATAAGTAATTACCTTAGGTGTGACTTTTCAAAAGGTTATAGTGAACAATTTAAAAAATTCTGTGACGGTAACAACTTAAAACAGGGGCAATAAAACAATGTATATTACAATCTAACTAACATTTGTATTATCAATAATAATTTAAACTCTTTTTAATAATATTTTCTACAAAATAAAAATTAAATACCACAATGCCTATCTTTAAAATGCAAACGTACTAAACAATCTAAACAATATAAATCAAGTAGCCCTTTCTATGCGTCTCCGGCAATTTTCATTTATTTATGCTCAAGTGTCGCCTACTTTGTGCTAAAATTGCGGAACACAGAACAACAATGTTATGCAAAGTATGAATATAAAACAAATAATAAATATCAAATTTTGTTTTAAACTTGAGCAAACTACTATGAAGACGTATGAAAAGCAAATATTTATACAAAAAGATTTTTAACTGTTATTTCAATTCACACAATTTCTTTCGTTATATTATTATAGAAAAAGTCACTTTCCATTTAAATAACTCTAAAATTTTCTTTCAATTCTAGAATAATAATAAACTTTTTAAGCATTTTATATATTTTTTCTTTAATTTCCAGAAGGACAATATTTTCTTGAAATCCTAACATTCAATACCTATCATGATATTTTAAAAGACGTTAGTCTTGAATTTAAACGAGTCATCTGTCAATGAAGGCTTTCTAGAAGAGGTTAGCCGTTGGGAATAAATGCATGTCGGATCGTTATCATAGAAAAAAAAAATGAGTTAGGTTACCGGCGTGGTGTAACATTACCAAAAATTACTGAATGGCACACTCCTGAATTAGAATCAGTAATAAGCATTCCTTTCGCTAGTATTAAACACGACCGACATAAAATAAAAAAATAAAAAGTATAAAAATAAACAAAGAAGGATTCATTGTGTTTCATTCTTCGTTTCGAGGATGGGCCACAACATAAGCTTGAACCTCATACAGAAAGTTAGAAAAAGTGAAAGTAAAGAAGGGACAAGAAGCAGTCAAGTTCTTGAAAATTATTGTTCCGGGTATCACCTACACTACTAAAAGAAACCACCAAAAAACCCTAATGTGAATAACCTCTTTGGAAATTTAGGTCGAGTTCCCTTGAAAACCAGAAGAATACTCGTCATTGTGCAATGATAGTCTCTATTTTACAAAAGAAGCAGTGGCTTTAGGAGCATTGAAGTTCCCTCTCATCCAGTGAGGCTGATATACGCTGTGGTCTTTTAAAAACTCTACGCAGCACATCATACTTTCATAGATGTTTCAGTTTTTCAGTTTTAATTGCGCGTACTGATCCATGTCGACTATAAAATTTACTTTCCTGCAACATGTGTTGTCTACTTACTTGTAGCGTTTTTAAAATACCATAATGAATTGATGCTAAAACGCAGCTGGCTGGTAGATGAATAAGTGAGAGTAGTATGCAGCAAGGATTGATGTTGATTATGGTATGACAGCAACAGGTGCAATTAGTGGGGTAGCTTTGAAATCGGAATTGAAAGTTGATGCGTTAATGTTGAAGTTGATTGTTGATTGCGGCATTGCTGGAGAATGATAGAGTGGTTGATCGGCAGTGTTGAAGATGCTCGTCGATGGTCGGTGGGTGTGATGTGTATGGTGACGAAATGATAACTTGAAGGGTTGGTAGTTGGAAGTAACGACTTCTTATACGGAGTGAATGAGCAATGGCGGAGAGTGAGGGAGAATGGAGTACGTTATTGGTTGTTATACGATGTAACCAAATAAATGGAAAAGTAATCAGGAATGTTGGCAAAACGGTTCTCCTCATAATCACAACCTCCTCATTTTGTGCAGTAGAGTGATAGACTTGAGAATCCTCAGGCTCAGGTAGCACCTAACTAGAGGAAGAGGATTGTTACGGCCTGCGGGAGAGACCCAAATCTTGCAGTGAGGCTGTGAAATGCTGCAACCGGGCCTACTTTTCACCCAAAAAGGCGGGGAATAGGCTGATGGAGTAGGGTTGACGGACTGCTTCCAATTAGGATCCCATAATTGGCATGGAAAAAATCGGCAAATAGGATGGATATTACTTGCTTTAAGGCTAAATGCATATCATCAAGGACAGATGAAACGTAGACCATGTCGAAAAAGAAGTCTGCGTTAGCCCGCAATTAATCGGAGAAGACAATGCACAAAATACTTTTCGCTGTGATTTTTAAAAGATTGCAGCAGGAGCTGTTGTAGGACTTGAAGTCTTTTCAGTGATAGTAAATGATTGTCAATCTTATCCTAAATACTTGCAACTGCAAAAAACTCTAAAAACTCTGTGCGCCCGAGAAAGATAGACAAAAGATAGTAGATTGCATGGAAAAGTGTGTGTTGTATTTGAAGACGCGGGTCTCTGTTTTTTCGCTATCAACTTAACATCAAGGACGTGTTCTCAAACGTGTAGTTATAAAATCAAAAAGTTCACTGCTAGTCAAAATATCTTTCGTGAGTGAATAGCTACTGGCAACACTTTCTTAAGGTCCAGATGAGCATTCTGTATTTTGGTTTTTATTGCCTGGTGCTTTTCCCTTGACCTATGGCAAGGAAAGCTAACCGTGTGTACTGCGCAAGGTGGCAGTTCATTGTTGCGTACGAAAGTAGCAAAACTAGAGCATCAGTTATAGTATTTATGTGTTTCCTGATAGATTTGATTAGTAGGTGTGAATGGATCTTTTTGTGGGTTAATATCTTTGTATCGTACTTAAAACACAACTTAAGTTTCAATTTACCGATCTGAGAATTTGAAAATTTTTTCTGTAGTGATGATTTTATAATCGAGTATCGTAATTTGATTATTGTGCAATTGGAGTGCTTCAGCGTTTAAGAGAGTTTTTCGAAAATAAATCTCACATTCGGTGGTTACGTTAATTTTACTCCAAAATTAATTTTTTTTATTTGGTAATTTTTACGGATTGCCATTCTCTTTTATGAGTCTGTCATCTTCTAAGATTCGACGGCTGTTTGTTAAACTTTATAAAACGGATTCATATGCAATAAAATAGAGACAGGATTTACCGCAGTGAAAAATACTTACACTGCAGAGAATTCTTAACTATATTAACTTTCTATTTCTTATTATAAGTTAATACCTGTTGAGAAATAAATAGATAATGACACAAAGAGCTGGATTATTTATTCACCAGACGAAATTCTTTTATATTTCTCTTACATGTTCAATAAGTGTTATGTAAAATGTTATAGGCTTTTTTATTTTATCAATGTTTGTGCTCGTGTAAGATTTATTTTTTTATGTTAATAGCGTTGTGCCCTCAAGGAAATCTTTCACATGAAATATCTATGTATATTCAAAGATAATCATTCTTCCTACTACGTGATTAGAATGACAAAAACAGAACAATTACAGAAAGGTTTTCCGGTAAAGAAAGTCTGAACGGGAAAGTTTTCTCCAGAGACTTTAAAACTGAGAAAACTACTACTAAGTCAGCAAACCAGCAATTAGTTGATGTGTTTTGTTTACACAGACTTAGCTCGCTTTGAAATTTTCAAAACCTACCTACAACGTGGAAAAAGCAGATAAACGAGCAGGAAAGCCATTTCAAGATTTAAATTTTCTCCTCTCAGATTCATTTATTCGTTAGCTTCACGTTCATGTTTGTTAGAACATTTTATTAAATGTAGCATTCATACTGGTTGGTAAAACTACCATTATTATTTTACAAGTCGCTCAAAATCTGATTTTGAAATTCTAATTCGTCAGGTCAACATTAGTGTCTCGAGGAGGTACGAATATTGTGTCCTCCTTTCTGAATTTTAAATTATAACAACCACAGTAGTATTTGGAGTGGTTATACTTTGATCTAAAGCTAAACATCAACTTCTGGATCACTTTACCGTGGGTATTATTGCTTTGAAATGAGAGCTTCTACAGAAAGGAGCCTAAAAGTATATAAAGAGATTATTTACATAACTAAATAAATTCTTTATGGTTTGTTGAAAAGAGATTGAATTCATTAAATCTTTCTTTTTGATTATTTAATGTTGAGGTTGAAATTTAGTTATGTCGTATTTTCAGTCAATGTACGCTTTATTTTCAGACTGATATTTCTGTTTTCTTAACAAAATATAAATTTTATTTGTAAGTAATAAACCAACTATGATAATAAAATGTTAGCATAAATAGGAGTAGTTGGTATAATCAACTTTAAAGTTGTATTAAACATTAAGTAATCCTGATTAGTAAGTATCAAAAAGACAAAATAGCCTCGTTGAAGAAATTTAATTTATCCCGCTAAGTGGAAACTACTTATAAAGTGTAAGACACTTTGTTTTGTTCTAATCGGTTTGTTCTGTATTAGATCTAAGAGATTTTAATTTTTTTCAATTTTAAAGTACTTTTAAAATATTTAATTTAAAAAAATCTCTCTATCTTACACCAAGAAGTAGTTTTATTTATTTATTGGCAGTTTACAAATGCCTTAGCTTTCATACAGAAGTGGCCGACTCTTTATTAGCTTATATAGAAATTCGAGTCAAATGTAAAGTTAACTGTTACCGCTTATTAGTTATAAATTTGCTTCATATCTTTACTAAATACGTAACATATTGTAAAGTAAGGCATTTGATACACTCAACATCAAGGTCATTATTTGCATTCTATTAAAGAAACAAAGCGGAAAAAGTCCAAGAAAGTTTCCAGAGACCCTCTCGCTTATCTGCTCCTCACTGACTTTAGAGTATCTTCCCTAAAAACAACTTTTTTGGTTGAGATCGATCAAGTATACCTTGTTAAGGTATTTTCAGAGTTAAGCCACCCCGAGTTCAACAATCTTGTATGCAGGCAACATTTTACAATAAAACCCATTTCATTGCATTCCTATCTTTTGAAGTTAAAATAGGAGGTCGTTGAATGTATAATCCAAAACATTTTGACGATATTACTATTTCTAAGAGGAAATTTTACCTGCAAAATACAATTTATTTCTATTATTTCTAAACCCCGGACATAAAAGTATGTATGGATGGAATTAAATACATTTCTGTCTCTAGTTAACAAACGGCTGAGCGAAAGAAAAAAAAATTTATACCCTTTAAAATGATATATCACACATGGGATAGTACCATTTAAGATTTCAGAGTGGGGGTGTTTGGGGGAAGAATGAAAGTTTGCCAACTGATTAGAACAGGTTATTAAATGTCTCCCTCCAAAACAAAATCGACGTGTTTCAGCGATTTTTGATAATTTTACTAATTAAAGACTTATTCAAGGTGGGAAGATTTAAAATAACCACCTGGTATATTGTTGTTTGGATGCTTTACTTGAAATACTTCCAGATAGTATATCCTGGTATATATGCGTCACCTAGGTACTAAGTATAAAGTAAGCTCCAATATACCAGTTATACCATTTGAGTTCACTTTTGTTACACAGAAAAAAAGTATCAGCAAGTTTAATAAGTTTATCAGAATATTCTTATAGTGGTCCTATGACGAGGCTTTACTTTTAGAAATTTCCCTAGTTTGTCTTCACTAATTGCCATTTTTACCGTAAACCGTAACAATCTTTTTTTAAGAATAATTAAGTGATTGGGCCAGTGATGGATTTAGGCTTAGGTCCGCAAGACTCGGGCCTAGGACGATAAAATTTGAGGGGCGGTAAAATTTGAGGGGCAACAAAATTTGAGAGACGATAAAAATTCGAAATTCATGAAGTTTCCTGGTGACTCTATGAAATATCTAAACTACGTTTTTCAGTGTTATTATTATTATTATTATTATTATATACAGGGTGTCTCTAAAATGTTTGATCATAGCTTAACCACAGATTCCTGGGATCAAAATAAGGCCATCTAACCCAACTTACCTATATCCAAAGTTGCTTCGTTAAGCCGGTATTGAACGTCAAAGTTCTTTGAAAAAAATGTTTTTTGCTTATATAATGATAGAACGGGCCAACTGATTTTAATAATGTTTGGTATGAAGTTCCTCGTGGGTGTAAGACATAATCTGACATAATTTCGAGCTTTATTGATACATTGAAAGGGTACGAAAAATTGTTTCTCATCAAGGCTAAGTAGATTAAAAGTGTGTTGTCAAAAAAGCCGCGAGTATGCATTCAGATTTTATTTTTTTGTGAATAAACAGTACCAGGTATCAAAAATGGTCAAGATACAAAAAATGTTACTAAAGTGTGTACCTTTGCAGAAAAAAAACATGGAAGCTCTCAGCCTCCGCATTAAAAATTACTATCGGATTTAAGACGGGACATATCCTTTTCCGTATTCTTTCAGTGTATCAATAAAGTCCAGAATTATGTCAAATTATGTCTTACACCCACGAGGAATATCATACTAAAAATTATTAAAATTAGTTGGCGCTTTCTATAGTTATAAGCAAAAAACATTTTTTTTCAAAGTCAATACCGGCTTAACGGAGCAACTTTGGTAATAGGTAAGTTGGGTTAAATCGCCTTATTTTGATCCCAGGAATCTGTGGTTAAGCTATGACCAAACATTTTAAAGACACCCTGTATACAGTATTTTCGTAAAGCAGTGCATAAATTCTTTAAAAATTCAGGAACGAACTTTAAAAAAAAACACTCGGACCCGTCGAATTTTATTTTTAAATGAGCATTTTTAAACAGAAAATATTTATATGACGTCATCGATATTTTTCTTTAATGACAACTCCTATATATTTTATTATGGAATTTAAAAGAGCACATTTTTTTACCTACGGTAAGGTAATTATGGATATAGATCACATAAGAAAGTTCTGAAGAAAAACGACCTCAAAATCTCACAATATTGAATTTACTGATAATGCAAAATTCAAAAGACTTAAAGAATTAAATGTTCAAATTGTGCACCGTTGGCAACCTGACATTAGCCAAGACGATCAATAAATTGTCTTTGAATATTGTCAATAACTTCTCCTGTCTCTCTCAAGCAGCGAGAAACGTTTGAAAATGTTGTATGGTGAGGAACAATACGATCTGGGTATCGCCTGAGGTAATCCACTGCTGCAGCACGTTCACTTCCATTGCAAAAACCATAGACATATCGGTATATTCTGCATAGTAAAATGCGACATAATGGCTAAATTAATAACACAATACAAACATTATTCAGTATTAACTACGACAGTAAACACGCCAATAAACTGTCATTTGTCACAAATACGTCAATTCATCAAGGTTAACTCAATTTATCAAGACTTACTCATTAAAATTTTCTGGTTGTTGTCTATTACCGACCTTTTTTCAATTTCCTTCTATATGGGCGAAACGAAGAGAAATTCACCTATAGTTTAATAACATTTTTTGATCGTAATGACTGACCCCTAGAATATATGGTATAAGTTTGTCGGTCAAGTTGCGGAACACCCTGTATAGTTTATATACACCTTTAAAAAACAAAAAGGGCGCCATATCAAAACAGGCCTAGAGTGCAATCAAACCTAAATCCACTTCTGGATTGGGCTATCTAAATGCTTAGTCAAAAGTCCAAAATGTTCGAACAGAAATCATAAACAGCGTCTTGTCTTTGCTGTTTTTTTCTACTCATCAGTCCTTTCTGCGTCCCACTATTAATGCTAATGACCATGATTTTCCACGAAATTTTGATAAGTGATTATTCAACGCAAAAAGAATACTTTGACCTTCTTGATAAAGATAATAGAAATGTTTTCTTTTAAAGGCTCATTAAATTAGTGATTATTTTTTTCCATTATTTTCTTATTGCATCACAACATTAAAAACATTTACTAGACTGCAATTTATAATTAGTAAGTGCTACACATGTAAATAACACGACAAAAATAAATGAAAATTGTTCTTACGTCGAGGTTCGGGGGGGCCGTTCTGTGATTGATCCAGCGGAGGAACCAAACATGCGGATTCTTCACACATTTTGTTTTTCTGTTATTTTATGATGATCCTCGTCTGTATCGCTGCGTCTCATCTGAGAATTAAATATTCAAGTAGTAATAATAACTGGAAGAACAGACAAAGCAAAGACAAATATCAAACAAATTGATTTTAGTCTTTCATTTTCAGCGTTGACTATATTTGTTCCTAATTCAGATGCCAATGTTTTATTTGAATATGTAACGAATTTGGAATACAAAAGATGAACTACTTTATCAAACTCAATTACAAACAGAGTTATTATAACTTTATAATCGAACATTGCGGCGTGTGGTGTTATAATACAGAAAATCAATCTATAGTCTATAGTTTTGACATTAATTCAAGGAATTCTCCTGCCTTTAAATTGGTTAACAGATTTCAATACTCACTTTAATATAGGCACAAATGGTTCAGAGTTGATTAAATGTCAATGAATTGCTGATAATATTAACACCAAAAACTCATAAAGCAAACATAAAATGTAAATTATTTCGGTGTTAAATGATAATAAAGTAGCTGACGTAAGTAGATAAAATAGCAGAAAAGTAACTCATGTAAATTTATTCTAATAATGAATCATAACCCTTAAAATCGTTTTTATAAACGGGAAAGAGAATTCTTTATTTAGGTGGGTGCAAAATTTATTCCAAGGAATGGACTTCGCATAATTAAAGGAAATCCGACCTGGCCCTGTTCTAAACGTCACGCCCAGTAGGTATAGATATAGTAACATTTACATTTCACAAAAGTAAAAATTTATATTCGTTATTCGATAACATAAAAAGATGGAAATATCTAATGTTACTTCAAGATTTCGGTATCAAATATTAATCAAAATTTAAAAGGTAGATCAAACCAAGTTAAAAGAGCTAAACAACTGCTATTATACCTTACTATACCTAATTAAAGTTTCACCAACCGTCATGATTGTCGGCTTTAAAATGAAGCATTGCAGGCAGTGTTATTTACAGAATCAATTGTTTTTTTTTTCGAAAAGGAACTGATCTGTAAATTATTAAAATTCTTTACAGGCAGAAAAGATGGAGGAGTAGGACTAAATACTGGCTGAAATAAATGACAATCAAAGAAGAACAATTAATTATAATTTGTAAGTACGGAATAGACAGAAAAAAAACTTTAGACACAAACTGTTTGTTAACTATGAATAAATGAGAGAAAATAAATGAGTGGATGTAAAAGAGAAAGCAAAAGTAGAAAGGAAAATTTAAAAAAAATAAAGCCCGTGCGACGAATATTGAAGAGAGAAAGAAAGGGAAAATTATATGAGGAAAAGAAGAAAAAAGTTAAATGAAATCCACAAAGAAAAAAAAAGACAAAATTAATAAACAAGAAGGTAATAATAAAAGGTAGAAAGTATTAGATAAGAGGGAAAAGAACAAGATGAAGAAATAAAAAAGATAAAAAAAACGGAAAAGATAAAGTTAGAAAAACAAGAAAAGGAAGAAACAGAGCAAAGATGAACGCAGAGATAGACTACTGTAAGACAGAGAAGTGGTCGAAGTAGACAATAAAAGTAATAAAAGTAGCGGGAAATGAGTTTTAATCAATCTCTTCTCTCTTTCCTTTTTTTTTGATCATCATTTGAGAGATACGAAAATATAGAGAAAAAAATGCCAAGAGAAAAAAAAAGAAAAGAAGACACGAGAGTGACAAAATAAAAGAGGAAAAAAAAGATGAGAAAGTAGAATAGCCCAGAAAGGTTAGCAGAGAAGAATATGAGAAACGAACAAAAACCAGGATTTCTTTGGTAGAACTTTATTCTTATATTAAACGAAAGATTACTATTGCGCTTGGTATGTATGCTTCGTTATAGTTTTTATTTTTTTCCAATTTTAATTTCTTAATCTTAATCAACAGAAATGATATATTGACACTATCTTCTGTAGATTTTTCAAATTGTAATGGTTTTAAATCAGTCTCTGTAATATTATAATATAGCTCTTCAAAGATCTCCTCTAGAATTAACGTCTGATCTTTCATAGTCGCTCATAGTGAACAGTTATGCATCGATCATGAAGAATATCTTTACGATATGGTATATATGCAGACAGAAACTAATGATATATTTTAGAGAAAATAAAAGATAGATTAATCACTCAATGGTCTTCAAAAAATCAGATTCAGATCAAAAACGTTTGTTGGAATGAAAGTTAGTTAGTTATGCAATCTCTTTTATATTATAGCTAAGAAGCATAGAAGAAAATATTAAAACCTTCACTTCACACCAGCACAAAACTTTTGGTGTGCTGTGTCTTAAACTGAGATAATGAAAAGAAATTTAAATTAGGTGATCTGAATAGTCAACTTCAATTCTCTGGTGAAATTCAATTCTCCTCGATATCCAAAATGACAGATTAAACATCACTTAAGTTCTGTTTGGAAAACGTTCTAGAATAGCTATCGCCCATTATCTAAGCGGTAAATTGTTTGATGTTGTGTTTCCATCGGTTTTCCAATAAAAGTTCTTGTGCATACCAAATATACTATAAGCAAAATCATGTACTAGGTATGTTCAACATTCTCAAACAGCAAATTAGCCTTAAGAAGATTTCAACTTTTCAATCCACGCTAACCTTGGGCTATTTTGACAGTCATGGTATTGCGGTAAGTAAGTAGATCAGCTTATCTAAAGCTGACCGGAAAATCTAGGATATTTAGCAAACCAACATTATGCGATTGCTTGTAGAATAAGGTAGAAATGCTTATTGCCCGTGGAGGTGAGGTTATCAATTCCAAAACACTTTGCACTTTATTGGAAATATTAAATTGACTATAAGCAACACATATTACAATTTAGGACTTAATGTATATTTCAACATATTTTGTTCTTCTTTGTACTTTTATGATCTCTATACTGTTGTTAATGCAATGTTTTATTTATTTTTCTTTTGTTTGAGTTTTTGAGCTTTCCTATGGAAATTTAAACTGTTTCAATTCTTAAAACTACCAAACAAGGATACTTTCCTTTTATTACTCTACAAATAGTATTTTCTTGCTTTATATTTATTAAAATCATATACTTGGAAACTTTCGTCTTAAGATTCTCTATCTTGCCAACAACCTAAGTTGTTTCAGGAAACGTTGATTCCAAATCATGCATAAGTGGCCAATTCTAGATTTTAGGTCAAACAATAGAAAAGCTGGTAATTGTAACAAATTATTGGTTATTTGGTCTATTACGGTCAAAAACCAAAATATGCTAATGCTGTTTAGCGGACTATTGTTGTTTTTCCCAAATTCATTTATCACTGATAGGTTTGTCTGTCCATACTGTCTTTCATCGGGTAATAATAGCATTGCCTACAACTAACAATATCAATAATAGACAAGCACGTCTTTGGCTATTGTCAACACTGAACAATTTTCAGACTTTGACTGCAACATAGATACATATAAGTTTATCGTTTTGGTGCAGATATTTATCGCAATATACATTCATGTAGTATGAAACTAGATAATAATAACATAAAGCAAAGAAAATACGAAAATAACCAAACACACAAAACACAACCAGATAATATTCACAACAAAAGAAAAGACAGAAGTACAAAGCCACATGAAGATTATAAATAAACTTTCTGGAAGGCATTAATAATCATTTAGAGCTGAAGAGAAAAATCAATATCTTCATAAAAGACTAAACAAGAAAGCTGAAAGGTCACAAAAGCGAATTAAGATAAAGTGAAACAATTAACATTCATTTCTACAACTACCATAAAAACAATTGAGTGTTATGAAACTAACTACAAAAAAATTGATTAGAAATTCACCTACACTAACCCCAACATTTCTAAGTCAAAAGTTAAAGAAAGAAGAAAGAGAATATGCAGGAAATGGTGAGAGTAAAATAAGTACCAAAGAAGATAATCAGTACTGATGGTTCAAGATCAAATCATTTAGGAAATAGAACGCATACGTTGTGTACAATAGAAGTTAGTCACAGCTTGTGCTACAGTCAGTATTCTGATATATATGTCGTCATGTTCGTGACGCATGGTTTTATGTTTAGGGACATGGTACATGTTACCGCCAGACAGCTTAATCCACTCCTGCTTGATGGGATATTATTCTGTTAGTATATTATTTAACGAGCATATGATGCTACTATTTTACCCAAGGATGAAATTTGCAACACGAGTCAATGTTGCAATTCATCCGAGTGTCAAACTACGACTGTTAAAAAAAAGCAAATTCGAGGAAGTTGAACAGTGGACTCATTTTCAATAGTCGTCAAAAATGAAAATTATGCCAGTGAAGTAAATAATGGTAAAACTAATTACCTTAAGAGCAAAACGAAATAAGAAGCTTTAGGAACGACCAAATAATTGTAGTGAAAAAGATCAAGATTGAGGAGATTAAGAACACGCAAAGAAACAAACTAGATCATTCGGTTGCTTAACAGTTGTGAAATAAGATAAACCAAAGAATGAAGAAAGAAAACATTGAAATGCCCAAAAAGATCCAAAAATGTTAATATAGTGAAAATCACGTGAGAGAAAAGTTCGGAAGAAAGCAATACACAAGACAAAAGCTATCATTTAGGAATGCATAAAGCTTGTACGTAAACTACTTTCATCCTGTCTATAATATTTTGTTTACCTAAGAGCAATAAAGATATCGAAACATATTTTTTTAACTTAAAATCGCAACTTTTTAAGAACGTATTTTGAATGTAATTACCTAAAGCAATTACAGTTCTTGCACTTCTATTTCAAACATTTAATATTATTAATTTGTTATAGGTATTAAATTAATTAAAAAAATTCAATGAGTAAAACGATCCAAAATGCTGAAGTTTCTCATAATTCTTTTGTTTCTGGAAGAAAAACATTACATTACGTTTATGCTACCTACGTCAACACTGAACCAAAACAACCTTGTCGCAAGTAAGTAAACAAAAACTTTTTCCGAAAAGTCAACATCACTATTTGAAAATTACATGAAAAAATACAACCTAAATAAAGAATTACCTTCAGTTATTTTTAATAATGTTCGAGAGATCAGCAGTAGTGCATAATTAATAAAATAAAATATTCATTATACAAAAGTATAAATGGTGTATTATTAAAAACAAAAACATAAATAAAAATAATAATGAAAGCATGCATTAAAACACATACCGTTAAAAAATCTTAAAAAAGGAATCAACAAATAAATGAAAAAGTTAACGCGCGGAAAAGTACTTCTTTTTAAGTATTATTTCAAAATTCTCTGTTGCACTTTTAATACTGAGACGTTATCTCAACAAAACACAATCAACTAATGAGGAAGTTAATCATCTAACCACTTTATACAATGTAATTATCATATAAAACACAAAACCCTAATGAAGTTGAAGTAGGCGCTGATTTTCCACTTAACGTTAGAATTTCGTTAATTCGCAAAAAAGTTCCACATAAAAATTAATAAAGTAATAATATTAACACATGTTTCACATAAATTCAAATTGTAACAAAACAAAAGAAAATTGCGAAAATAAACAAGTGAAAAAAGCGATCGCAAACGATAAAGCAGTACTAATACCCCATCTAACAATAGATAAAAAGACAACAAAAAATTTGTTCATCAAGGCCGAAAAAAGTTAATCGGCATTAATAAACCTTGGATAAGTGTTATCGTGGATCGAACTTACCTGGAAGAGCTTCGCAAACTAATAAAGCGAATAGGTTTATGTTAGAGCGTTGTCACCTTAAGCACGCTACCGGTTTTGTTACAGTATTATTGATTTTGTGTATGTTATGTTAGGTATGGACCCCCCCATACCCTAGAATCAATAAAATGTTGTAGGTACGCCTCTGCATTCTATTTTTCGGTAACATTGGTTTTGGTAGAATAACAATGGAGGGCGCTACCTGACAAGAAAGCGAACAATTTACAGAAAGGCACTTATTGAAAAATTGCTAGATTTATTCAAAACTTTGAATCTCTTATTAGGTATTTGTTAATAACAGCACCTAAAACTTCTTTCCTAAATGTCAAAAATAATGTTCAATCATTCTGTGGAAGTGCATTACAATTTGGAAAAACAACAAACCAGACAGCACTGCGATGATATTTTCGGATACTTCAAAGAGAATAAAAAACGCTATATAGTTATGGTGACAAAAGAGGTTCATTTCTTGTGATGCTATTGCAACTGTAAACGACAAAAATTCCTCCGGACTTGATTAATTACCTGCCGAATTGATTAAAACGAAAATAAAAAACATTATACGCTGTAAGAAATTTTAAAGAGGTTAGGATTGTGTTAATACTTTCGAATAATGACCTATATGAAACAAAATCGAAAAAGAACTTAAGCAGGGCCGACCGTCTCTAGAAGGGCGCATTAGGGTATACTCTAAAGCGATGATATGCATTCCCTCCGCGTGCAATACTTTTTTTTTGTTGGAAAGACAAAATTGCTCTTGTACATTGTGTTTATGATATTAATAATGACTAAATTAGAGATGTTTATTTATTTCCTTTTTCCTGAGACGGCAATTAGCTCTGCTGCAAACAGGCAGCTGATCGCTTAGGAATGACCCTGAACGAAAGTACACTACGCATTTTCCATTAGCCTAGACATTAAAACAATGAACAGACTATAACAGCACGATGCTGCTTTTTAATTCAAACTTAAGATTGTAGAGGGAGATACCACGTGGTAAACGCAGCGTATAGTGATTGTCAACGTATGCGTATACAATTGGTACATTGATACCACATGTTGCCATTTCTAAATGTTTTCGGTTTTTAATAATAATTTCAGCGTAATCACTCTACGCTGATCACTTGCTCATTGAATTCTAATCATCATATTAAATCAAGTATATCTATCTTTAATTTAAATTATTTACAATTAAAATAATCTGGCAACACTGGTCATCTGTTAGTTGAGTTATCGTTTTTGCCGTCCCAATAAAGCTTGCTTTTGAATTAATAATTGTTGTAATTATCTATTAAAATATGTCGATTAAGTTCAATTTAATTGCAGCAGCATGTGAAAATATGGGTATTGGTAAAAATAACGATTTACCATGGCGTTTAAAGTAAGTTCTTTCATTCTAACCTCAATTAACTCAAAATATTTGGCGGGAATTAAATATAATAATGTTTTTAGAAGCGAAATGGCATATTTTACAAAAATGACTAGTACTACTACGGATAGTAGAAAGAAGAATGTTGTCATAATGGGTCGAAAAACTTGGGACAGCATTCCGCCAAAGTTTAAACCATTATCGGATCGTATAAATTTTGTGTTATCGAAATCACAACTGGATTTAAATCAGTATAAAGATGTTTATGGTTTCACTAGCTGGAAAGAGATTCAAGATAGATTAAACGATAATAAATTTAAAGATGTTTATGAGATTGTTTGGGTAGTTGGAGGAAGTCGTATCTATAAGGTAGGTACAATATTGTTTCACTTTTGATTGTGGTCATCTTTTATATTTCATTTAGGAGGCAATGGAATCAAAATATTTCTACAGACTTTATTTAACTGAAATTAAGAAAGAGTTTGACTGTGATACGTTCTTTCCAAAGCTTGGTGCCAATCTAAAGCAGATAAGGTATTTAGTTTTTATATAGTTTTTGATTTTGGTATGAAATAAATATGTTTTCCATCAACATTTATAAATAACTAAATAATTTGATGCACTTAGTTTTGTGATGATTCATCAGTTAATTAATTTTTTTTTGTAGTGATCCAGATGTGCCTGAAGAAGTTCAAAAAGAAAAAGGAATTGAGTTTCAATATAAAGTGTATGAAAATAATGAATATAAGGAAGAATAAAAATAAAAATCGTTTTTTATTAATTTTAGACTTACTTTTTATTAAACAATATATACATTAATAATTAAAGTACCACATAAAAAATAAATATATACAAATCTCACAAACACCCTAACACACTACAATGCACACAATATGATATTAAAATATGATCATTTAGTCTTGGTCAACAAGTCTGTATGATCAATTGCATTGTATAGCATATATAAAAAAATAATGATTTAATTCAGAATTATTTAACAATTTTACATTATTTATGACCTTTTGAATAAAAAAAAGTAACAATGAAATGCAAAATCTATTCTCACTCGAGTCCCAACTAACATTTACTGACGATCATTTTCTTATCATAAGACAAAATATGCCATTCTTTTCTTATTGACAACACTGGCTTCATAAATATTTTTATTCTCCCCTTTTCATCTAGGTAACTAATGTAATCTTGCCAAATCTAGAATACTATACGAGAGCCAGATTTACTACTTGACTAATTCCTTTTTGCATATATGCAGAACGGAAATAAGTCGTAGCATACAAACTAATGCATTAGACTTTGATATATATTTTCACTGGTTAAATCTGGCTCTACATTACAACCTAAATGGGGATGGCTTTAAATAAATCAGGCAGATTTAATTTAATAAATAAAAGAAATAGAAATTAATGTTTTAAAAGTTCTTGTCTTCTTCATCTTCAAAATCCTCTAGCTAAATGGCCTCACTCATACTTTCTTGTACAGAATGAGGGAGCTGATGTTTTTTGTAATGCATACTAATTTGCCTGCTGTTTAATGTTGTAGCTTGATTGGACCAATCCCCAGTAGGCATCACAGTTCGATAGAATTTTGATGTAGTCTTGTTGAATATAGGCAGTAATTCATTTGCTTCATTTGATAGTGCCTATAGGAAAAAGAGTATTTAATAAGCTCATCGATGATCTGTGCTAATATAGTTAGAACCTCGATAAATGTAAATATGTTAATTACTCAACCTATTCTCTCTTTCCCTTCAAGTTTGAGTTATCGAGGTTCTACTGTATGATTCAACAAACCTTCATGTAGATCACAGCATCAGTTCCATAACCTTCACATGACATTATGACAAGGTCACCATGGAAATAACGTGCATATAAACGTGATATGGGTAAACCATAACCATAACCTGCTAAAGGAACAGTGTGTGCATCTGATTTACTAGGTTGGGGTGCTGTCGAATACATGTATTTGAATAATTGGTCATGAAGTGAACGTGGAATACCACCTCCTCGGTCGGACATCTAAAAAGATTGGTTGTATTAGAAGACTAATATTGAAAAATATTAAATTTAATTGAAGCGGTCTTTGTTAAAAGGGGATATGTAACAAAAATCAAATTGTTGGTAAAATTAAAAAACTGCCTAACAAAAAGAAAAGGAAATTTTTTATGACTTTAGTGATGACAGTTTTCTCCTGACTTTTCTACAAATTGATTTTACCACTCTGTTAAAAAAAGAAAAGAATTACAAATTTTTTACAGCAATTTGAAATTTTGCACATACCCGCTTTAACAATGACCCACTAAGGAAAAACTCACAAAATAAAAATTCTTGATTTTTTTAAAACAAATAGTAAGATGCATCACAGATTGGCAAACCTAATATGAGTGAAAAGTAAACTCCATGAAGAATTCAAATAGTTTTTATAGAAATATCAGTAATATCCTATTTAAGATAAAGAAAGTGACATTGGGCCCTTTCTGGGATACTCAGCTGCTGAGATTCTAGCTAAGCAAGTTTCCTGAATAAACAAGCTGACATACATACAACTGAAAAAAAACTACTGAGAATTTTACTGACTGAGCATGTAGATTGACGGTTGCATTTATCAGCACCACAGCATAAAATATAAATTAGCAACATTAATTAAGTCAATAAAACAATCTTTAAATATTATTTTGCTATTTAAGGCAATGAGCCATGATAATTTCATAGTGCTTTTTTAAATCACCATGTATTCAAAAAAACCACAATACAATTGCAGCCAACTCTGCTTGCCACCCTAATCGCACTAAAGCAGAAGGAAGACCTGATGCATATACTATGGTCAGACCTGCGCACTAATATTTAGGAGGCAAGAAATATTGCTTTGTTTCATCTTTATACTATGTTAGCACTGTCAAAAGTAATGGTAGGGGCAATCTTCTAACTTCAAATTTAGTTCAATTTCCAATCAAAGCAGAGAAGTGCAATGTGCATGTAACATTGTGACAGTTGCAGCAGCAGAGGCATCCAGGGAATCATTCCCTGCTGAAACGTAGCATGTTCTGACAAAATTTCTGCTGAACTAAGCAGTTGAGAATCCCTGAGAGTTGACTACACTTTGAAAACTTAAAAAGTATTGTGTTCTGGTAAACATGCTTTTCACTCAAAAAAAAAAAGTTTTATGATTTAAAGTTACTTTAGGAAGAACTAATGGTAACTGGTAATATTCCATTCTGGATGCGTTTACTGAATTTTAAAATTAATTTTCAATTTTAGTAGTGCCAATACATCTAATAAATCACTGTAGTTCACATGAAATCTTATTCATTTAAACTACTGAGAATACAAATTTTGTGGATTACTCATTAGAGAGCATACCCTGGGGGCATAACAAAGTAAAGTGTGTTCTCTCATAAATCTGTCATTAGAAAAACGAAGATTAAAAATTGATTTGTGTGAATATTTTTTTAATTATTTTCAAACTTTTAACTGAATACAAAATTATATCAACATTAATAATATAAACTTAAAAAATTACTTATTTCTATAAAAATTAACAACTTTCATGTTAAGGCCACTAATCAGGTTCGTTACGGTTGTATCCTGTAGTTTTTTCAACATCTTCCAATTTTCTTTAAAGTTTTTTTCATTTCTGGTGATTTTATCCATTTTTCTTAGTTTTGCTTTGCATATTGCCCAAAATTTTTCAATCGGTCTTATTTCAGGACAATTTGGAGGGTTGAGGTTTTTTAGGACGTGTTTTATCCCGTTTTTCTTGTACCACTCTATGGTATTTTTGGCATAGTGGCAATGGTTTTACAACATGTGTTTTATAAAAGGGTAAAATTCGTTTGTGAAGACATTCTTTTATATACACCTCTGTTTAAAATTTTAGATGTTATGAACGGTGCCGTTATTTTGCCGCAAGTACATATTCCTTGCCATATAAGGTATTTCTTGGAAAACTTATCACATTTAACAGTCTTATACCTTTTATCCAATGTCTTATGGGCTTGAAAATTATAAAATCTTGGTCCAGGTATTTGTCTATAATCAGCATAAACGTATGTCTCGTCATCCATTAAAATGCATCCTTTATGTTTGGACAGAATCTTCTCATATAGCTTTCTTGCTCGACTTTTTTGCTACTGAATTCTTCACTTCGTTCTTGTTTGGCACTTTCTTCACTTTTCTTGTTAAAATAATATATTTTTTTTTAATTCTGCATATATTTGATGGAACTGTTTGAAATTTTGTTGCAATTTCTCTGACAGAAGCATTCGGATGCCTATCATAATATGATCTTATTTTTTTCTCCCGAGTAACATTACCTCGCTCCCTTTTTCCAGTACCAGACTTCCTTTCCGTTGTTTTAGTTTCCCTGTAACGTTTAATTATATCCGAGACTGTAGTTCTTGGCATATTTAACTCTTTAGCAACCGCTGAATATGTTTTATTAGGATTAGTTAAATAACTGGAAATCACTTTTCTTCTATTAATTTCTTCTTCTGATGTCATTTTCTTAAAAATTGCAGCTACTCAAACTAACATCTCAATTATACAAATTACAGGTTATGAATATGACGTTTTGTAAAAACAAAAGAATCCAAATCAAACAGGCGACTTTTACAAATCGTTTCTTTAATGACGGATTTATGAGAGAACACACTTGATGTCTCCTTCTTATTAATTAGAAACCACATTTTTCATTTTTTATAAATTTTTAGGTTATTAATTGCTGTTTTCAGAAGCAGTAATCTGGCTTATGCACTGTCAGCATCGAAGATAGCGCTTTAAAAGTGTTTCTTTTGCCTTTACAGATATCGGCGTTTGCTGTCGATCATCCAGGAACTCTGCACCAACAGTGCTGCTAATTGTTGCTTGCTCCTGAACGCAATAATAATAAAGAACAGAAGATTGGTTTATAATTGTTAAAAAAGAGACAGATAGCTTGTTATAACCCCCAAGGTGAATGTCATCAATTTCTAATAATTGTTATTTGAGGTTATGTTTATGTGAACATTTTAGAATTCGTTTATTTCATGCACAAAAATCATAAAATTTAATTGATACTGATCTCAGATCAAAGTATCAGATTGATCTAATTGATGAAACGAATGCTGTCACGTATACAGTATGCCCATTTTATGGGTCCTCCCCTAAACGTTTGGAAATAGGCAACACGTCTTACAATTCAGAGATATCTTTGTGTAATTACAGATTTTAAAAACAAACTGTATCATGTTTTCTATAATACCTACATGTCAATGTCAAAATTCCTCAATTTATGCTGGTTAGAAATAAAATCTGCTTTTATTAGAAACTACAATAAGAATAATTATAAATTATTATAAAATCTTAAGAATTTTTTGGATATTTTGTGAGAAGAATCCTTTGTTTTTGTACAACTCTGTGTATAAGGAAAATTCATTTTATTATTATGACCTAGCAACATAAGTTTTTATAGAAACTGTTATCCTGTCTGTCTGTCAATTTATTTTGTAAAGTTTACGTTTATGAGTTTTTTAGTTTATTCTATAAAAATAAAAGTATCCTAATTATAAAGATTATTAATATAAAAGCTTTCTACAAAATTTAACAAGAAACAAGAAAACTTACAAAAAGAAAGTACACAAAATGAACGGATTTGAACAAAAGTTAAATAGGAAATATAACCAAATAAATGTCAAACAGTTGATTTTGTCAGTTTTTGATTTCACGGCAAACTATGGTTCAATTAACAAGTGATGAACTTTTTAAAGAAAAGCCAGCTTTGAATTGTAAGATGTGTTGCCTATTCCCAAACATTCAGGGGAGGACCTGTAAAATGGGCATACTGCATATGCAATTCCTGCATACAGAACCATAAAATTAAAGTCCAATTTTTACCCTTTAGGAATGACATCATTATATGGCAACTTTATATATGTTTTAGAGTAGATCAGAAACAAACTTGACTTCTCTAATTATAAGAATAACTAATAACAGACTAATTTAGATGACAGACATTCTTGTCAATAGCCTTTCATTGCAACATGCAACTGGGCCAGGTTGAATATCAACTTTTTAGCTTGTATGTGATATTTTGGCATTTTGTGGTTAAATTTTGTGTGGAATCAAAATAAACTGAGAGTGTCAAATTAACAAGAGCAAATTCAACTACTGTCACAATCTTAGTATTAATAAATGGAGTGCTTTTTTGGTTTGTTTTCTATAAGGCAAAATGAGGCAAAAAAGAGGTAACAACTGAACACATAGTAGATACCATTAAAAGTAAAAATGATTGAGTTTTTGTTCAAGCTTTATAAATAATGGAGTTATGAAAGATTTCGGCTTAAGTGAGATTTAAAAATGTTTACTGTATTAAATTTCAATTACTTGGGATCTGTTTTTAGTAAGATAGCACATAATTAATTATTTAAAACTTCTTTCTTTTAAAAATTTCCACTGATTAATTGTAAGTCGAAGATTATTTAGAAATTGACAAATCTCATTAATAATAATAATTTTAAAAATATAATTAATAAACTTAATAATAACAAAGGAACTACCAAACATTGATATTGGTCGGACAAGTTTTAATTTAATTTGTTATTCTTCACATAAACAAGCTAATATAAACATATGAAATAAACAAGACGTAGGTAAATATTTATCACCTCAACTTTAATCTAATGAAGCAATATAGAAACAATATCATGTAGATACCATTATCAAATGAACTAAACAATATGTTATTTCTCCATACATGTACAAACCTTCAAACAAACATCTTCTTTTCCTTTACTGATTGTCACAGTAATAGGAGGTAGCTGGTCTAAAGATCCATTACTTTCCATCACAGCCCTCATTGCATTTTTAAATAATTCAAAAAGCATATGGTACAGATGTGAAGGAACATATACAATTCGTATATCAGATTCTCGTTCCAGTTCTTAAATGAAACAATAACAAATAAGATTATGTATAAATTCAGACAAAATTGAATAACTTACCAGTAAGACGGAATTGGTTTATAACTAATTCTGGTGAGGCGAGGTAGTACTGATCACATAGAAATCTAGCATTTTCATATGCGTCTTTAATTACACTAACTATATTACACTGGGGATCGATACATCCAATATATTTACTTTGATTAGGGCCTGGAGCTCTTTCTAGTTGACCACCAAACAGTAAAGCTAAAAAGGAAATAAACTTAAAAGTTTTGTATTGAAATGTTATGTTCTCTTGTAAGTAAAGAATAATATACATAACAAGATACATTACAAAATATAATCAAAGACAATAAAGCAATGGAGTGATTCTAATCTATTCTAAGCAAATCAATTCTAACCTAATTTAATTTAAAATGTCTGTATTTTGATCAATTCCAATCTGCAATGATACGGATTGGTTTAACCACAGACTAGTTAATTCAGTTTAGATTTAATCAAGTGGACTAAGTCCAAGGTTGCAATTTTGAATATTTGAATCAATTTTTGTTGTACGTCTTTACATATTACTATTTCAAAGTTATTAAAGCTTTAAACTTCAATTTCAATTACTTTGTTAGTATCAAACTTTGGAGATAAAAAGTTCATAATATTTATACAGGATGTACTATTGTGATTGAAAAATTGGAAACATCAACTGTAATTTAATTGGTATGCAATAGTGTATTGTAGGTTATTGTGAACAAAGCGTTAATAGGCTAAGATACATATTTGAAACGACCTTCACCGATCTGCTTGAGCGATGAAAAGTATTTTTTATGAAATAAAATATGTTAAAAAAGTGTCGGTGATGGGTTGCCTAAAGAAATATGTTCAAGGCTATGTTTAATTAAAAATTCAATAATTAATTTTTTTCATTACTTCATCGACTTGCTTGAGCAAAAAATTAAATGCCAATCGAAAGTATGAATCCTGTAGAATATGCCAACGTTAGGTTGCCTACCTTTTTCTCTTCAGAACTATTGGGTTGCCAAGTTTAAACAGGTGAATCGAAAGTAGTACCTTCACGGATCTACTTGAGTAATAAATTTTGTATCAAAATAAAGATAATTTTATTGCGAACACGATGATAGGCAACCTTATATCATCGTGTTCACAATAAAATTATCTTTATTTTGATACAAAATTTATTACTCAAGTAGATCAGTGAAGGTACTACTTTCGAAAATTGCACAATTGTAACTATTAAAAATCTGAATGTTTCCAACTGTGCAATTTTATACACTAAATACTAATATGCAATCAGATTTCAGATAACCAAAATGATTAACATTACAATTAACGAAGGCATACTAAGATTTTCAAGTAATAAATTGTTTTTATTTAAAAACAAAGTAATAACTAGTATAATACAGTGTGTCCACATTTCGATGCTCACTATTGGAATCTCAGAAATTGTAAGAGATATGAATTTGGTTAAATTAGAAAAGATTTGGCTATTTTGGAGATCAGTTTACTTATGCTTTTGTTTTTTCAAAAAAGTATTTGCCGAAAACGAAATTATCTTATTTTTTTTTTTAAATAAAAAGCATTTCCCACTTAGTGTGCCATGGCTTTAAACATATGAAAATCATTGATTTTTGTCAGATAAATTACATTTGTTATGTAACAATTGCAAAACAAAACAAAAGATGCTTTTAAGATACTTTACTGAGCATTCACAGATAGCATCAAATAAGCAGCTAATGCCCCATAAAAGCGTATTTATTTTGTTTTAGCAATTTTTGCATAACAAATAAATTTCTTTGATAAAACTCCACAATTTTGTGTGATGGATGTCATGGCACACTATGATGAAAAATGATTTTCACTTCATAACTCGGTAAAACAAACGAATAGCTATATCAAACCATGTATCACTGAAAAGCATTTAAGGCGTGCAGTTCAGTAATATGGAAATCAAGTAGGCGTTCCATTAGAAAAAAATTGGATTTACGGTTCATCGCCGAAGTAAAACAAAAGACAATTGCGAAAATCATTTTTTTTTGTGTTTCGGAGTAAATTCTCTAAAACACCCTCTTTGCTGTTCTTTTCGATCTTTGCTCATTCCTGAGATATTTTCACTTAAAAAAAATAGATATTTCGTTTTTAGCAAATATCTAGTAAGCCGTGAACTTTTTTGAAAAAACAAAAGCATAAGTAAACTTATCTCCAAAATAGCCAAATCTTTTCTAATTTAACCGACTTCGTATCTCTTACAATTTCCGAGATCCCAATAGTGAGCATCGAAATATGGACACACTGTATACATTCAAAGTAAATTATTTAATGGCATCAAAGTAAATTATTTAATGGCATCAAAGTCAAGTAGGAGTTCCATTTAATAAAGCTTGTCTAGTGAAACAAAAAATAATTGCAAAAATATTTTTTTACATATTAAAGTTAGAATTCTCTGTCAACTATGTTTATGATTCTTCCATATTGTTTTTTGTTATGGACATTTAACTTTGAAGAAATTTGTAATTTTAGAAAGCACAGGTTATCTTGAAGAACTAAAAACATTCATAAATGGATTTCTTAGCAAGTTTTTTCCAATTGCAATTCAGTGTTGAAAAGCCTTTTTATAAAACTAAAATTCTTGGTAAATTTTTAGTACTTCACAATTTAATATTACATTTTTAAGAATTTTTGATATTCTTTAATTTTAGGTCCTGAATTAACTACAATAATTTATTTTTAGTCTAAGATAGACAAATAAATAAATAATTGCAATATCAAGATTCAAGAATAGTTGTTCTCTAAATTGCAGAGGACACCAAATTATTACAAGACTCTTCAGTTGATGTAAAGCCCTTTTGCTATTTACATCTTAATTTACTACTATTGTATTCAATTAATTCCAATAAGGTGAAAATGAAGGAGGAAATTTCTATTATAAATTCAACAATGTTTCAGACATTAAAACAAATGACACTCCAGAAAATACACAATATTTCTGATCAAATAAAGATGAAAGAAAACTAACACAATGGTAATATTTAAAATTAATAATCTAATTACTTACTGTGCTGATTGATGAGCATCCGTATAGATATCCTTGACATATAAAAACGATCCAGAAAATACTGTATGCTATGTTCCATTTGATGGTCGATATCGTGTGATTCTTTTAATTCTAAAACACCCTGCGCCATTGTTTCAACAACATCCGAATGACGATTGCGAATTTTAACTAGACTATCACAGAAATGCAGTAAATTTGTGGGACTGACTTCGTCCATTTTCTCGAATTCAATTATTTCCTGAAAACTTCTCATATACCAATCGTTTACTGCGATCACAGACGGCATCCTTAAGAGGTTTTCTGGCAGTAAAGCAATTTCCTTCATTATATTTGCTAAACGCACGGGTAATTCCTTACGGAGAAATATAAACGATTTCCTTTCGCATGCATTCAAACCTAAAAACAAAGAAAAAAGGTAAGATTCACTTGCGAAGCATCCTGTATATTAAATATACTAAATTCGGGTTTGCATTTTATTTTTATTTTTATAAACAAACAAGACATTCCGGTATTTTTCCTTGTCATTTTTATTTACGTATACATTTTAAACTTTGGACTTCATATCGTTACTGGGAGTTCCTCTGGTAACTACACAATAATAATAGACTCTGCGTCTGCCGCCGAATCAGGATCAAAGTCCAGCCACATTTTATGCCAAATATAATTAGGGTATTATCATCTCAGCGTGCGAGGGGAGTAACATCCGCAAGGTCGATAAAACAAAAAAAGTTTTAACTTGTTTTGTTGCTGAATACTCTCGATTTCCTTTTTGTGAAAAAATAAGTATAAGATAAAATAATTATCATGTACTCAATGTTAGAAAAACAAAATAAGGTTTATTTACTCATTTTATTATCAGTATTTAAGCAAGGTACTAAAAAACTAAATGGAAAATAGACGTTGATAATGTAAAAAAATTGCTAATAGTCGGAATTTATTTAATAGATTAAATGGCGGGTAATAATAGCTTGTTGCGTCAAAAAAGATACAAATATTAATTTAACACGCTATTTACAACGACTTGTTATTCCGTTAAATGTAAAATGTATATGATTTTAATAAATTAAGGACCGAGGAAAATGCAAAATTCAGTAAACAAGATATTATTAAGTTCGGTTTTATTATATCTCGCTTATTAATTTTTTTGCTGTAAAATTAGAGGTAGTATATATAGATATAGGTATAATTTTTTTATTGTCAGTTGTATGAGAAAAACAGTCATACACATAGGAATCTTAGGAAATAAAGGATGTAAACCTACTTATTAGTTATTACATAAAGCTATCAATTATTATCACGCACAAAGAAAGCTATGAATACATCAAGTATCAAATTAATAGAAAAAGTTGAAACAATATTATACCGTTTATATAATTTTTTAAAAATCTCAAAAAGTAAATTAGTAATATATGTCATGCTCATATAATGATGAAAATTATTATCTGTTTATGCCATAAACTTGATGGCATTGTTAGTAACATAAGGATAAGCTTAGCAACTGTATAATGATTATGTATTTGTACGAGCATTTCGACTTTTTCCTACGATAGTCAAGTGTTTTGCAAACCAAACTGTGTAGGTTCCAAAAAATAGTAATTCACGTACAACCGACGTGGACTTTAGCATTGATTAGATAGGAAATGACGGAGATCTTAAATGTAAAAAACGATATTTAGATAATCTACTTTTTTATTATCTTTGTGTGTTAGTGGATAATCAATAAAAATGAAAAAAATGATAAACATGTTTTGCATGCTCTTTCAGAAAAAATACAAAACTTAATATTCTTTTTTTATTTTTTAAATTATAATTATTTAATGAATAAAACAATAAAATATAAAATATCTTACACATGTAATTAAAAGTGTAGGTTACAAACTAATAATACATATAAAACTTTCAAGAAAAACATAAAAATGGCAAATGAACTAACCCAAGAAAAAACATGAAGGAGGTAGACATGTTTTGTTTTATGATATTCTAAACAAATGTGTTACGTTTTTGTTATCAATATGCCATGAAGTGCAATGTTCTTTTTATGAAGCGCCTACAATTTAACTTCTATGGTTTTTATAGTAGTAATTTTATTTTTAAATGAATAAAAGAACAATACAATAATGAATTAAAGACATAACGAAGAGATTTAAAATTACTACCTGATCATTAAAACAATGTTATTGCTTATTATTTTTTATTACAGTAAATACAAGGCTTACAAGGTTATAACCAAGAATCAATTTTAGAAGCTGAAGAAAACAAAGCATAAAATAAAATTACAAAGCAAAACAATAAGTTTTCACGGAAAACAAATTTATTTAATTACCTGATGTTTACATTTCTCAAAATATTGCAAAGTATGTCTATTGAAGAACTAAAAATTAAAATGTATTGATGTTATTCCAAGCATGCCATTGAATATGAATAATAATTTATGCAAGTTATTAGCTCACAATACACACAGTTATAATAGGTATAAGTAATAAAGAACGCAAATGGTACGTATATGATTTCGAAACTTCCGAGTCACGAATCCATACTGATAATCCATTTAATTTCTTAAATTCATATTTCTTTATAGCAACATACTATAAAATAGAAATCTATAAGCAATATAATCAAATATTTCTTACAATGCACATTTACATCTAGTCATCTATATTATATGTATAATATACATTGTATATGCCATAAATGTATTTGATGCACCGTTTTTTTGTCTAACGACTTTTTGAACGCTTCATCTAAAATCTAAATAAATGATCGATATGTTGTGAAAATGTGCTCGAACACCGTTGCTCACGTATGTTATATGGTGTTTTCTTATTACTCGAAAAGAAAACAGCTTCAAGTGTTTTATTTTTTATCTCACAAAATCATGCGACTTCTTATCGCATTACAGAATATTTGATAGTTGCAAATACAATACAACATAAGTTATTTCTCTGTGTGCATTCCAATCTTTTACTTTGAACGCTTTTTGGAAAACGTCACTCTCAACTAGCTTACTATTTTGACCGTTTTGACATTGCGCATTTTTTTTATGTTTAAATATTTTGTAACGTTAGTCAAGTTTTACTTATGACTTATGAGTCTGTCCAATTAAGAGGTGTTGATGTTTTTTCTTTTGATTTAAGATTTCGATTACAATGGTTCGAGTTCCAGAAACCATAACACTTCACTTAAACTCTAATTCTGTCGAAAGGCGAACTCTAAAAATATCTACCCGCAAACGCATTCAAATTATCCATTTTGTTGGCCAAACGATAAAATTTGCCCACTCTTAAATTTACAAAGATCTGCCAATCCAGACCCGCTGAATAAAGCAGTTTTCTATCAAAGTATTAACATCGTTTTCGCCTTTAGGTTTATATGCAGTGTTTCAAAAATACATGTAGAGAATTTTGAAGTGTATCCCTGATGTCAAAACAATTTAAAAAAGTTCTAATGAACACGCTTCGTTTCCAATACACAAGATGTCAAAAAATTAACATTTTTCAATTTTCCCAAAAGAAAACGTAATTTTACGATATTAGATATGTTACAGTAGATCCTGATCAGTCATCTTCCAGAGCATTCCGAACGATAATAATTTAAAGCAGTCAGTTTGTTCAGAAGCGTTAGAGAACTATGCGTTCTAGAAATATGAAGCAAGAGTACCTCTTTTGGAACCTTTTAAAACCATTTTGGTTTTTAAAAAGCCCATACAGTTTTTTTAAGTAAACATATTTTACATAACTCGGTAGCACCGCCCCTGAAGACAAATTTTATAGCATACGACTGTAACATTGTACCACATATCGACATCTCGGAAATAAAGCGTTTTTGGACCAATGTTAATAGGAACTTTTTTCTTCTTCAGAATTTTTGGCATGTACTTTTGAAATACTCTGTATTGTTTGGGTGCCTTCGCCACCAATGAACTTAGCCGGGACTTCATTAGTTAGAAATGGTGATTCACAACTTCACTGAATAATACACTTGCAAAGTTTCTGAAAAGTACTCAGTGACCTTTAGCATCTTCCTTTTCTAGTTCTTTCAGTTTTAATTCAATTGAGTGTTTAGCTTCTGTTTTGATAGTTACATCCAACTAGAAATATAAAATATGTTGAAGCCAGCTTTTAATTACCATCCCGTACTAGCTTTTTGAATGTCATTATGAATCATCAAAGAGTTCCTACCACTTAATACTCATATTTACACTAATGAGTTTAAAACAATAAGAGCAACTTTGCCTTTTGATGTCCAATGATTTCCGATTCCCTAAAGAATTAAAACTTCTGCGCTTGAGCAAGATTTGAAGTCTTTAAGGGTTATTGAAGGTTTTCAACTGACGAAAAGTAGTCAAAACTTTTTTTATTAATGGTACTTGCCATCTCCTTAAATAACTTTTCTTTTTACTTAGTTCTGTGAATTCGAATAGTTTTATTAGATTTCAATTCTGAAGAAAGCGTTTTGTTATATTCAACACGTTAATTTCTTTATTCCTTTACAGCTACTAATTAACGATTTAATAATTTCTATACACAATCAACAAGTTGTTCATCGATTAAATGGTTAAATATCTCTGCTTCTTTTCCGTTCTTTCGATATTCCTCGACAATCAGGCAATTAGCTGGTATACGTTTTTATACAGCAATTCGTTAAAACTCCATCATCTCTTGACTTGCAGAGGCTTTGCTCAGTTTACCTTTTATAATCCCAAGAAAATTCTCTCTAAAACGCTGCGCTGTTCACCTTTTTATTTATGTTGATGTATACATATATTGCGGCTTTTTGGACATACCCACTGTATAGGTATACAAACGATTATAAAAATAGTATAAGCCCGTGCGAATAAATTGTCGCCCACAAGATTTTTTAGCTTCTACAGTTTGTTTATTTTGGTTCCTAAACTATTAACAAACTAAAAAAGATAGAGGAAAAATCTAAAAAATTTGGTTTACAAAAAATTGCCAACAGCATTTTTTAATATACTATAGACTTTTTGTTTTTATTTGATTAGAGAAAATTATCTAACAATTTTAATCATTGCATCATCCGGTCTATTGAAACCTAGCCACTTATAAATTGTAAAATAATTTATTTAGCAACAGAAATTACTCATTAGAAAGTTGCCCTTATTATTACAGATATCTTTTCAATTATACAGGTACATTACAGAAATTTAGAGAAATATATCACTGTTTTAAAACAATGTCTTGCGTTAGTAACAAAAAGACGTGAAAAATGTAAAGTAAACATTATGAAACAGTTAATCAGAAGAATGATTTTTAAAAATGTAAAAACAATTAATTTATTTAATTTTAGATAAGCCCGTTCCAAATTCCAAAATGATCCAACCCATTTTTGATAAGGGATAAACAATATATTAAAAATAACAATAAAGCAATAAATAATTTCTCTCGCTTGGTGTGATTGGTGAAATAAATGGGCGTAAATGAGGAATATCTGTGACGTACAGTCGACCTTTAATACGCAAATGTGTCATGTTTAGGAGATTTCAGATACAACGCATTTACAAAAATAAACTCATTCAATGAAGCTCCGCAATTGTATATTACACATTCTGTATTGAAATATGTTGTGCGGGACATTTCCATGCACATTTTTTGCCAATTGCAACAATGTGGGCATTTTTCATGATTCATAAATAAATGCTGTAGTTAGTAGGCGTTGCATTTTCTTTTAACGAACAAAATTAGGTCGGATTCTGGATTAATACACCTTCTAAGTCCATCTGAATAATTTTAATAGAAATCAAGGCGACAGTTTTAGAAGATTCGATTTTAAGAAGTTCAAGGTGACATTTTTATTTGTCTAATGACAAGAAATTGTATCTTACTAACCTTCATTACAAAGCAAACTTGAAAAAGTATTTAACTAATATAGATTTTTTTAATTAACACAACAACGATTAGAACTCGAGAAAACTTGAAGGAACCGATAATCATATTTGTTCTACTAAATGAAGTTCAAAAAAGTTTTAAACAAAACTTGTAAATTCAACTTCCAGAAGATTTAAGAAACAAAATCCAAGCAACACAAAACAAGTGATTTACGGCACACTTCTTAATGCAGACGCTGCCGTTCATTTGTATGCGCTTGTATACCTGCATTATCATCATTTAGATTTTAGAATTTTGTTACCTACTTGAAATGAATTTTGAAATATTACATACATAATTCTTTGCTTAGCTTGATATGGTGTAAAAGAAAAACAAAATCATATTGTTGTTTATATTTTTAAACTTTGAATAAATTGTTTTTAAAATCAAAACGCTAGATTTAATCTACCACATTGTAAAATCCTCATTATAAATCTGAAGGAAATGGGGTGATTTATGACATCCAACTACTGCTATTTCGGTCCAATATACCAAATAGTATATATAGTTTATATTTTTGAAAACGGCAGAAAATGAAGAAATCAGCTGACTCAAGTGCTTAAAGATTTCTGATATTGGTCAATGTTCGGAATAAGTTGGTTTTCTCAGAAATATTTTGTTCTTCGAAAAGATTCTTCAGACATATTTAAATGTTGTGGCATCTCTTAATATCATCAGCAGACCTACAGCGTCATAAAACATTTTCGATTCATATTCCCATTCTCGTTAGGGTGCAATTTGTAAAGTCGTATAGATTTAAACCAAGTGGAATGTACTACTTGTATCGGTGAACATTTGAGCTTTTCGGTCGAACTCTGAAGTTGGTTTGCAACTTTGTATTTTATTGTATCTTTATCTCGAAATCGTAATTTCCCTTTACTATTTTTATGCAAAATTCGTTTTTAAAATGGAAAAGTTTTTTTTGGGGAACTGACCGATATGTATCTTATTTATGGAAAAGCTAGTTGTGTCGTCCAAGCAAAGCACGAAGTACAAGCTTTGGGAGTGTACTAGAACAAGAATAGCATATTCTCCATGAACAACCGCTTCATTCCTACCATGTAGAGAGAATGCAAGTAATGAGTCCTGCAGACTATCATCATCGTATGGTTTTCTGCGGCTGGTTCCCGGACCGTCACGTGGTCGTGGGTCAATCTGATTCAGCAGAAAAGTATAGAGGTATATTTCAGTATTTTCTTAAGCAGTTGCAACAGTCACATTTGAAAAGATGAAAATCCGTATGTACCTCCTTTGGGAGAAACCAACACTAGCTTTCTGTCAATATTTAGAACGATATTGTGAGAGAGGATTTGATTGGTTCATAAACTTGCTGCCACCTCATTTATCTTCACTTCCTGCAACATGTCTCACAAGATGTCCCTCTGAACCTAAGACGAAACATAGTCCCATAGGTCACCGGGTTCGCCATAAAATTCTAAACTGGTGGTCCATTTCGTCGTATTCGTGTAAATTCTCTAAATCTTTGCATTCCGTCTTGGTCACTTCCCAACTGGTTGATATTAGTTCGAGATAAAATACTGATTAAATACAGTTCATCTAAAGGAATATTACAAACTCATAAAGTTTGGACAATACGAAAAAAAGTTCATTTCTTCTTGGCTTTTCCTTCTTTGGTTTTTTGTTCTAAAAATTAGTGTTGCTTTTGCTTGAAAAATTCCTCATAATATTTGCTTTTTAACTTGATCATTTTGAACAATCACATTAAACAACAAAACATCAAGCCCGAAACGCAGAGTAGGTACTTAAAGTTACATTCGATGTGGTCATATAATAAGCCTGCATTAATGCAACTAAATAGATTTCAACATGACGGTACACCTACTCGCTTCAATTTCAAGTTGCCCTAGTATCTAAATCAGACTTATCCTAATCGGTACATTAAAAGTTGACCTATAGTTTGGCCTATCCGATCTCCTGGTCTTACCACCCTCTGACTTTTTGCTTTAGATTATGTGAAATCCCTGCGTGGAGACTCCTGAATTTGGAGACGAAAATAATTTGACAAGTGTGATGATCGCTTGCGTACATGTCCAAGCTATTTCGGGAATATTCTATCAACTGATACTACCGTCTCTTATTGAAGTAAATAGCCCATACTTCTTACAACTGCGGGTATGAGTTTAATTTTGAGACATCCTTATAAACTTTCTTTAGTCTAGTTTCGTCGCTAGTTCAGTTTTCTGCCGAATCATTAATTTAAACATCATATATCAGTTAAACAAAGCAAATACATTTATAAACTTTTGTTAGAGCGATCAAGTAGCGGCAAGCGTGCAATGCGCATAAAAAGTCTCAAAATAGTTCTATTATTTTAGCTGTGCGTATCTTCTTTGGCCGAGACTCTTTAATACTTATTCGCTAAACTTTTAGATAATGCTAACCTTGTTGTTGTTTCTTACTAGAACAAGTATGGTGTGTGAATGAATATGTAGTTTTTATTGAGCCATTGTTACTCAAGCTTGGATACTTGTTTAGGCAATCCCAAACTGACTTGAATGGTCCCGTTTCATACATGCTTGGTAGTTTTGCAATACTGTTAAGCTTGATACAGCAAGAGAAATTGTTAAACAGTGTAAAGGCAATTATTCTCATCAGATGGCACTAACAAGGAAATGCCACCTCGGTGCGGCTAGATTGTCCCCGAAGCTCGGCACATCGCAATGTATTAGTTGCAATTTTTGTATTTCACTTTGAAGAGTTTTCCGATCTTCTCTAGAGAATTAATTATGTTGGCCATCCTTTAGAAGTTACTGTCAAAGGAATCGAAGGATTAGCAAAAGACTGTTTTGTTAAATCAATTTCTTGTGGCGAAAATACAAGTGGATGCAAAATTAGGAATGGATTTTCGTCCAATTTTAGCGACTTCGTATCTTTTACCATTTTCGAGATTTCAATGGTGAAACGCGAAAATTAACACCCTGTATACATACATTTTATAGCTATAATTGAAACTTCCAAATAGAAAGGAAAATTAAATGAAAACCTTATTTATCATTCTCTTGAGGTTACCCTCAAGTAAAAAATCCACTTCATTTGGAAAGTAATTATTCCACAGTAATTTCCTTAATGAAGCTGGAAATGCTCTTAATGAGGTGGTTTTACGAGATCCAAACTCCCCGTAAATAAATGTCGAGGAAACTTCACTTTTGTAAACATTATCGAAAAACGTGTATAAGCATAATAAAAGAAATTTTTTGAGTATTTGGGAAAAAATTCAAAACAAAACAGATACACAGATGATTTAATGATATTATCCTTGAAACGCGTGCCAAAATTCCTCCGGTCAGTGGCTCATTAGGTTGCATCAATTATCAAAGAAAAATTAATTTATATTCTGTTTAGGCAAGTGTGGGTGATTTCATTGACGTGCCCCCTCATTGATGTAATAGAAAATTTTTAAAAATTAGTAAATTTTCCCACGAGAATAAGATCGAGAGTTTTCGTCCTCTAAGTGTTCTTAAAACCCTCAAAAATTTAATTTGGCAATTTAAACAAGATCTTAAAATAAAACCCAACATATAAGTAATAATTTTACGACGTGCCAATTTTTTGAACAATTTTTAGAAATAAATTGCAGGGTAATCCTTTGACGTAATAATACAGGATTTTTTAGCCAAAGTTCAACATTTTATTTTTAATTTTAAAACTTGATTCAGCCGGGATAATTGGCAACGAGCCTTAAGAGTCAATTTAATTTATAAACATCACGAGGAACAAAATAACAATTTTTGTTTGAATCCAGGAAAAGGAGAGTTCAGTTTTTTATAATACAACTACGATTTGAGAAATCCAATGTTTAGAAAAACAAAAAAATAATTTAAAAGAAAAATTATGTGACATGATTAAAAAATAAAAATGAAATAGTTCAGGTGTAAATTTAATCCTGTCAATAGAGTTACGTACAGTGACGTCAAAGCAAAGGAAAACTCGAAATCAATATAAAGTGGGATTATTTCAAGTTCAAGTTCGTTAAAATTGCTTTTGCATGGTTTATGAATGGATTCTTACTATTTTACTATGAGTTTTAGTTTTATATAATACATACACAGCATTCCAACCAAGAAAAAACACATCTGTTTTTGTGAATGTTATATGAATATCCAGAATTTCCAAGAATTCCGAAATCTTAACAAAATATGTAACGAATTAATAATAGGGTAACAGAATAGCAATAGTAATTCATTATTTTAATACTTTAATCACTTTAAATAATAACAAATGTAAAGCTGATCTATTAAGAACAAACAAAACAATTGATCATAAAATCACTTTAAAAACGTTCAATACTTGAAAACAGTTGAAAAGAGCCAATGAAAATTTTTATATAAACATTTTTATTATAAGTGGAATATTTGAGTTGTATTTGTTTTATCAAAAACAAATTTTAAAACAATTTATCAAACTTTCTAAAAGATTGCCAATCTCTCCTATCAATAATAGTGAATTTAATTAAAAGAAAATAATCATCTACCCATGACGAAAACAATAGAAGTGGTTGATACAATCATTGTCTTGATATTTTAAACTCTTGATTCTACAATAAATCTGAATTTCACTTGTCCACAAAGATAAAAAGGTTTAAAAAAATTTCTTCGAAAAATAACTCATGTTGGTAGATAAAACTATACAAACAATTTTGATAAATAGATGGAAAAATTAAGTAAAAAAGAAGAAATGGAAATCTGGTAATTTTGATCAATAAAAAGGCTTAACAAATCAATAAACGAAAAGTAAAGTTAGTATTTGTTATTCCATAATCGAACTACCTATACTTCATTCTTTTGTTTTTCTTTCCTGACAAAGATGATTTATTTAGGGGAAAAAAACTATGATTCTTGTTTTTCACGCGAAAAAACTCTTAATGTTTAATAACCTTCAGAAACAAAAGAATACCTATGTTTCTAGATCACTTATTCGTGGGTATGAAAATCAAGTAGGCATTCTATTAAACAAACTTCGCTTCCAGACTCTAGTAATGAAACAAAAAAAATGCAAGCATATTTCTATCATATTCAGTGTTAATTATCTGCTAACACTTGTCTATATCATTTTTTTCTTACGGAGAAATTCGGCTCTAAATAAATTTGAGCATATTACGCTAATAAGCTGATATCCAAAAGAGGCAATCTTTTCTATTCTAATTTCAGTCTTACTTCGACTGTTAATCGATGCTATAGATAGATTGGATAGACGAATACAGCATACTGCAGCGTTACGCTTTTATTATTTTATATGATTGAACTTCGCTTCTTGATATGCGATCGTGTTCCCAATACGTTACATCCTCAAACAATCTTGGTCTTGTAGCGTTTCGGGGACTTTTGTTGCGTATGATCGTGCTACTCCATTGGTTTTTTATTATTAATAACGCCTCTTTTATTGTTCACTCTGCTTATTTAGTCATTTTTATCTAGGCTTTCTCTCTTTCCTAAGATTTCTTCTAGTAAGACTGAAAATGGATGAACTTTTTGTTATTTCACAATAAAGATGCTTTTGGTAAAACCAATTACTACGGTTTTTGTTGATCACTCTTTTGGGCAAATGAAGTCGTAATGTTTTTCCTTACAATTCTTTGTTATTTTGCTTGCAAGTCTTACTAGTCATACTTTACATGATATGTAGAATCAGACTGGTTTGAGGAACTAGGAATCTAGAGACTCCAAGACTAAACCAGTCTAGAAGGCTAAATTGGGCCAAGTTCCAAAATTCCAAACTCTTGCCAGGTCAAAGAATAAGTATAATTCAATGTTGTATCGTATAGAGGCCAAACATTCACAAATTCCAAGGCTGAATTGGGCCAGTCCAGTCCTAGAAAGTGCTGTTAGGTCGCTTACCTTAAGTTCAGTTCAATTGGATGATTTGATTGTTAAAATGACTTTCACTGATGAATTTGGAAGAGCTGATAAATGCTTTTTGGAGCATTTGGCAACAGGTTTTGAGTATGTTAGAATAATGCTTTAGATTGCATCAAAACAAGATAGATTTCTCATAATGCAATCTCAGAATTTTAGACCCTTCACTATCCTTAAAAGGCCAACTTTTTAAGAGGGAATTTTCAAAATCACTATCGATCATAATTAAGTATGTTGAGAAAAAAACCAACTAATTTGATTCATCCTTTATGTTAATTATGCTTACTATTGCGAAAAGAAGTCGCGATATATGTATCTATTGGGAGACGTGGCATTTTGCGTTTCTGTTCTCCAATTTAGTTAGGCAATTTATTTGCTTCTTGTGAACAACCATTTGAAACAGTTATTGATATTTTTTGTTCTGCTCCTTGTAACTTTCAAGGTCATTCGCATTATTTAACAAAATCTTGTGATGTTTTTTGTTCAGTGACTAAATCGACTAGCTATGGTAATAAAATTAATACTTTTGACATGAAAGGAAAGCCTTATATTAGAAGATATAAAAACAAACAATTCAATGGCGTCAAAATCAAGTAGACAAGCAAAACAAAGATCAATTGCAAAAATATCTTTTTTATTTTCTTTGCTAAATAGTCTAAAACGTGACGTTTCGAATTTTTTGTTACTCTTCTACGAATTTTAAATCAAGATTAGAGAATTAACACAGACACAAACAGATTAGTTTTGCTTATACAAGATAGTAGTCACGAACATCTTTGTAAAAGTCAAATAGAACGTGTCAAGCGTCGTGTATATAGGTGCAAATACGTTAAATCTGCATAACATCTAAAAATTTTTGGGAAAGGTCCTAGCAGTCTCATGATAAATAATAACTGAAGCATATTCGATTTAGCAGCTTACCCAACTTCGTAAATACAATCTTCTGGTGTTCTAAATTTCACGAAACTAAACATTATTATAAATTATACACAGGACATACAGGAAATACCCTTCAGACGTATGTACCTTGCTTATCTTTCTATTACGAGATTTCCTGAACTAAATTCATTTGGCCTTCTGAACTGTTTTGCCTTGACACTAGTTATTAATAAAATGAATGAATGAAGAAAAAATTATTTTAATTTCTTTTATCGACGTATTCTGGAGGTTATAAGGTAAACTACCAAGGTCAAATTCAAGAATAACACAATTTGCTCTTTTTATCATGTTAAGTACGCTGGTATTATAACATTACCGATCTATGTGTCACCACTTTTAAGATTTCAAGGTTTTCTCAGAAATCAGCTTTATTTATATGTAAATTATTATACGTGTTTTTATTTATTATGTATGGCAATGGGTAAAGTTCAAATTGGATTAGGTATTTATGTATAGTAGAACATCGTTACTAATACATTTTCCGATATTAATTATTATTTGTCGTGTTACTCTTGATGATTAAAACAAAAGAAGAGGAAATGAAGAAAAATAATGGAACCAATCGATATTGGCTTTTGTTTTTCAAACAAGCAGAAAGATGAATAGTTGAATCAATTTTAAGCTACATAAAATTGGGCATAAAAAAGTCACCTTGACCAATGTAGTGTACATTTTTTCGTTTAAAAGGAACTGAAGCATGGAGAGACTATTTAGCTTTAGATGGTCCCTTTTAATGAAATTTTTATCTCGGAAAAATTTATAGTAAAGCTGCGTCATTTACAGCAAAAACATTAACATTAATATCATCCCAGACTAATGTTTATCTCTAATATTCTTATTTTATCTCAAAACAATATTATTTTTTACATAAAGAGTATTTACTACGAACTCCTGTGACGCAAAACAAGAAGGTTATTAATTCGGAGAAGGGTTTTATTTATTCAGGGTGTATGAAGGAAACAGGATAATTGAAAAAAATTCGTTGTTTATTCACGTCTTTCCTCAAGTAACACTTTAATAGCTTTTAAATTTATTTTATGAATTTATCGGTAATATCAATATCAACACTAATAATGACGAGGATCAAGACTAAAAATGCTTTTAGATTTTCAAAACGTACTATCTAATTACAATTACAAAGCAATAATTTGTGAAATTGCCCAATATGTTTACTGTGATTTTGTTCTTATACATATCTTTATAAAAAAACTCAATTTAAACAAATTTATTACGCTTTTTTTCAGAATTATTTAATAACTTGGCGGTCATGCGTTTTAAAAAAATCAAACTGGCAACAAAATATACAACATCCTGTACATTTTCATCTTGTAACCGCAGTAACGTGAACTCAAATTATGTAATTTAAAAGTGAATTCTTATAACAAGTTATAACTCTTTAAGGATAGATGTTACTGACTTTTATTACTTTCAAGTGACTTACTACGTGCAACGACCTAAAAACTGGGGTACCCATGTGGCCAATAAATTACGTTATGTTAACTTTACTCGTAGAATAAAAATTCATTATCTAGAATACTTTTAAAATATTCAAAAATAAATTTTAAATTCAAAATTCTAATAGCGCAAACAAGTTTTCAGTATTACAATTAAAGCTATCATTAAAAAACCAAAAGCCACTTTTTATAACCTTAAAAACCCATATGACATGAACTTATACAACATTATAAATTATAGCCCTTTTTATAAACTAACGTGCCAGTACATACTATTTCATTTAAAATAATAATAAAATTAGGAAAAACTTGAAATATATTAATATTAAAAACTTACCAAAATCAATGAATTTTTTAATTGAAAGTGGCGAAGGATTAAATTGTGAATAAAAATCAAGTATTTTCGCGACGCTTTGATAGTTTTTCGGTGTTAATTTCATTTTGTTCAATGTATTTTCTCTGTCACTGTTTTGAACAACATAAAAACATTCACACCTCTACAAGCAACACACGACTGAAATGACCTTTCGTTAGACGAACCGACTATACTCCTGTATGAGAAACGTCGGAAGCGTCCTGCGCCGACGTTTTATTTTACGTCTTCGCATCTCCCATCGCAGCATTTTATATACACCGCGCTTGTAAAAATTTGTTTGTGTCTAGATTTTCAATTAGAATGCTATCGACAAAAAATTCTATTTACCAAACAAATAGTATGATGTAGCTCAATCAAATAATTTGCAGTTTACAGGGCCGGCGCTAGCGTTTATGCCAGAATTCTAAAGTTTGCTGACCATCACCTTTTTAAAAATTAAAAACATTATAATTGCAGTTTATTATAACATTATAAAAGTAAAAATTAAATTTAGGATTTTTTTCTTTTCATTTAAGATTTATGAAATTAGTATGTAAAACTAGAAAATCAGGATGAAATTGAAATAAAATACGTGGACATTGCCTTGTAATGAAGTTGACAAAAGTTATAAAAGATTTATTCTCAATATCTAAACTAAAAAAATGACCTACTACTACTGTATAATATTCTTACTTTTGGATTTTCATTAAAAACTAAAAAGCACCACTTACGATTTCAAAACCGATATATCTAATGCGCGGCAGCATCGTTACAAAGAAGGCTGGACAATCAGAAATACAGTTGGGCGAATCAATAATTCAATAGGTATCAAATAACAGAATTGAGTTTACGAATTATGAATTTATTATATGAAAACAGAAGCTAAGCTGGAAACATGTAAGTTTAAATTTCATATTAATCAAGGCCTGGAAGAGTTTTAAGGCAACGTTATCGTTTATCATTATAAAGCCGAACTTACGAGTGCATCAGACTCTGAATATTTTCAGAGAACTTAACAATTATGCTAAAGTAATATTTGCTGATAATCACAATATACGAAGAAAAGTATATTTTTGGCGTTAAAATACCATACCACAGACCAAATGTTTGAACCATACATGTTTGATTGAAAGGGTTTTCCAAAATATAGAAAGAAGGAAGTGAAGAGTTTCAGATACAAGCTGGCATTTTAATTGTTATGTAAAATGTTTTTGTAATTTTCTTATGTTGCCTTTTCTAAAGAAAATTCAATTTTTTTTCATTTTTGGAATCAATAATTGATTTGACAGAAAAATTCTCTCGCATTATTTTCGTAGAATACAACATTTTCTGATAGAATCGAATTTTTCAAAAACTCTCTGATTCAACAGCCTACAATAAAATCAAACGTTATTTCAAAAACTAGATGCAATTATTCGCATCAGAGTTCAGAGATTAATCTTTCTTCGTCATATAACTCTTTTCCCTAAAAAGCAGCGTTTTGCAGATGCAGGGTGTCAAAGTCTAATTTATAATTTTTTCTTTTTAATTAAACTTCGACATCCTTTATCTCGGAAACAGTGCACTATCAAGCAATTCGAGGTGAATAATTACATTTTGTTTATAAGATAACATAACCTTACTATAGATCGTTGAATTTGAGGGTTTTCGAAAGATCCAATTTTACTAGAAAATAACGCGTTCTACGAAAAGGTAGTAGTAGTTAGCCCCTCTCAAGTTTTCGCCTCTGATAAGGATATCAAACACAAAGTTAAGTAAGTAAAATAGTAGACACCTTAGAGTGACAATCATGTACAAAATTTCATCTCAATATACGAGGGATATCCGATATTAAAGGTACACGTAGCTGTTATACAAACATGCTTGTAGTAGTAGAGTCTGGAACATTATTTTTGTTCAAGACTCAATTAAGCTTCCGGAAGCAAACAAACATGGTGTGTGTAATCGCAGAGTATTCGAAGGTGCGCGGACTTATCAGATTCTTACAAGCTGAAGGAGTCAATCAGAGAAAAATTCATCGTAGATTACAGGGCGTTTATGGTCTGAACGTTTTAAGCCGAAAAGAAGTCAGTGTTTGGTGCAAAAAATTTGAAGATGGACAAACGAGGTTGAAGGATGACCCGGAGAAGAAAAGAGGCAGACTAAGGATCTCACACACGGCTGACAACTGCACAATTGTCGAATGTTTGATTAGGGAAGATCGTCGCATTACAGTTTGTGAGATTTCTACAATGACTGGCATTCCTAAGAGTTGTGTTGATGAAATCATATGCGACCTAAACTCCCGCAACTTGACAAGCAGCAGTACCATGAAGGGATATTCAAACTAGTGACACGCTGCTGGAATAAATGTCTCAACGTTTACGAAGAGTATATCGAGAACTAAACAAAAGCATGTAGTTCTTTGTGGAATGTATTAAATATGTTCTTCAAATATAAATGTTATGGTGTAATTTTGGTTTGTACCTTTAATATCGAACCCCCTTGAAATATTGAAAAAAAAACAGAAAGTTTTAAATGAGACTTTAACAGCCTGTATGTCGGAAGTGGTTTAGTTTAAAACCTATGTTTATAGGTAATTTTGTCTTAAAATTACCTCAAAAATCACTCTTTCATTTGTTTTAATACTTAAGTTACACGCTGTATACAGACAGATATCCTTTCATCCAAACTATCAGCGACAGACATAACTGACCCGGGGTTCTTTCGAAAGGCTTCTTTCTCCAAAGTCATCATGAGCACATGGGTGATGCCTCTCGGGGTTGAAGTTTAGAGGCCCCTTTGGGTTGAGTTGCAAGTTATTTATTCGGACCCTTACTATTAAACCAACACTTTATCCTTGTGTAGATAACTGGTCTTTTTTAAGTCAAGTAGTGCCATAAAACCCAAACTATATCAGGACATGTGAAATACTCTCCTATGTCAACTCAGGTACAATTTGCCTCTGCCACTAAAGCCGGCTCTGAAAATTTGAATTATAAACAGTAAACATTTTATACTCCATCCCATTCTCCCAAAAGTATTAATTAGTATAATCTTTCAAATTATGAACTATTATAGGAGATTTTAATTTACATAAAAAACAATATATTACCATGAATGCTAGTTTATACGGGGTATTCCGTTTTCATTTACATACTTCTGTATCTGTTTCGTTCATTTTCAAATTGATTTCAAATTTGTATCAGCTATACATTCGTCAAAAGGTAATTTTGTCACGCTGTTAAAGCAATCTTACACTACTAGCTTATTAAAACTTAAAATTTCCAATCCTAACGCATATAATACGTGAGGGCGGGGCGTAAACCCACCGAAATTCAAGGTCAAGGGATACTACTCATGATTCACGAAAATGTTGAAAGGTTCCTTTAATCAAGCTATCAAAAATATTTAGTATGTACTTTTTAAGACAAAAAAACCTTTTTGTGGAATTTTTGCGAAAGTTCTATAAAAGAAACATTTTACAGAAGTAAAGAAGATAGAAAGATATCCGAATATGTAAACATCAAATTAATCTTTTTCAGGAAGTTATCTGGCTTTCATTTTTCTTTTGGATAGTGCCATTTTGTCGAAGTTTTTCACGAGTAAAAGTATTTTAGGCAAATATTTTCGCTAATACCTTAGTAACAAAATTGTCAAGATCTATCATGTTGTATAATCTCCTTTTGATTCTTCCTTCTTATTGAGTTTCTTATCTTCATATATGTATCTTGAAACTGATAATTTCTTAATAGATTTAATCTAAAACAATAATAATTCATTCCTTGAGAGTGAGACTAGTGGATTTGATTATCGTGCACCGCCTTAAAAACGAGGTCTTTGAGTCTTACAAGAGTCATCGTACTTTCCTTTATTTCAAAATTTCTGAATAGTTATTAATTTAATAATAAAAAATTTTGTTGTTCTGACTCTGGTTTAGTTGTTAAACCTAATATTATTATTTTCTGGAGATGTGACGATTACGTCCACTATAAAACTCTAACGCAGTAGCTAACGGATCTTGGTCAAATATGATTTATGAATGAGATACGGTGGAATAACGTATTGAACCCTACTATTTGAGAGAATAATGGAGTATTTTCATAATTTTTCTAAAATATACTCTGGATGCGGAAACTGAGAAAAATATTATTAAAGTTTCAAAAAGTTGTAGGTGCGATGTCACTCCCCTAAATCCGCGGAAAAAGGGCAACCAATAAGATTAAACACAGAATGCTTAATTGCTTTTCCCTTAAGATTCCAAGTAATGTATATTCAAAAATTAGTCTTTTTTAAAGACTATAAAGAATCGTACGATTAAAGACAATTTTCATTAAATACTAATGTATACATAACCTCACACTGTTGTTGTTTGCTCATATTGTTTTTATACAAATTATTTAGCCATGTAATAATTAATATCTAAAAAAAAAGGTTAATCAAGAAAAAACACTCTTTAAGTGCGAATTAAATAAACTCAGTTACAGTTGTAACAAATAAATATGCAGAGCAGGGATAGATTGGTGCAACGTTGTTTTTATAACTTGGAATAACAGTGTGTTCAGCATCCAACAAACACTTTTTTAATATTCTTGACACACTAAGTGTAAGAAAGTTATGCTTTCAACAATTTTTTCATTCTGGACTTTGGCACTTAAAGTTTAGTTTTCTGCATTGTGTCCATATGCCTAAGAGGAAGGTTGTCTGAATCATCTTTAACATAACCAGTTTTCATAATTGCTCTGATAGTTACGCATCTGACAATCAATGGTTGCTAGTTCGGTTCCCGGCCGAGGTCCTGACTCTTGAGATTTTTCTCGCGGAAAAAATATAGAATGGGATGCCATACTCCGGGAGGGATGTAAACCAGTGGGTCCCGTATGACTACGATGAGTTGCACGTTAAAAATACCTACCGGGTATTGTTGGTATAGTTGGCGGCTAAATGAGCATAGTAGTTGAAGCCACGAGGTCCAAGAGAACCGCGACCTGAAGCCTCAGTCACATAACTAAACAAAGTCTGTAACAATCGATTTCAAACAACTGTCCCACAATTTGAGGTTATGTTGAAACACAAGAAGATATAAAATTCAATTTTTTTGTTTTTTCATTTCGGCATCTCTACTAAAAGATCTTACTTTTGCTTTCGGTTATTAGAATTCCATTGAGCACTATTAAGAAAAAGCTACTGTAAACAAAGAAGACTCTACCAATTCAAAAAAACTAATTGTTAAAAATCCGGCAGGTCTAAAACAGGTGACCGCGTCCTGGAAATTCCCGACTAGTCCGAAAAGTTTGATTGACCAGAAAAAGTTAATCAACCTAAGATAAAATTCCGACTGGTTCTGAGTATTTTATTGGTTTGAAAAGCTCGACTAAGAGGTTTTGACCGCTTTGGATATATTTTAGCATTCCAGTCTTCATTTTCTTATTTTTGATAAAAAAAGATTAAACATCGATTTTCTGCGAAACACGTATCTCCATCAATTAAGAATTGCAGTATCTACTAAATATATCACTTTTTCTTTGCGGAGGCTGTGGGTATTTTAGTTTACACAATTTTTTTAACGTCTTTTTACTTAGTAATTAATACATCTTTTGTTCATATTGGTAAAAACCTTGCGGATAACATCACAATGCCTTTTAGTAATCCCACTCGGAATGATAAGATCCTACTCTATTTACTGAACTCCTACTGATAAAAATAATATAGAGTATTACATCTAATCTTAAAAATAATAATTCTCCTGATGTTGATAACATTTATACCTAAAACCTTGAAGACCATCTCTGAATGCATTGCATCACCTCTTGCTTATTTAATAAATAAAATCATTCAGAAAGGTGTTGTTCTAGTTAAAGTAGATACTTCACAAACAACGATATAAAACTTATTATTCATTACGTATATTTTATTATTATTTAAAAAGCTACAGTAGTAAGGCTTTTGATACTACCTTACTTACTGTTTGGAAGATATAATAGGGTCTACTACCCCTAAACAATGTATTTCTTTATTCTGTAGATTGTATTAAGTATTAACTATATGGTCTTCAACCTCTCTCTGTCGAGATATGACCGTCTAAAAAGCGCACAAGAATTAAAGCTTTTTTCCATTTTTGTTAAAAATCACGGACGATTCGTCTAGTTTTAATAACTTTATGGCAAACTATTATAATCGATAAAGACTTTAACGGTTGAAAACTTATTCTTACCAAATGATGTAGATATCAAATATGGCATCCATAAAAAAAGAATTAACCTGATGATGGTTCATGAAACCGAAACGTCGATCGTTAATTTTGACAGTCTGGACTTAGCAAAGAGCAGCATCACATCACCTACTTGATGACATAGTAAAGTCCGTACACTAGACCGCAATGCATATAAACGGTTGCGGTTATCGATACTGGCTGGACGATCATACACATCGCACGTCGGCTGCAAAGTGACACAGAAATACTGTTTCTGTTTCAATACTAAAAATCGCTATTTAAAGAATTGATTTTTACTATGACTAAAGTAATTGTAATTTTAAGGGCTTTTTAACATATTAGAAAAATAAATTTGATATTTTTTTTATAACAGATGAGATATTAAGATTTGTCAGTTTTGCTGATGGCTAAATAAGTTTTCTATACAATTGTGTCGATTTATTGTGTAAATTAGCAAGACTTTTTACTATAAACAAATAATTAAAATACGAATATTTAATTGTGTTTATTAAACCCTAAAAGTTTCTAATCATTTGCAGAGCATCAGCAATACAACTTGACAATATTTTTTTTTGTTCACAACATAAAAAATAACTTTTCTTGCACTAATGTTAGGAAATTTATACCACAACATGATGTAGCAGAAGTCACAACATAAAGTACTATAAATAATTAAAATGTAATTTGTCAGCAAGTTAATCTTGAATGTCATTTCCGACAGATAAGTTTTCGTAGAAATGATGATGTTGGTTTTTAATGGAGTTTATTTCACATAGTTCTAGCAAACCTCTCTTTTTTGCTCAGATATCTTTGGAGGTTCCGAATAAGCTCGTTTTGTTTCATTTCAGGAACTACATTAGCTAATGGTGTTCCACGTTGCCGCTTTCGTAAACCTACAGTTGTGTACCCTTTTTCAAAAAAAGTTGTTCTTATTTTTAGCAGATCCCGTTGCCCTTTTTATACTTTTATCTCTCTAATATCGGACCACAAATTTTTTTGCTCGTTTTCATCAATAGTAAAATTCTTGCCAATAGCTTCAGTCAGATCCTTAATGTCAATAAAGTCGCCATCAGTAAATTATTTCATAATAGGCTTACCTCGTTTTTTTGCTTTTACAGTAGTTGAGTGGATCGAATCTCTCTCGTTTTAGGTATGCCCAACTATTAAAAACTTATGGGAAATACTACTAAAATTAAACTTTTGTATAGCGTAGGAGTACAAACAGGCTATATATTTATTTTTATTTTGTCCTGCAAGTTATCGGAATGTAAGACTACTATTTGTATATCTCCAATTCCACCAAAAGTATGTTCTAGAAAATGTAGCTTGCAGGAACCAATTTTATTCATTATAAAAGAACAAATTGAATGTTGCTAACTTGCTTTTAATATAAAAATTTGATATTTTCCTACACGGAGTTCTCAAGAACAAAAAAATTCTATATTGTATTTTTGGTGTTTATAAAGCGTTATATTTCCTTTCATTTTTTTGGTTTTGTAGTAATCTTCCACATACAGATGGTGCATCACTGCAATGTTCAATTCGCCATCAATGTATACTCTCGTGTGGTCTGATTTCGGAGGTAATGCGACTTTACGCGAGGGAAACTTTCAATGTGTTTAATTGAGTTTCTAATACTTGGCTTTACCCTCTTCTGGTCCCCGTTTTCCCTTTAATATAAGCAGACTAACTGAACCAAATAAACACAAGGTAAACGGATTTAATTCAATGTCTGTCGGGCTCGTTCATTTGAATTTAAACCAACAAACAATTATTACAAGTAAACAAGTTTTATATTTACGTGAACGAAAAGAGCTCTGTTTAACTTATCGGCCTTTCTAAATTGATACTTTATTATATTGCTTGAGACTATCATTTATTTAGAGCTCAATAAACAAATAATTAAACTTATACAGCCAAAAACGTAGAGCAGCGTTTCTGAATCGCTTTCCGATGCTCGTACAGGTCAAAAAATTATTGTTCAAGCGGTTCACCCTAAGAACTCTGATTTAGTTTATAATCTAAAATCTTGAATTGTAGCAATATTTGCTTACAACTTATACAACAAATCGATATAGGTTAATTCGGCCATGAATCAAGCAATGAAATTCGTACTTCAACAAAAGTCTGGGCTTACTTTGGCGGTGAAGTCTGCTATTCAAAAGTGTACTGAACTTTTAGCATACATACATACGTTAACGCATCACATATAATTTAATTCGATTCGCGTACTTAAACATTAATTTAGAATAACTGCAAGATCGATGCAAGGTTTACAGATTTTCAGGTTACCTGCTACGAGCTCGATCGCCATACCACCCAGGGTGTCAGGTCGAGTAACTCCTGGTGCAGCTACAATTGGTTGAATGAACAGATAAATCATAGGGCTACCTCTAGAGTTCTCTCTCTACAGGATCATAGATGCTAAATCAACCTGAGGCGAGTCGTGAACTTAGCACGTGACTTCAATAGTTGACTTTATATTGACGGACATGAATACCCCAAACAATCTTCTTGTGGGCGAAATGCGATGCCGAGGATCTAATAAAAAAAAAATTTTATCCGTGTTACGGATACATTACTGTTCTTGTACTCAAAGACATATCTTCAATAATTACATTTAAATAAATCAATAAATAAATTGGTTGTGTTTCTTATTTATTACTTATAGCCCGGTCATTTTATACAAAAAAAGGCCAAACCTCTAAAAAAATCCGACTGAAGATTTTCCTTCGGAATTCTTTTTATTTTGACGTCAAGAGCAATCCCTCAAAAGTCCATAAAACCAACTAGACGGCTACAGAAGTTACAGAAGGTCAAAGCTCACGAAAATCAGTTTTTCTCAAATATCTCGTAAACTATTGGTTTTGCGTTAATTTTGGTCATTATGAAATTTGTTCATGAGCTAAATTTACACAACAAAAGTCCTATACAAAGTTTACGTAGAACCAACGTATAATATACATATAATAAGACGTATTTATACATAAAAACATCGTTAATGCATATATATATATATATATATATACCTGCATAGTTTTTGTCTGAATTGTCCTTAGAAAGGACCCTTCTTCATAATAATAATGGTAAAGGCCTTGAGTAGCAGCTTTCTTACATTCCAATGTAGGCTCATGGGTCACTCTATAACTGAAAGTATTGGATGACTCATCTTGTACGTTTGAGATTCAGTTTAACGCTACACTTTGTAGAGTTTGGACACTTTATTCATCTCAAAATATTTTGTAATTCATTATAATGGCAGACAACACTCGTTTTCTCTGTAATGAAACTTTGGCAAATGGCTCGACTGCGACTGCTGTTCGCGTTTTAGACTCTCAGAAATGTGAGTGTTGAAGAGGTGACGTTCATATAAATTATACGAACAAATTCAACATTGAATCATGTGTATGAAAAACCTCCTATGAGTGAATCGCCATCAACGTCTCAGTGCTCTTCTTTTGACTTCGATACATTCTATATTTTTTGTGGCGAACCAGCCAGTGAAAAAGAAAGACAGAAAAAGGCGTTTAATAAACATCGACGATTCATTAGACTTGTAACTACCATACGTTATCATTTAAGGATACTGTATTACGAGCAGCAGATGCACGTAATGATAGTTATGGAAGAATGTAAAAAATCGTATCAACTTTGAATTTCATATAGTTGCAGCTAATGCTAAGTACCATAATACATGTTTCTATGACTTTCTTTTGCCAACTTCTAATAAGAAGAAAGGTCGTCTTGAAGATGCGGATATTGTGGATGCGATGAACGGAAACTTTTATTATATAGAAAATAATGAAATTTGCCAGTTCACTTTAACAGAGCTGAAAGATCAAATGTTTACGAAGAGAACACTGAGACGTTAATGGCGATTCACTCATACGACGTTTCTCATACGATTCAATGTTGAATTTTTTTCGTATAATTTTGACGACACTCAACATGCACTGTCTATATATGATTGTCATCTCTTTCAACACTCACTGTCACGACATACCCAGACCTGAGCCCCAACCGGCACCCAATATTCATTCCTCCACGGTCCGTATCACCCAGTACGCCGACGATACTGCCCTCTGGGCCAGTGGCTTCAACGCCAGGACCGCGAGCCGCCACCTTGCTCGAGCCCTCGCTCGGCTGGAGGACTGGTTCCGACTCTGGCGTTTCAAACCCAACCCCGACAAATCGCAGGCAATCCTATTTCGACACCCTTTTAAAACCGTCAGTTCCCACTTTCAAGAAAGAGATGTTCGACTGGACCTTTGGGGTTCCCGTCTTCGCCTCTCCCCCTCGGTTCAATACCTGGGTTGCATTTTCACCCACACCCTTCACTGGAGCGCCGAGCTGGGCAGGTGTCTTGACGCCGTACAGCGCCGCGCCTCCATTCTCTCCGTGCTCCATGGCAACTTCCGGGGCTGCCACCCGAAGACCCTCATCCACACCTACAAAACCTTCATCCGGCCTCGCATCGACTTCCGCCATCCCTGCTTCTGCGCCCTCAAACTCTATCAAAAACACAGTCTTCTTCAGAAAGAGGGGCGCCTCTGTCGGTGGATGCTTGGTCTCGATCGTTTCCACCCCTCCGGGGAGATTTGCGATCTGGCCGGCCTTCCTTCTATAGACGCGCGGATCGAGTCCCTTCAGGGTCGATATGTTCATCGTGCCATAGACCTTAATCGGCTCCCCCAACTCGAAATTCTCGCCACGCCTGCTGGCCACCAGCCCCGACATGTCACCTACAAATTTAAGTTTCCCCCCGCAATCTACCTTGGCAACGCCACCTCTCTAACTCCAGTCCTGGAGGACCTACTCGACTTCACTCCAATCGCCCTCAGATAACCTAAATTGTCAAACACCCCCCCCCCCCTTGTCCCAACCCCTCGCTTTTTGATAACCAAGATACTGCTCTCTTTTTCCTCTGTTGCAGGTAGCACAGACACGAGACTGTTCTCACTAGGGTTTTCCGTGATTTCCCTAGTGGTGAAGGCAAATGCCGGAACAGTTTCTGTACTAGTCCACGGCACACTATACACACCTAGACACCCACACATCACCATTCTAACATATACACACTCTCACACCCCTCACTACACAATACCAACACCGTTCTGAAAAGAACCGTCCGCATCGTGATTCTCCATCGTCGTCACTGTGTGACGGCTCGCTGGCTGTCCCTGGGCACTCCACCAAAAATCGGTTATCGTCATCGTCGGGGATCCTGGAGGACCCTGCTTCCGGCCTGCTCCACCGTCGCCACCAGAACATCATCGCCGTTGACTGGCGTGCGGACTGCTTGGTGCCTGACATGTCGTTTACGAAAAACCATCTTTCCAAATTCATCAGCCATAGAGGAATTTAATTTCCTAAATGGCAGCCACCTACGGTGGCATTTTCGTTGATTCGCTCTCTCAACACTCACATTTCTGCACATCGAATGTTTCATTATTTGCCTGACATCCCTTCACGGCACAAATGCTTTTACAACTCATAATTGTAGCAAATAAAAGTAACTTAGGTGTAGGTCTAGTTTACTTCCACCTGTACGGCACTGATCTAACCTTGCTTGGCCGCTGGCTCGGCGTTCGACCGTCGTGACATCTATTATAGAAACGCGAACCACCCGCCAACCCTGCTGGTTTGTTTACGAGCTAGTTTCCCGCTTTTTTTAAAAGTTGTTTTACTTGTATAATCACAATACGCTGATTCAACACCTCTACACTATACAAGCCAATTTTTAAAGTGCCTAAGTTTGTTTGGTCTAGAAGTAACATTAATAATACTACTAACCACATTCTGAATAGCAACTTTTTATCTCAAAACAGTTTTCAAGATATAAGAGAGTTTTAGCATAACAAACGATAACGTTAACAAATACAACTTTTGATGACAGACTAATAAGATGCATAGTTACCACATTGCTAAGCAACCATGATGTTAATGTATCCCATATTTCATAATAAGGTTTGCAAAGACTTTCACGTAAAGAAATGTATTACCATCTACAACATTCAGCAGCTAAGTAGGCTAGAATAATTTAAAAAGAGAAGTTTATTATCTCTATATTGCGGTAAATGATTTTACATACCTCTATTTTAGGACCACCCTGTATACAGACATCGAAAATAAATACAAGCCACGTGACCACTAATTTAAAAGTGGGGCAGAATTTTATTTTTTGACGTTGGCCATACTGCGGCGTCCACCCAGTAAATTTCTAACTTAAAATTACATCGGCGTGCTTGCGTTCCGTGGTTTCCTGTTGTCTTTTTGTTTTGGGTTTTTACAGTTTATATTGTTCTATTTGAAGATCAGTGTTTTTCAAGGCTATATCTGCTTTTTGTGAGTTAATCAAGGTAAGTTAGATCTAACGTATTCAAAATGTGATAATACATTTGAAATATTTAAGTTTTTAAGTAGTTTCATCAAATATCCAATACTACACCACTGGAAAAACATATAATTTTTATTACAGAGCTGCCAATAGTGCAAGATGTGTTATCTAACCAACAGTAAATTTCATGGCACGTGTTTGTGATCATTTTCGATGCCTCTGTAGGTGCTAAACATCAATATCTTGCAAGACGTTTATCCTGTTTTAACCGCTAAATAGATAAGTAAATAAACCTGTCGTTAGAAAAATGTTATATTTTTCAAAGTTAGTTTTCATAATTACAAAAACTTAATGAGTTTCTTAACAAAATGAAATTTAATTCTTATAGCATACAATAATGATGTAACAAACAACTGAAACTTATATTAAAATCAAAACAGAACTTTAATGCTTAACTGAATAAGTACTTTTAAGATAATTTTTCATTATCTTTAAGAAGCTGTTCCAAGTTGGAAATACGCCTGCAATAAAGAAAATAACAAATGTAAGACATGTTAAATTTTTCGTGAATCTGGATAACTTTTGAGTATAATATTGTAATTGTAAATTAAAACTTACCATTTCAAATTTTCAATTTCCTTACCTACAAAAAATTGAAACATTACTATTTTGGATAATACCTAGTACAACATGTCATACCCATTTCTTTCTGCATTCTTATTATATTGCTTAACCTCTCTTCCATTTTATTGAGTTCCCCTATGTCATCATCCTCAAGTACAGTAACAGAAGTAATACTTTTGTCATTTTCTGTTTGACAATTAGTATATTGAATACTTTTTCTCTTTGCTTTAAATCTTGATTTATGATTATCTTTCGGTAAGCTTTTATATTTATTTCCTTTAGAATTTGAATGTTTATGAATCATTTTCATTCTCTGTGAATATGCATTTAAGCTTTTATCGATTGATTGAATTAGTAAATGAAATTTATGTTGCTTTTCAGTTCTGTATGACTTTTCATTTAATTGCGGTTGGTCCTTGATGCATTTAGCAGCAGCTTCCACTGACTTTCTTTTTTCTTTTTGAACTTCCTTCAGGAATATATCCTCTAAATGGTCTTCTTGTGCATTTTGATTTTCAGACTGATTGCTATTGAATATGTCAGTATAAATTAGATTGTTCTTGATTTCTTCTTGTGCAACACGTTGAGTGATTTCTTTTCTACTATTATTAGCAGCTTTAACAGACTTTGAAATTTCCAGATCAGATGTATCAGAATTCTCACCAACAGTAATAATAAGTTGTTCTGAATCATTCTGTTCGGTATATTCAAAATATGAAGAGTCATTTAATTTATAAAGTTTACGAATTTCCGATTTACTCCTGCGACGCTTTATTGTTCTTTTTGGTTTCTCATTATTATCAATTATAGACTTTTTCTTTGGATTTTCTTTATCTCTAACATCAAACTGTTCAGAAGACTTACGTTTTTTATTACTCGATTTATTCGATGTTTGATCTTTACTGCAGCTTTCAGCTGATTTATTTTCAAGTATTTTCACTACATTTAAAGGTTTATCAGATTCTTTAGTTCTTTTATTTATATGTTTGCAATCACACTTAATGTATTCTTGAGGTACTTTGTACTTTATTATATTTGTTGTGTCAGTCATTACACCTTCGATATCAATTACAGATTTATTCTGAATTGTTCTTGTTTTCTTATTATTTTTATTATGATTTCCAGTTAAGTTATTCTGAACTTTATTTTGTTTTTTAAGTGAGTCATTGATATTCTCTTCTTTTTCATTCTTATTATTGCTAGTTAATTTACTGACTGTTTTTTGTACATTAACTGAAATTTCTTTATCATTGTGTTTCACTATTTCTTTAATACGACTTGAAATTTCAGGGCATTCATTTTGATGTGAAGATTGACAATTATCTTCACAAATATTTTCAAAACCATCATTTAGGTAGTCTTGCAAAGCAATTTCAGGTTGAAGCAATTGATTTTCATTTGTTTTTATCAGTGATGATTGTTTAGTAATGACAAGTTGATTATCATTGTTATCTAAAGATCTTGTTTTTCTTTTCTTGTGAACAGTTTCTGAATATTCACTATTATGTGTTAGCTGATCATCACTTAACTCACTGGTTCTCTTTAAAAGTCTGCTAGATCGACGATTTTTCCTACTTTGTTTTATGGGAGGTTTATCTTCAATTATTTTCTCTACACAACTTTCAGTAGATTTATTTGTAGGAATTTCCATTAAGTCTGTAATGTTTAGAGATTTACCACATCCCTGTTTGGAATTATGTGTATATTTTTTAAGATATGATGTGTCAGAAATTGTATTTATAGGTTTATTTTTAATTATATTCTTTGCTTTTTTATTTTTTTTGTTACGGTTCTTAGCTAATATATTTTTAACTTCATTTTTTCCTTGGATTAATTTACTTGTGTCTTCAAGTGATTTGCTTTTAGAATTATTAACTGATTCATTAATTGTATTATCAGTTTTCAGAACTTTATGACTGTCTTTCAGAGATAAAGTCTTTCTTGTACTCTTTTTGTCTTGAACTATAGAATTATCATCTTTACCAGTAGTTTCACAACCATAATTTAAATTTAAATTGTTCTGCATATCAGAATCAACTTGTAGTAGTAACTGATGATCATTTGTTCCTGCAGGAAAGTTTTCTTTGATAATTAAAATTTGATCATCACTGTCATCTAAAGGCTTCGATTTCTTTTTCTTACAAATAATTTCAGAATATTCACTATGAGATATTGATTGATCATCACCTGACTCGTTGGTTGTGCTAGACACATGTTTTTCATTATTTGATGTTTTTGAAATTGAAGTGACTTGTACCTGAAGCAAAGATTCATCTTCAATTGTTTTCTTTAAACCTGTGATGTCTTTATCAAGAGTTTCAGTTGGTTTATTTTCACGCTCTTTTATTGTATAAGCTATATTATTCTCAATATAGCTTAAAAGTTCATTCTGAATTGATTTACTTGTTTCTTTATTATGTGCACCAGTTAATTTTGTTTTAAGAGATAATGGAGATGTGTTTATTTCACTAATTAATCCTTTATTGTCACAGCTACCATACTGATTGTGAGGTAGAGGCTTTATTCTTTCTTTAATACCTAAGACTTCAGGGTCTTCAGATTGATTGTTATCTATATAATCCATTTCAAAACTACTATCCTGCATATCGGCATAATTTGTTTCTAAATCTTGTTCAATAATTAGACTTTGATTGATGCTAGCATCTAAAGGATTTGTTTTTTTTTTCTTAGAAACAATCTCAGAATATTCACTCTGACATTGTAATTGATCATCATTTAATTCACAAGATTCATATTTTTCTTTCTGCTGAATACTGTCTGGTTTTGCTTGAAGATCATCATAAATCAGACTTTCAATTTTAATCTTATTCATTTTTCGATGTTTCTTAATACCTTTTCTTGATCTTTTCTGATTAACAACTCTTGTTCTTGCTTTGATTTTATTTAATTTCACATTACCGTATATTTTATATTTTTTGTTTAAACTAGGCAAGAATTCATCAGAAGAAGTTGGGTTTTCAGAACTATTTTGTATTTTTTTATTTTTTGAAATTTTCTTACCTTTTTTATTCTTTCTAACATTTGCATTTGCATCTTTTATATTTTCTTGTTCTTTACCGGTTGTTGAAATCTTCTGTTGTGTAACCTTCTCCTCTATCTTGCTAGTTTCTGTATTTGAAGACTGACTTTGTTTTGATTTCTTCTGTTTTATTAGTTTTACTATTGACTGATGGAAAGTTTGCTTTTTACTAATTTTATCTAACTGTGAACTTTCAACAATATCACATGATCCTCCCTGATTTTGTTCAGTTGTGTTTTTGTTTTCAGATTCTGCAATTTCTATAGTGTCTTTGCATGTATCATTTGTGAAAGATTCTGACAAGCTAGTTTTAGAAGTTCCTTCTGATTCATATATAGTGTTATTTAATAAACCACTTTCTCGAATATCTTTTAATAACTTTTCAAGAGCACTATCAGGTAAATCGGCTAAACAAGTATTCATTTCTGCATTATCCTTTGCATTTAAATTAATTGCTGGTTCACCCAAAATAAAAACATCTGTTGATGAACATGCTTCTGCTTGTTGTGGTGGGCTTTTGGAATCCAGTGAAGAATTGTTAGATACAATTTCATTCAAATCTTCAAAATATCTTTCAATGTCGGTGCTTTCTACTGTCTTTTCATTGAGGGGAATCTCATTATCACAAGACTCTTCTTTATTTAAAACTGCAACATTTTGATTATTTTGAATAAAAATTTCTTCTCCACTAAAGATATCTGAATCTTCCGATAGTTCTGTTTTCTTTAATTTTCTTCGTTCTGCTATAATCTTATTATTTTGCGCATGGCTAGAACCACCTAATTTAAATATAGCAATAGATTCATTAGGTAATTGTGGTTTTCTGTTATGTATCTCTGATAAATGTGCTTGATTTTGATTTTCATCAGATGTATCAGAATCACCTGATGATTTTCCTTTTTGTTTTAACTTTTTTTTCTTCTTGCTCTTTAGCTAAGCGAATGTATTCTGGATCTCCAGCTAATTCCTTTAATTTCCTTATGTTATGTATCTCTGGATGTTTTGACACACGAGTATATACTTTAGTTGGTTTTTTTGGTTTCATACTTTTTCATTCTAGCCTTTAGTGACTGTAATAAAACAATAATTGATATGGTGAATACAAAAATGTATTTAAAATAAAATTCACCATTGCATCTGATGTTGATGATTTATTTGACTTTACGCTCGCAGCTTCTGGAGAACGGCACTCTGTAGAAAATAATAACATAAAATATCTCAATCAGAAATCTATATTCTCAAATATTTACCTGTAAGCGATATGTCTTTGATATTTTGAGCTGATGAAGATCGTATACTTTCTTGAGAACATTGTTCAAAATCCTACAAGGAAGAATATACAAGATCCTAATCACAACAGAATATCCCCTGCATTATTATAATAAAGATTTTTTAGGTATCACTTTGACAATTATTTTGTAATAAATTATGTATCACTTGTTATATCAGATTTTTCTGCTTTTATGCTTGTAAAGAAAATAAATGATCCTTTTAATTTAAAGAACGCTCGTTAATAAATTTGAATTTTGAAGTTCAAAAACTGACAATTCAAAAATTGCAGAACCACTACTCAAACTTGATAGTAAAATTAAAAAACAATAGTTGCTTGACTGTCACGTGACCAACACACTAATTGGTCACATTTATACTTGTTCTCGAGACAATTTACATATACAGAATATCATTTGACAATGATGTTAGTTTTCAGATTTCTAATCTAAAATGTCAAATAATGATAATACGGGATGTCTCCAAATGGTTGGAACATGGCTTAACTGCAGACTCCTGGAATAAATATAAGATTTAACTCAACTTACCTATATCCAAAACTGTCTCGTTAAGTTGGTACAAGGCGTCAAAGTTTTTTGAAAAAAAAATTAATTTTGTGTATAAAAATAGTAGGCCTTGATCGATTTTTATAATTTTTGGTATGGAATGTTTTGTGACTATAAGTCACGTTTCGAGATGGTTTTGGTCTTCATCAGTAAGTTGTAAGTGTATTAAACAAAAATGTCGCAGTATAAATTCGGTGATAACTTTTTAGTGTGTAGGCTGAGAACTTTCAATTTTGTTTTTCAAAAAGATATTTTATTTAGAAACATTTTTTGTATCTTTGCAATTTTTGATAACGCTTAAGGTTTATCCACAAAAAAATAAAATCTGATCTGATGATCATGCTTTTTTGATAAGAATAATCTAGAAATAATCTAGTTAGCCTATCTAACCTATCTTTAAATGACAAATCAGTATCATTTGTTTGTTACATGTCAAAATCACAGAAGTTTAGTGTGGTAAAAATTAAGTAATTAGTTTAATATTTTTTTGTTGTAATTTAAGACTATAGTTATCACTAATAAACTTTGCATTACATGCTATGCCATATTATTTTTTTGTGGATAAACCTTAAGCGTTATCAAACATTACAAAGATACAAAAAATGTTTCTAAAGAATACATCTTTTTGGAAAAAACAATTGAAAGTTCTCAGCCTACGCACTAAAAAGTTATCACCGAATTTATACTGCGACATTTTTGTTTAATACACTTACAACTTACTGATGAAGACCAAAACCATCTCGAAACGTGACTTATAGTCACAAAACATTCCATACCAAAAATTATAAAAATTGATCAAGGCCTACTATTTTTATATGCAAAATTAATTTTTTTTTTCAAAAAACTTTGACGCTTTGTACCAACTTATCGAGTCTGCAGTTAAGCCATGTCCCAAAACCTTTTGGAGACACCCTGTATGTTAGAAACCTGATCTCAAACACAGAGAATTAAATCATTCTAAAAATGTCATGTATATGTAAACTCAGATTATACCGATTCATGTTAACTACTATCAGCATTGCATGAATGAATAATAATTTGATTCACTTACCACACATCTGTTACCAAACCAATCTGTTAAGACAGAACTTTTTAATTCTTCCACTGCTTCACATTCCATTATAGCTAGTTTTAGTTGAGGAAAGTTTGCAACGGGATGTGAAGAATTATACCGTACAGTACATGGATGAGACATCTTAAATAAAAATATAACAGCAGACAACGGGGAATCCTTCACCATCATGCTTTGAAAAAGACAATAGTTATTTATTCATCACTTAGGCTTTTATTAAAAGAAAATAAAATAAATCAGAGGATTACCTCTTCATTCTAACTTCATCCACATTTTCAGCATGAACTGTTATTAATTCAGAATTATGATCTTCAGAAGTTTGTGACTGCGATGCAGGTAAAGTCATTAACGAATCTTTGTCACAGTAAATAGTAATTGTCTTTGTACCAAGATTAAAATCAACCCACAATACTGAATTCTCTTCTCCAGGATGCTTAAACAAAAGAAACTTATTAGTTTCATCCAATAATTACTAAATATTCAGATAGTTTAACGATGATGACACCTGGCATTTTATATACCTTACTGAAATTTTTTAATGTGTTAACATATTACATTAATTTAACATGTCCTTTAATATCACAAAATATAAACCAATGCAAAATAAATCCATGTGTCACAAAAAATTAGAAATGAAGGTAGTAAATCAAAAGATGTTTTAGGCGAGGAAAGGTACTATGAACAAAAGACTTGAGGCCAATTATTAAGCTTTAAAAAACAATAGAGACAAAAAATAGAAAGTGTGAAAAGGCAATATTTTTAAATAAACTGAAATCGGGGACTATGTCAAAAAAAACAAGTATGGAATCTTGTTAGAGTTAAGACAGATATGGTAACAATTGCAAGGTAAAACAGGTATTCAATGATGAGGGAGAAAAACTCCTAGTACATTATGTGATAACCCGTGCCCGATTGCACTACGGGCTAATAACAAAAAAAAGGTGTTCGCAATGTGGCATATATGCCAAGGTTAACAATCAAAAGCATCCTAATAAATGGGATGAAGAACAACTAGTAGAAGAATTTATGAAGAAGTTTGGGGCAAAGATTTCCCTTAGAAAACCTGAGAAAGCTAGTTTGTCAAGAGGAACTAGTTTCAATCAGTACAATGTTAATTTACTTTTTGACAACTTGTTGGAATGCCATAAGAGACACCATACAAAATTCTGGCTCCAAAAGGAGAAAAGCAAATTGGAGCAACAACATCAGGAAAAAGGGTTGTCAACGTCACCATGATTCGTGCTGTAAATAATATTGGGAATGTCGTCCTAATGTTCATTTTCCCTCATGTTCATTTTAACAGCTATATACTGTTTGGTGCTCCTTCCGGGTCCATATGAAAGGCCAATCCTTCCGGTTGGACCAATGATGAAATCTTTTTGAAATACTTGGACCACTTTATCAGATTTGCCAGGCCCTCTGCTAAAGAGCCATTTTACTAGTGTTGGACAGTCACTGCACTATTGAGGCAATCAGCAAAGCGAGAGAATCACATTTGTTTATTGACATTCCCTCCACACCTCCTACAAACTCCAGCCACTGGACAGGGCGGTTTTTAGGACTCTCAAAACATATTACAACAGTTCAATGGATGAGTGGATGGCCAGTAATCCCAGGAATCCATTTGATATTTTTCATGTTGCCTCACTATAGTGGGAAAAGTGCATGAAATTCCTTTAGCACGAACAACATCCTAAGCGAGTTTATTAAGACTGGAATTTATCCTATGAATTCGTCACTGATACAGAAGAAGCAGGAACATCTTCCAATACAGGTGCTAATCAAAACACTTCAACTTCCTCAAAATCATCAGGCAACAACATTGTAACTCTGGAGGAAGTGTGCGCTTTGCCAAAAGCTCCACCTCGTAAAATTGGTGGATGAGGTTGAGAGAGGAAACCAGGAAAGACCAGAATTTTGACTATAACTTCCGAGAAATCAAAACTGATAGAGGACAAGCAGACAATCTGCCCAATTTTGACTCATGCGCAAAAAAGTAGCACAGGGGTCACCAGAAAACTAAATTTTTTAAACGGAGCAGACAGTGATAATGAAATGGAATTAAGTTCGAGTGAGAAAGGAGAACAAGGTGAACGACAGCCATGATATAGAGAACTTCATCCTAGTCAGATTGCAGGAAAGAAGTCAATAAAACACTTTGTTGGACTCATATAGAGAGACCGAAGGACGAAGACAGGAAGTATGAAGTCAAATTTTTAAAAAAATGATAATAAATCAACATTATGTTCAGAACAATTTAAGAAATGCTCAGTTCCTTATACATAGCTTGCAAAGTAAAATGATGAATTAATGAATCCTAAAGTATTATAACACTACAAGTGAATCACAAACAAAAATTAGAAAAAAAAAATTACTTTAGATGCCTAAAAAACACAACGTGGCACAAACAAAGTTATAGTCAGCATCCAACTAAAATTCAGCACCTCAGAATAAAAGTGTATCAAGTCCAAAATTTGTGAAAATGACTTTTTCGCGGGATTATGCTAGGTATTATGTCCTCTTTCATATAAAAATGTGTTTTAAGTCCTAACTGTATTATTAGCAGAAATATAAGATTTTATAGAGTACTAACTCCTCTTGCATCTCAGAGAAAAAGAATATTAAAATCAATAGAACATTTTTTTACTAGATAACAAAAGATAAACCACTATTAAGGCCATAATATTTTCAAAGTCATTAGATGATCAGTGTCATGTCCATGGGAGTAACCGCCGTTGACACGTGTTTCTTCGTTATATCTTATTGTGACTATTGTGTATTGTGTTATTGTTTATATTATTGAAAGCATGACATCAAGAGCAACAAATCACACACTATTCTTGGGAGAGATCTGGCAGAAAATATTTAGGGAGTCACTTGAACATAAGAAAAATGCATCAGCTGTATAAAACCGAATGTGAAGAAAATCATGTCGACGAAACTCATATAGCAAAGGAATGGCTGTATGCTGACATCTTTAATGAAGAATTTAACCTTTCCTTCAAAGTCCCAGATAACGATACCTGCGACGCATGTGACAATTTTCTGATTAAGCTACGTGAAGCACATAACACCCTCGAAAATGAGGCTTTACAACATGAATATGATGAACATTTACAAGAAGCATCTAGAAGGTACAATTTGAAAAAGGAGATAAGCGGAAGACTATCGAAGAAAAACGGAAGAAAATAATGGTATGTATTGATTTGCAAAAGCGTCTTCCTACTTCCATTTTAACAAATTCACAAAGTTTCTACACTTTAAAACTATGGACCTATAATTATACCAATAAGGGAGCTACTTGCATAATGTGGGACAAGTCTAAATCTGGACATGGTGCCAACAAGATGGCTTCTGGAATGTCAAACATAAAGCCATATCATGAAGACTTAATTAGTTGGTCAGATAACTGCCCTTCCCAAAACCGCAATATTGTGATGGTTATGGTCTATTTTTATATTCTTAAACAATTTCCATCACTGAAAACAATACAGCATAAATTCTTACTGAAGGGCCATATCCCCTTAGAGATAGATGCATGCCATTCATCAATAGAACGAGAGAAGAAGAGGACTGATAGTTTCATGATAATGAAGCCTTGGGATTGCTCGAATATGCTGCATTAGCAATCCATTCTAAATAATAAACATTTAGACAGAGGATTTCAAAGATTGTAAGCAGTTGTATTGCAGTTCCACGTCGCCTTTTATTTTTAGAAAAACAGACGATTCTGGTAATAATTTCGGCATTTCAAAAATTGTACATTTGCAAGTAGAGGCCGAAAATCATGGAACATTGTACTATAAAACTAGTTTTGATGAGAAAGAATTTACAACCATCAATTTGATATGGTCAGGCAGACGTGCTACATTTCCCAAAGAAATACCAAATTTGAGGAGTGACGCCAATGCTGTATCCACAAAAAAATACAAGCGTCTCCAAACATTGTGGGTTCCAAAACAATTCCACAACTTCTATAAAAATTTAAAATACAGTAGCGAATGTGGTGTTAATGATGATGATGAATGATTCGGTATTATCTTCTGATTAATAGAAACTTATTTTTTTTTGTATTTAAGCAGTGAATAAATTGTTTGAAACATTATCTCATGTTCTTTAATGACCTACCCCAAAACTGACAATTTGTTTTTTAATAATAATGGACTTAAATTATAGTTTTACTCATATCATCTGTGAAAATATAATACTAAGTCTATCTTCTTTGACTTAATTTAGAGAAAAAAAGAATTTTAAGTCCAAAAAATTTTTTTTATCAATTTGGAAATGTTATCATTTATCTCACTTAAAAATTACTCAGTATTTACCAGTTCATAAAATATACTTCTGATGAAATTGTAATTCACATCGTGGAAAACAAATCCCACAACAATAATATCAAAAGAGGCTCACAAAAATATTCAAGGTACATTTTTCTAAAATTAATATTTTGTGACATAATACACTTTTATTCTGAGGTACAGAATTGCATTTAGCACTCAATTACTAGCTGTTTAAAAGATAGTTCAACTTTTTACAACTATAATGCGCATTTTACTTAAATAAAATCTACTGAGTTTTCAAGGGTGGATTTTATCCCCTTAACGTCAAGCTCGGCCGATACAAAAAACTACACGTCTAATGTTCTGACCCATACTACTTATATACCAAGTTTCAAAAAGTTGGTGAGGTACACTTACTGCATGTTCCTTGTAAGACTTGCTTCAAATTGATTTGGAAAAATTAAAGGTAATTTGATGACTTTTCAAATTGAATACCTGATACGTACATGCATTTTTATTAAGATTATTATTATTAAGTCTGTCCTTGTCAAATCTAAAATGGGTTCGTTTTTATGTCTCCTTACAATTAAAATATGTTTTATTAAAAACATTGAAAACGAACCACAATTTTGTTAGAAATTAAATAAAATAACATTTCAAGAAATGGATGGATCTTTTGCTATGGGAACTTCAATCTTATGTATAGTAAAGCTGTACTGGACCAACATGAGTTCAAACCTGGAATCACAAAGAAATTTTTTGGGGCTGTTAAAGTACAGGATGGTCTAAAATCAATAGGAAATGAGAAAAAATTACAGTCAAAGATGTTCTGCAAAGATAGATCATAGACTACTATTCATTTTTCCATCCAATATGACATTTTTCATTATAAAATTGCAATATGTATAGGGATTTTATTATTTCAAATTCTGTCTTAGTTCTAGTCAATGTCACAGGTGTCCTTTCAAACCAAAATTTCAGCTATTTTAAGTTATGTTTATAGTGTAGTAAATATAACGCTGCTAGATTTCACAAGGATTACATCAACCATCACATCTCATCATTCTTTGTTTTGCAGATGGATTCCTAATGATTGTTAGCATTTTATAGCTTAATTGAAGGTATGTGACGATTATTCATTTTGCATATTCTGATGTCTTTCCTTCTAAATTTTAATAGCACTTTTAGATATTGCAACAGTGCAGTTTAGACTTCAGAATTACATAACCTTAGAGTCTAAAACTAGCATCACACAACTGTGACCAATATATACATTATCAAAGATGACCGTCTGGAGTAGTAAAAACAGAAATTGAATAGTAGTCTATGACCTATCTTCCCAGAATGCCTTTGACTAGCTAGTATACTTACAATCTAATTTCTTGAGGCAATTCGATAATGAAGACAAACATTTTATTTTTATTTATTTTTTAGATATAAACAAAAATTGAAAATTTCTGAATTTTCAAAGTGTAAAAAAGGCAGGGTATCTCACAGATAATAAAACAGGCCCTTCAATTACACCTTGTACAATGTAATTTGCGAGAATACACAAACTTTCAATAATTATCTTTATTCCACAATAAGTAATGAATGAAAACTTACGGTAGGTGGATTAACTTCCGTGGTTCCTAATAATGCTTGCTTGCATTGTAAAGATAAAACTTGTTTCAATTTAGCATTGACCACATTAAGAAATTTTCTTGAATCCCTATCGAAGTATGTACGATCGATTTTACAAATGCCTTTTTGAAATTCTGTCGCAGTCGGAAACATCTGTTCAGCATGTTGGTTGATCTGGTCAGACGAGCACATGCGAAAGATAACTTCTAATAGTACTGATTGATACACAAAATCTCCACATGAACATATTATGTCAGCCAATTTACATCTAAAATATCATTTGATAAAAAAAATATTTTATAACAAATATAAGAAATACCAACATGTGCAATATATTCCTTTCTACAATGGCATGTCGCAGGTTTTGGTTGGTACCTATTATTGCCAAATTAAAGCAGTTTATTAGTTCATGAGCAAACCATATTTTTATGTTTGGTTCAGCTATTTTTTCAAAAATCGGTTGAGCGATACATATTAAAAATCCATTTCGTGCACCCCCCAGTTTTGAGATTTCCTAAAAAGAAAACGTAACAAAAATATGTTATAGTCTTGTATATACAGGGTGTTCCAAAGATCTGTGGATGCTAGCTAGTATAATTGCTCTCAGTCGAACTCATATTCTAGATATTCTTGAATATTGAAACTTTTAAACTTTTCATAAAATAATGTGACCTTAAATGCATCATGGAAACACTTGCAAATTATAATGGACTTACTAATCGAAAAATCACTAGTCAATCACATACTTACATCAATTATTGACATACATTGTTTCAGTATATCAATTACACTCTTCTTTAATACAGTGGAAGAATGTTCATCAATGTAATTTTGAATAAAACTAATATATCGGAGGCAACACTCAGCAACTACTTCAATATGCTTTTCATTGTCAAGTGTCTTGTTACGTTGGAGAAATGTGCAGAATCTTTTATAAAAATTCAGTATAACTGAATAAGTTACGTTGTTCTACAATGTAAAAACGCTATAGTAAATTACAATAATTATCTTTAATGGTCATGCAACTTACGGAAGAAGTGGCGTCAACATCGTTTTTTAGATTATCAAGATATGACGCCTGTGAATATAACATCTTCATTAGGTTAATTTAGTTTCCAATTCAATTCGGTATTTGATTTATTCAAATTAACATATATTTAATCAGAGAATTTTTAACTTTTTCGGATAAATTTGAAAATTATAAAACCCAGTATTTGTGCTTTTAGACACTAAACTGCACTAAACACAAAAGAAAACGTGCACAAAAAACTAAATGACCATTGCAACGATTTTTAACAATTGCCTGCCATTACATATAAAACAATTTTTTTCTCTTTAGCGGGTAATTTGATGTTAATTTCTCTCACAAAAAAGTTGTTTTTGTGTAAGTTAATTAAATAATTAAATTTAAATAAATTTTATAATTAGTTTTTTCGTTGACATTATTATTATATTAGATTATTTATAGATAAAACATAGACCAATAACTAATAAGATTGTTATCATTTTTTTAATAATGTTTTGATTTTAAAAATTCTACTTATCTACTTGTCAAATCTTCAATTTTTCAGAATTTAGTTGAGACTCAAACCTTGTTCATAGAATTTTAAACGATGATAGTTTTGTTAGGTTAGGTACGTTGAACAAAACTGGTCTGATGCAAAAATGTTAAGTTGATTGTCGGCAAAAAGAAATTATTAAAGTTAAAATTTGTAATATTAAGACCTGGGACTAACAAACAACAAAATGCACGGCCAAGTAAACGGTGATGATACTACTGAAGAAAGAAGGTACTTTCTTTCAGTGTTAACCACCTTTGAAAGTTACAGGTAAGAACAAAGAAAGTACTTTTGCACGTACTTTTAAGTTTTTTCTTTATTTAGGGAACAATCATTGTTAAGAATTGCACATAAAGAGAAGTGCCTAAAATCTCTGCCACCACATCATCAAAAGTGGCTAACAAAATACAAGGAGGACTTGGAATTGTTCCGAAAATGCATTAACAAGAATTCTGAATTTATACCAGTTATTGTTCAACATGCTTACAACATTTTTGATAATTTATTATGCAATGATAACCCTTCGCATTCTGAAACCCAAGTAGGCACTTTAACAGAAGGTTTAGATAAAGTACAGTCAGTTTTCAAACAATTAATGCGTGATTGGAGCGCATTGGGTGCTGCTGAAAGAAAGCAATGCTATACCCCAATAATTGAAGAAGTGGAACGCCAATTCCCCTCAGATAAATATAATCGAAGTGAAATAAACGTACTTGTACCTGGAGCGGGTCTTGGTAGACTGGCATTTGAAATTGCATCACGAGGCTATTCTTGCCAAGGAAATGAATTTAATCTGTTTATGCTTATTGTTTCATTTTATGTGTTAAATCTGTGCAAGAATGTTGATGAATTTATAATTTATCCTTGGATTCATCAATATTGTAATAATTTATCTGCTGAACATCAGATGACTAGTGTTAGGTAAGTTTCTTTATTATCTTTATAACAATTATTGTATCTGTATCTCAAAAACTTTTAGGATTTAGGGTACCTATATTCTGTTCATGTACCTTTTTCTCTTTTCTTTTCTTTCCTTTTTCTCTACCCGTTTTCTTTCCTTGGTGTTCCATTTTCTCTTTGTTCTTTTTGTGGTAAATTCCTCAAAGTAAACTCCATCTTGATATCTTGCATCTTTTAAGAGATATTCAAGAAAAAATAAGAAATTGATTTTAGTATTAACCTGTCTACCAGGATTACCAAATGAAGTTTGAGTCTTCACTTGGAAATTTCCCTATACTAGAGCTAAAGCAACTTTTTCTTGAGAAATGTCATAAAATTGGTTAATTATACAAAGAGATATCTGGAAGAGTTTAGGTAGAATGTGCTTTATAGTTAAAAAACTTTCTTGCCAGGAATTTGCAATTTTTCTTACTAAACTTTTATATATTTCACATGGGATCCCTGTAGACCCCATCGACAATATTAATGTTGGTACAAAATAAAAACATCTGCTATCAATAAAAAAAATTAAGTAACCAAAAATGTACAACTGCTTAATATTGGAAGAAACAGTTTAAATGCAGTTACTAATGTAGCATTTACTTTTATCTGTTTTAGTTTTCCTGATGTTCGTCCCATGCCTACACCAGAAAGTAAATTTTCTATGACAGCTGGAGACTTCCTAGAAGTCTATACAGAACCTAATGAATGGGACTGTGTGGCCACATGCTTTTTTATTGATTGTGCTGCCAATGTTGTGCAGTTTATAGAACTTATTTATCACATTCTGAAGCCGGGAGGTGTTTGGATCAATTTAGGACCACTTCTATATCATTATTCGGACATTAAAAATGAAAGAAGTATTGAACCTAGTTTTCAGGTTCTGCGTGGAATTATCAACAAAGTTGGATTCACAATGGAAAAAAGTCAAACTGGTCTAAAAACTAGATATTGTCAGAATCCAAAATCAATGTTGCAGTATGAATATGATAGTGTTTTCTTTCTATGTAGGAAGAATTTAGAAGTCTTAAATAATGAGGATGCTGTTGAATCTGATACAAATACGGAAGGCGAATAATTATTAAAGACAAAAGAAAACTGGTTAAATAAATTAAGGAAAGGCCTTTCATTTAGATGAAAAGTACTTTTGTTTTTTCAAAACATTTTTTTTATTTACTTTTCTGTTGTTTGGAAATTTATCTTGTTTGAATGGATAGCACTAACGACTAGTGGCTTTATTGATATAAAAAAAAATGTGGTTAGAAGGCATTATGGTTAAAGATAACAAAGTTTCAAATGCCAGCAGAAAACCCATTAAGATTTTTAAGATTTCCAAAAAAATTGATTTTTTTTTTGGCAATTTTCTCTTATAAACCAATTTCAATAAAATCTTAATTTCGTTTTAAAGATTAAAATATTCTGACCATAGTTTACAAAATGTAAATTGAAATATTGTTAAATTATCAGCGTGATTTAAGATTAAACTTTTTTTTTCAAATAAGTATAAGTAAACTTATGTTTAATTATTACTATTACTATTTTATATTTTAATGTGTAACTTTGTGGTGCCTCTATGCTTGTTGAATGTTACACGAAGAATCTAATAATTATCGTACAAACAAACCTAAGATACTAAAGATTAAGAGTAACTAAACCAATGATCATTTGTTTTAGATCAAGTTATATAATGTATAATTTTCTAAAACACTTCGCAAATACAGTATTTATAAATTATTGGTTTTTCTTAAATTTGCATTCTCTATAGGTTTTTCTTTCTAGAAATTGGAGTTTCGACTGTAATACTTGGAAAACTTGTATGCTTTTAAAATCTATAAAAGTGAAGAAGTTCAGGCACTCCATTGAATAAGTGCAGTATGTGTCGATAGTTTAGTAATCTACTCGGTGAAAATTATTTGTTCTGCGATAATACATTGGTAAGGTTATGTTCAAACAACCAAAATATTGACCAATTATTCTGTTACAAAATTAATTGATAACTGTTGCAAAGAAATAGATTTGATTGTGCATGTTGCTGTATGTTAGGTTATGTGTTCATATGGTGATTCCAGAGAAAAGATTGATTTCTAATGATTAATTGGTAATGCAATAAAAAGAAATCAATCTATAAATTGAATGAGATTGATTTTATAATTTCCTTACATATATTTATAACCACTTGTAAATAATTGCCTTTGTTTTATCAAAATCAAACCTGGTTTGTTGATCTTACACAACAGACTGAGCAAGCCCCTTTGAAACGTTTTTAATTTCAACATATAACAAAATTGTAGCAGGACTGCAGGAGAGAATCACTGAAGCTATGGCATATAATATGATAGCTCTTGATATGTTACCATATCAAATAGTTGAAAAAGGTTTTACCAAATTACCCATCTTATCAAATTCCAAGTAGAAAAACTTGCTCAAGTAAAAATTCCAAATCTACTTTTTAAAATTAACCAAGACATTTCTTTTCCACTTTGAAACATGTGTATTATGTCCTTAACAAGATCAGTTTGTCTTGCCTCTAGATATGTCACTGAAGACGAAACTGCTGCTAACATTGCAAATATCTCGTCAAAGATATTAGACTAATGAAGTGAAATTTAGTGAAAGAATTGCTGCTTGTACTACTGATTGTGAGGCTAATTTTGCTGCAGCAATGCAAATTACAAATATTAATTGCTTTGGCCATACCTTTAACAATGACATTGTGAAAATTCTTGAGTTACTGCAGGTATAAGTTACATTTAATAAAACCAAAGAAATCGATATCTTTTCACATAGTTTTAGATTGAGAAGAGAACTACAGAAACAGCAAGCCACTACAGAACTGCCTGAAAGACAAGTTTCACTCATACACACTAACTAGATGGTGGTCCATGTCAAGGCTAACAAGTGCATGTGCATGTGCAAAACAACATCTAACCCTCATTATATTGTTCTAAAAAGTTTCTCATAGAAAAATGCTAATTTTGTTTCAAGCTGACATTGATATGTTTAAATCTTTCATTTCTTTTATGATCCCTTTTTCTGATATGTCAGAGCAGTGGCGGCTGGTGATCTAACTTCAGGTGGTGCCAAACCACGTGATCATCGCTTGATTGGTTAAAATTGTTAGATTATACAGAAAATCCTTGTTTTGTAAAAAAGATATTTCTGGCAACGTGGTTTATCTTTTTTGTACAGAAATGGTATAGCCAACTTTTATGTAATTAAATGTATTTGAGATGTAACAACTTAACAAAATAATATCATGACAACCATTAAGCAAAAAGGTCATGAACAGCATATATAGGGTGTCCAGGATAAAATCGGGTACATGGGGATATTGGAAACAGTAATAGATATAAGATTGGTCAAATGGGGAAAAAGTTGCACATTTACGTGCTCATTAACAATCCGTATCGACATTTTCAAAAATTAATCCCGTTACTGAGATACAGGGCGAAAACGAAAAATGTGCGTTTTCTAAAAACATCCATATTTTATTTATTGTAAGAGATACATTCACCAAATTGTTAGAGCAGGGATAATGGGAGCTTCAAAAAATGACCTGAAAACATTCCAGGTCTGCTAAATTTTATGCAATGTCATGTTTGTTTAGGGAATAAGATGACATTCAATTGTTGAGCAATCCTCTAAATCAACGCTTAATGGCCACCAAAATTTGAAACATTTTTAAAGAATGTTTTTACTTTAGAATCGTATTCTACATCAAAAAATAAGAGATACATATACTTTTAGTTCTTTGATATTGCCCACATAACAATATGTTATATGACATCACCTCAGGAACATGGTCAAAATAGCCGCCGTAAGAAGAAAACGGAGTTGGTTGTGGTTATGCTATGCATTCCCAGATGTTTTGTTTGAACCTGCTGTTATAATGGAAAACAGTCACAACAGCTTATCAGTTTTTGCTAGTATATTGGTGATACCATAAATGTGGAGGACCTAAAGTTCTAACTCTAACTTTTTCATTTTAACACTTTAGGAAAAAACCTTATTGAAGTTTTTGATTAATATTTGTGTGTAGTATGGGTTGATAAAGTTTCTTGAATACTTTCGAAAACGCCCTGTATGTCAATTGATTAATGTCAAATTACATTTATCAGTTTCTATGATTTCATTTAATTTATGTAATCTTTTAAACTGCTTCTAATTTCTAAAGTTGTGATTTTCATTGATCATCACAAACACTGAGAAATTATTTTAGAAACTGGCAAAAACTTAAGGCAGTGGGTTTATTCTGCACGAGATGCATTCGAAGAAGTTCAAGAAGAATTTACTGAAATGGCTTTTCATTTTAATAATTTTAGTAGGACTGTTCATCATATTGTAGACTTGCACAAAATCTATACATATTACCTAATTCAATAAAGATGTCACTGTCCAATTTCCTGTCAGTAGTTCTGCAGCTAAGCAGTAGTTCTGCATACTATGGTACAACCAGGGGGATGCAATTACGTGCAAAATAGTGGGGGACAACAAATGACAGGTAAACCAGTAGCGAAACACTTTATGGTGTGGAACTAAACGGGCTGTAGCGGGGAATTTAAATTTCTATTTATATATACCAGGTGTATACCTATGAAATGAGACTTTCAGCTATTAGACCACAGATGTCGCTAGGAGTATTTTTAAACTGTCCCAAATGTCTTATTTTTTTCGTCTGTCATCTGTCAACAATATTCAATTCATTGTTTGTGATGTTTCATACAACAACGCATTTTTTTCGCTCTTAAAAAATGTCGAATTTCGTGCCTTCAAACTACGATTTGCGGACATCGTTGATTTTCTGTTATCAATTGAAGAAAAACGCTTCTCAAGCTCATCAAATGCTTATAGAAGCTTACGGTGGACATGCTCTAAGCAGAGCACAGTGCTTCAGGTGGTTTGAAAAATTCCGAAGTGGTGATTTTAGCGTGGAGAACGAGGAACGTGGCCGGCCACCGAAAAAGTTTGAGGACACCGAATTGCAAGCATTGTTGAATGAAGATGATGGTCAAACGCAAGAAATGATGGCAGAGCAGTTGGGAGTGACCCAAAAAACCATTTGCAAACGTTTGAAAGACATGGGCATGATTTTAAAGGTCGGAAGATGGGTGCCGCATGAACTGACTGAAAGGCAGCAAGAGAACCGAAAAACCACTTGTGAAATGCTGCTCTCCCGGTTCAAAAGGAAGTCTTTTTTGCATCGAATCGTTACGGGTGTATTTCTCCAATCCCAAGCGTAAACGATCGTATGGTCCGCCCGGCCACAAGCCAAAATCAACGGCCAAACCAAATCGCTTCGGCCGCAAGGCAATGCTGTGTGTTTTCTGGGATCAGCATGGTATGATTTGGTACGAGCTATTAAAACCAGGTGAAACAGTTGACGGTGCACGCTACCAACGACAATTGGCCGATTTGAACAGCGCTATACACCGAAAACGCCCAGAATATGCCGATCGGCGTCACAAAGTAATTTTTCTTGATGACAATGCACCACCACATCGAACAAGAGCGACCCGGGAATTGGTGGAGACGTACGATTGGGAACCGCTGGTGCATGCGGCTTACTCACCAGACTTGGCGCCTTCCGATTATCATTTGTTTGCATCGATGGGCCACGCACTTTCCGAGCAGCGCTTCAATTCTCACGAAGAAGCCAAAAAATGGCTCGATGATTGGTTTGCGGCCAAAGACGGCCAATTTTTTTGGCGCGGCATTCACAAATTGCCTGAGAGATGGGTAAAATGTGTCGCTAGCGATGGCTATTATTTTGAAGATTAAATTTGTAACCATTTTTTGTTAATAAACGTTTAAAATTGAAAAAAAAAGTCTCATTTCATAGGTATACACCTTTGTATATATATATATACGTATACATTATTATTATTAATTGTAGGTTAGGTGTAACGAAATATTTGAAAGTTATAAAATTGCATGTAAATTATCATAAAACAAAAGGAATTGCAGAAATTCCTTTCTAATTTGATGTTTTACATGGAATTTTACGGCTTCCAAATATTTCCTGTAACAAAAGAAAACTAAAAATAATGTTACATTATATTTTGATCAAATGAATTTAACAGTATTAGCATAGTTTATAAATACAAAATTTCAACAATATTATGTGCATCTCTATCACGATAGATTTACAAGATATACGCTTTACAGATTGCCATAACATTAAATTGCCATAATCCAGTTGCTTAAATTTTCTCAGTTTCAGATTAAGGAAGTTAAAGTTAAAGGGTAGCTTATATCTAATGACATTGTTTATTATTTTACTATACTACTTGCAAGTAAGATAGGTACAAAACTGAAAAAATACAAGCAAACATAGCAATCCAAACTGTAAAACAATGTTTATCTTTCATATTGCACACAGAGTCATTTTTCTTAAGACGGTATTGAATCCATTACTTGGTCTTACGATTTTTGATTACTTTAATATACTAACCACTTTCTATCTCCACAAAGTCAGACAACCATATTTATATTTTAAGTAGAAACGCTTAAACCTATTCTTTTGGGTGTTCATCATGAATAAGTTTTTAACAAAAATACAAACTCATATTGATAAAAACCAAATTAAGACAAGTTACAAGAAGGTACCAAGGTTTTTAGATAACTTTACAAAATAAACATTACTATTTACTTTTCTATAAACATTCGAGCAAAGCATATCACACAGCAATATTTAAAATGATATTTTGATCACAATTATTTAAGAAGCTACAGATTAGTTATGTACTTATTAAATAGGATGTCTTGGTTGTTTTACAACTTTAAACTACTTTTTATTAGAACCTATTGATCCATCTTTGACATCGATGTAGCTCAAAATACTTAAAATGATAATAATTATGTACCTAAGTAAATGTTTTCTTTAAAGTTTTAAAATCTTTCATTTTTGCAGATATTTAGTGCTTGACAATTAAAATACAAAAATTTAAAAGAAATGAGTAGTTTAAAGTTATAAAATTAATTAAACATTATATCAATTTATAACATTAAATCTTCTAAACATAGAAAAAAGACGTATTGTTTAGATGAATAGGAAGTATCTACATTGAAATGGTTGATATCTTAAACATTAACAAAGAATTCCTGAAAAGTATAAAAGATTTTGATTTAAGTGCAATCTTAGTGATATTTTCAAGTCTTTTACATTGTTTATCATTTTAACTGACGCAGGAACTTTGTTAATTCAACCTGTGAATGCAAAGAAACCAAAAGTAATACAAATTTTGATAATCAGTAATTTAATATCTCTTGTAATTAATGCTATGCACTGCGAATATTTGGCAAATGTAGAAAATGTAGATAAACGTGGAACCTAGAGAAGAGCATCATTTATTCTGATGCATAGTAGAGTTTTGTATATATAAATGTTAGCGGTTGTTGGTATCTCTATCTCTCTCTCTTGTCCCCTTTTCTTCCTATCTTATTTCGCCCCCCTGGATACAACAGGTGTTATTTCAGACATGCGTAATCTTTTCCATGAGCTACTTTGATGAAATTCTTTTTTGGATCACTTGTTATACAGGGACATCATCAATAGGAGGAAGCACGTGACCACTAATTTAAAAGTGGCGCGAAATTTTACCTTTCAACGTTGGCTAGACTTCCTCACGAGTACATTTCTAACCTAAAATTACATCGGCGTGCGTACGTTCCGTGGTTTCTTGGTCTCTGTTTTGCGTTTTCTAGTTTATTCTGTTCTATTTAAAAATCAGTCTTTTTCAAGACTAAATCTGTTTTTTGTGAGTTAATCGAGGTAAGTTAGATTTAACGCGTTCAAAGTGTGATAATAAATTTTAAAACTGCATAATTATTTCAGTTTGTAAGGTTACGTTTTTGCGATGCCTTTTACAAGCGAACAAAATACATTTATTTTAATAGCTCACTATCGAAGTGGAACACAGAATGCAGATGGTTCATGGACCTATGCATTACAATCTTGTATCCAACAATTTGAACAAGCTTTTCCTGAAGTGCAAGTCAACTACGATGCATTTGTATACGTCGTAGGCATGATATACTTAAGCGGTTTGAAGAAAAACATTGCTTCTGCAAAGACAAATCATCTGGTAGACCAACCGTATTAACTGATGAAGTTCTCGAGGACATGCAGATGCGAATGAATCGTAGTCCCCATAAATCCATTAACCGCTTAGCCACTGAAACAGGTAGGAATCTATTTGCATTAAACAAATAATATGTTTTGCTTCATTCGTGTTTTAAATTATTAATTATTTTGAATTTATTACTTGTAGTAATTCAATTGTTTTATTAGCAAACTTAAATAAAAAACTGGCACTGCTATTTATTTCTGAATTATTTACATTCATTAAACAATTTAAACTATTTTAAACCATAATCTAACCAACAACTTTTTCCGCAGGACTTTCATATGGAAGTTGCCAAGTTGCATTAAAAAAGAAGCTACGAATGCATCCCTATAAAGTGTCTGTAATACAAGAACTGTTTCCGCATGATCATCAATTACGAGTTCAATACTGTCAGTGGTTTATGCAACACTTGAACAACGATGACATATTAAATATTACATTTATGTCAGATGAAGCATGGTTTCATTTGTCGGGCTATGTGAACAGCCAAAATTACAGAACCTGGGCCACAGAGAATCCCCACAATTATGAAGAAACAAGTTTGCATCCCCAGAAGGTTGGTGTATGGGTTGCGATGTCAAGACGCAGGATCTATGGTCCATTGTTTTTTAATGACACAATCAGTGGAGAAAGATACCAAGATAATATTTTAACACCTTTTATCGAACAACTATTGGATGATGAAATCCAAGAGGCCATATCGAACCATTTATGTAATTTATATATAAATTGCAATAAAATGTAAAATGACTAAATGAAATTGTAAAATTTAGGATAAATGTAGGCCATTATTTTTAATTAAATTCTAGTAACCTGCCACCTAATGAATTATTTTTTTATAAATAAATTATGGCAGCTGAAATAATTGCGATTTTTAGTTCTGTTATCTAGCATACCTAGTTCTAAACATTATGTTACATTAATTTCAGAAAATAAAAATTACACGTCAATTATTAATCTTTAATTATTCCCAGAACACGATTGTGTTAAGACGGCTGCCAAAGTGCCGATTTTGATAAATGGTTTTTTTAAATATAAAATTAAACATTTAATGACTCTTAATGATTGAGTATGTATATCATTTATGCATGCATAACTATACAAAAAAATTCATTATTCAATATTTAGTTTTAAATTTCAATGAGTTTGAATTTCAAATATTCTTTAAATGACCAGGTATTGGTGCGTTTACTCTACCTGCATAATTATCTTTTTATGAAAAATCCTTCATAGTGGACAGTTAAATTTAATAAAATTGAAAAAGTGACTAAAAAGCTCTTGTTGAACAGCTACATCAACATTGTTTGGGCCTTATCTAATTCTTGTTTTTAAAAATATCTTCAATATATTGTCATTTTTTAATTTTCCAATTTTATATATAATTATCTTTAAATATTTAAGTTTCTAAGTAGTTTCATCATATATCCAATACTACGCCACTGGAAAACTACATAATTCTTTATTACAACAGAGCTGCCAACAGTGCAAGATGTGTTACCTAACCAACAGTAAATTTCGTGGTCACTTGTCTTTCTCCTATTGATGATGTCCTTGTAATAGCAATATCATTTCCTGTCATTGAAAATAAGTAGACCCAACGTATAGGTATGCTGGTAGGGTTTTCTAGTTGTCACTTGATAACAGAAAGTTGATGTTTGCAGGTGAGAGCATGAAAATCTTTCCTACTTGTTAAGGTGAAAAATTCTCTGGTAGGGTAAGAATAAATAAAAAATCAGAGTAATAGCAAAAATTCACACAGAAATAGAGAAGATCGAGTATCTTTTATCTTCTTCTTCTTTTTAAGACGGTCATATAAATAATAGTATGTGTGCTTCAAACATAGAGTAACTTTTGTCAAACATGTAAATTACAGCCCAAGGTCTCAAGATATTATTATTGAACTCGCAACCTGCCTAATACATCGAAATACACAGCAGATATAAAGGCTTAGTTGGTCCTAACAATGCTCAATTGCAATCCTGTGTCTTCAACCAGACAACACAAGGTCTTAGTCGAGTAGAGACTAAAGTCCCTCAGTTCTATTGTGACAAATGCGAAAAGTTTGAATCTTGAAGAAACAATGCTTTGCACTGGCATAAGATTTGTTCCACTATTTCAAGGTTCTCCCTGCATAGTCTACAGTTCAGATCACCTGGAAAGTTTTAGGTATGTTATGAAGTTGATTTCTTACAGGGAGATGACCTGTGAGTAGCTCTACTGTCGTTTTTAACTGAGTTCTGCTCAGCTGTTTTGTGGACGGTCCATCTATGAATAACTTCCTCAGCCTGTTTATGGAATAATCAACCCAGATCTAACTTTGTTTTTTTTTGATCCAAGTATTTATAGTTTCTCTGAGGAAATACTTAGGTATTCCCAGAGCCGGCTTTCCGATTCCAGTTTGGTTAAACGATCAGCTTCTTCGCCGCTTTTGCATCTACTATGTTCTGGCATTTAAATCACCTTTACTGCGTTTGAGTCTGTCAGAGTTCACAGTGCGTAAAGGTGTTCGTTCAATCACGTTACGAGTTTTGACGTCACTTTTGTACCCTTAATAGTTTCTTCTCAGGTTTTGTCTGTGCACCTTAGTATTGCATATACATCTACCTAAAACACTGTGGCATATTTACGTAGGGAGAATCAGAGCTCCACCTTCGGTTTCAAGCCGTATATTTCTGTTTCCGTGCTTTCCAAGGCTTTGATCCATCTATAAACCAGATCAGTCCATCAGATGGCATTTGTTCAGTATTGCCCCAGATCTTTCCCTCTTCAGTTTGAATAGTGTCAGAGAATGTTTTCACGCGTGAATGTTGGGTCCCCCCCTTCTTCAGATGAACCCCTCCCCCGTTGCAGCTAGCTGCTGACAGCTAGGTGGTTTTTTGCTGTCCAGGTTCATAAGATAATTTCGTTTTTAGCAAATATCTAGTAAGCCGTGAACTTTTTTGAAGAACCAAAAGTATAAGTAAACTGATCTCCAAAATAGCCAAATCTTTTCTAATTTAACCGACTTCGTATCTCTTACAATTTCCGAGATTCCAATAGTGAGCATCGAGATGTGGACACACTGTAGATGTATGTGAGATGTGACATCCAACAGACAATAGTTATTTGTCAAACTAGTGTGAGGTGTGATTGCAGGCTCAAGACTTAAGTCGAACGTTCCCTTTGTACATGAGTTTTACATAATATCTTCTTTATGAACATCTACGAGTATATATACAGTGTGTCCAAGATAAGGATGCACAGCATGGGGATCTTTGGAAACGGTAAGAGATACAGGATCGATTAAATGGGATGAAAGTTGGCTATTTATAGGACCTTTTGTTGGCGTTTGCAAAATCTAAATATCTTGGATAGTTTCAGAGATATTTAAAAAAAAGTAGATTTTTTGATTTTCGTTATTTTTTCTTTTATTTATTTGTAGAGATATTGGAAAACTAAAGCCCAATTCACACTACGCGTGCAATTATTGCATGTGTTTCCACCATTCACACCATGCTTCTCGTCAATGCGTGAGCACCGTGAGCACCCCGCGTGCTGACGCACGAAATTAGAACTTGTTTGATTTTTTTCTGCATTTCTAGTGGAAAACTTGGTGTTTTTATTCACACCAATCTAAAATAACAATATTGGTATCGCTGTGGGAAAAACCTGCAAAGGTTTAGTAGGTTCGTTAGGTTAAAATGTTTAAAGTCTTTTCGTTTTCATTTTAACGTTTGCAGTAGCATTTAACATGTGAAGTTCTTGAATTGTGTAGGTTTTTTTTGTATAGTGTAATTAATTATAGACTCGTATCAACTGATATTAATATATTATAAAAAAAAGTTATTCACAAGATCGCGCCTTTTTCAAAATAAAAAAACGCATGTGACGTTTTTATTTTTATTCTGCTAAATATTGCCATCATATTAAAACCTTATTAAACCATAAAACCTTAAAAAAAGCTAGCAGCACGCGCAGTGTGAATAGGTCCACGCTTCTTCACGCAGCTTCAACAAAATGCAGAAGAAACGCACGCAATCGTTGCATGCGTGAGCACGCACGTGGCACGCGTAGTGTGAATTGGGCTTAAAACTACTTTTCCATTGCCACTTTTTGCCCTGTCATGTTTACATCATAAGAATCGTGACAACAAGAGCTATTCAAAACAATCTTCAATTGTTTTTCCGCCTAAAAATGAAGTTGATGATGGTTACTTGAAACTGAAACGTTGTACAGGAATTTTGTTAACGTTTTTTAATAAATAACAAAAAATGGCAATGGAAAAGGTTTTAGATTTCCGATATCTCTTCAAATAAATAAAAGAAAAATAACGAAAATCCCTTTTTTTTTGAATATCTCTGAAACTATCCAAGATATCTGAATTTTGCAAACGCCAACGAAAAGGTCCTATAAATAGCCAACTTTCATCCTATTTAACCGATGCTGCATCTTTTACCGTTTCCAAGATTCCCATGCTGTGCATTCTTATCTTGGACACACTGTATATTATGTTTTTACGACTTGTATATTCTAGCAATTTGTATACTAAGTATTGTGCCTTGATATTGTTTTATTAAATGTCATTTTTTAATAGGTAGAGTGTGGCCACACTTGTCAAACAAGAGAGAAAAAGATATACGTTAGCTCTCTGCTCGCACTGTGGGTGTAAAGGAAAGAAGAAAAATTTTAATAGTAAATTATTATTCTATCCTTTACACCCGACGTACGAGTAGATTTTTGTTTATCTTTTTTGACAAGTGTGTCCACACTCTACCTATTAAAAAGATGACATTTAATCCTTTAATAAAACAATATCAAGGCACACTACTAACAGAGCAGAATCTGTTTGTGGAAAGTACTTTCTGCATCATTTTTGCGTTAGTGCTGCAAAAGCATATTTTCCACACCAATTTCAATAAATCTTAATAACGTGATGATCAATTGTCCACACGGTCGACGGTCGTAGAAAAATGCTATTTTTGCATAAGACAAAATCACGTCCAAAAATAGGAAACAAAAAAATTGATAAGATGTTTTGTGTTGAAACTTGAAAGTAAATTTGTTTTTGGAAACTATGGTAACTTGACGAAACGGAAATTGGCGTGAAAGAGAACTGTACGTGTTGAGAAGTTGTCGCTACTTCATTTAACAACACATTTTTCTCCAGAATCTTCAAAATTATAGTGTTCTATCACCTAATAAATTAGATACAAGTAAGTAAGTGTCCGTAAAAATGAGTTGGATCATTAAACCTATTGAAAAACGTAAAAAATATCCAAAATTATAATAGAATTTTGCGGTTAGGTTCTTGTCCACGTGATAAATAAAATTTGTTTTTTAATCTTACCATAAATGACATCTTTGATACAAATATTAGCTTAATTGAATTCTGTAATTTGTAGAATGAGTGGACGAGAAGGTGGAAAAAAGAAACCCTTGAAGCAACCTAAGAAAGCTGACAAGGCAATGGATGATGACGATGTGGCGCATAAACAAAAAATGAAGGACCAAGCCAAAGCACTTGCTGATGCCAAAGCAAAAGCTTCTCAGAAAGGCCCATTAGCTAGTGGAGGAATTAAGAAGTCAGGGAAAAAATGACCAACAATATATTAATATTTGATTTGATATTTTATAACTTGATTTGCTAAGAAATTTAAGATTGTTTATGAAACTACATTTGTAAAATAAATTATTGATAAGTACAGTACATTACTTTAATATTTACATAGCCACAGTTTAACATCTTTGATTTACTTGCAAATAGTATCATAGGAAATATGTAGAATGTGAATATGTATCTTAACTACATAAAGGAGTAGAATTTGAAGTACCTAGTGTTTATTCACAAATTTTTAATAAGTCATGCAGAATTTATAAAACGATGGTAAGGTTCCCAATGTAAGCACATTGTATTAGCAAGAAAAACATTAATTTGTTTTTTAAAGATGTTTATTAGCAAACAGTGACTGTCTAGGCAAGCTACCTATTTTTATTGAAAGTATAATTTTAGGGACAATTCAAAACTAACCTTCAGAAAAAATAATTTATTTGAGCTATTTTTAGTAATGTTTATTTGCGTTGTTTGTTCCTATTAATTGATTTAAGTACTATATTTTAGTGCCTTTATGTCAAAATTCAACATTTTTGTAAGCTCTTAAAAATAAAATTTATGAAAATGTTTACATAAAATAATTTATAAACATTTGTTAGCGATCTTGCTGATTACATTATAGGTATGTTGGGCATTTTGTTCCTATAATTATTCAACCGAAAAATACTTTATTTTCAATGGATAGCTGTTTGGATGGTATTAACATATTAACTATTTACTAGAATGTTTATCCATTGATTGAGTAAAACATTAATTAGTATATTGCATAGTTAAGTATTTGTTACAAGTGAAAAAGTGACACACTTTGAGGTACATTTATTTCATGAGTTAAGGGCGAATGGAAAAAAAAGACGAGAGAAATTTATAAAAGTATTTCAATTCAAGGAGTATCTTCTGCTGCAGGTAGCCAATATATGTGCAAGACGTATCCATAAGCAAGAAAACAAATGAGGATTGAAGAAAAGAGACATAATTACTTTATTTTTTTGGCAAGATGCAATTGTCAACTTTCAACTATAAAATGATACTGATGAAAACACAATTATATAGTAAAGACGTGCTCTGGGAATAAGTGTACATTATAAGCTATTATATATTATGTATCCATTATGTATATTTCTAAAATGTTGCAGTAACAAACCAAAGGGTGACGAGGTCTTTACGAAGATTAATTAAATGAAGAGCTAAACTAATATTTCTTCAAATAAGTAACTTCCTTCTTATTACAAAATAGATTTGCTTGGAAGAAACTGGGATTTCCTGAAATTATTTTGAGCTTGAAATTCTGATTCTTTGTTCCGTTCAACAGTAATTGTTGAAGTGTTGCAATTTATTTTTGTTCCTGCAGTTTACAGTGTTAAATAAATTAAATGGTATGATGACATTTTAACGTTATTTTATTTATTGTTATTTTAATTATTATATCCCTAGTTTATAAAAAAAATGCTTTTATTATAACATTTGTGTTGATAGAGATTCTGTTTAATTTAAGTTTTATATTTATACTAATAAGTTTAAAAAGCTTTTTAATAAACAATAGAAACAATAATTGTTAAAATTGGCCTTTGAATTTATTTGAATAGTGAATAGATGTGTGTTATTCCTTCGTTTTATGTTAAAAATGGAGATTTTCAGTTTTAGTTTAACTGTGCATGTGTATAGGTTATTATTTGTTTACGCGTTTTTGTTAAATTATAAAAATAAACATTCGTTATTTAAAGACGGCGCGCGCTACTCTCCCTTCCCTTGCATGTGTTGAACAAGGACGGAGGTTAAATCCATCAGATTGCTTTCAGAGAACAGCTGACTAGTTTTCAGAGAGCTTTCGAACTGTCAACGTGCGATAGCTTACTGTGTGCTTTCTGCATTGTTTAAAAAAAATCCGAATTTTTCTATCATAATGTGTAATATACGAGCTATATACTGTATAATTAGTGTAGTTTTATAGCAAAGGTGTATTAGATTAAAAAAACAAGGAGAATCGTCAAGGTGAGTGCTGAAAATTCCTTCTTTTTCTTAAATATTGTGCTCAGCTTTTATCTGGATGCCATTTTGTCTGTTATTCCTATAAATAAAATTAGTCATAGTTTGATGTCCCTCGACATATGATAACAATAGTTCCAAAATGCTTAGACATATTTTTCTTACCCGTTTTGATTTCGCCATGCATTGATTTGGATCGTAATATGTTGTAACCTGCTGTTGCTGAGTGTAACACTTTTTTAGATTTACTGTTAGGTCGATTCAGTTTTTGTTATCCTGGTTTTTTTGGGTCTGTAAGAAAATTTCAGAACTTGCGTTAACAGGTGTTACGTGGAAATTTGATTTTTCTTAATGCAATATTTTATTATGTCATTGGTGTGTATAACAACAATGTTTACGCATGTTGAGTTATTAATTTATTGTTGTATCCATTCTAATTTAGAAGTAAAAGTTAAATTTTGTTATTACTAGTATAGGTAGTAAACAGAGAAAGTATATACTGAAAACGTCCACGCTTAATATCTTTTTTATGTAATCCTTGTGTTATTAGATTTTATTAAAATATCCATAAAATTTTAAATCAACATCTAACTACGCTCCTTCATTATTAATATAATTTTTATTATGCAAAATAGGTGTGTTCGAGTTTCAAGGTTTGTTGTATTAAGTATGTTGCGTAAAAATAATTTCCTATTAATCTATGGAATTGAAAGCGTAGGTGTGAATTATAATCTTTTTCAGGAAAAAAGATAAAAAATTAATTTGCAAGATATTTTAACCTAAAAAAAAAACGTTTAGCATTGACGGAAACAAAAAAACTCTTAACGTAAAAACAAACTAAAAATCTTCAAGTGAAAACAAATGCACAATGTCATGAGCCAGATGTTATAGTTATAGCACTCTTTTTCGATCAAATAATTCAAGTAACAGGATGACTGGATTTGATAAAATTTCAGAAATAATAGAGATATTCAAATAATAGACACCACTTACAGAGAATAACATCTAAGAAACTAATAATTATCTTCGGCAGCGATAGAAAAATATTTAAATGTTATCAGCAATCGACCAATCAACAGAAAGGCAGTTTGGAAGAAGCAGAGGACAAAAGATTTCTTGTATCGCTTGCTAAGGTGTAAGGGTCTGCCTCCGCAAATTTTACCAAACTTTAGTTCCGTTTTATCTTGTATTATGTAAGGTATTGAACGCCCTTACTGAGGGTTTTCCTGGGCATTGATTTGCTATAACCCCCCAAGATAAACGCCATCGATTACAATACTAATAGATATCGTACTATTACTAAAGTTTATTTTAATAAATTCAATTTGAAAAATATCCTCTTTGATACTTACCTTAAAGATTATAAAAACAAAAAAGTACAGAACTTTTTGAATTGTTACAATTCTGACGCAAAATTAATTTTTAAGTGAAAATATGGATAGTTGCACTATTCTGCTGAAAACGGAACTTATCCAACTCTTTAAATTTTGTGGTTTGAATCTACAAACTGTCTTCATCCTTAGATAATTAATTTCTCTTTTCAGTGATGCAAGAAGAAAACATGTTTGTTACTGAGTAAGTTGTGTTCAAAATTATAATTACACCAACAGCATCTTAAATTTGTAAATAACGATCCAGTTAGCAAACTGTCAAAACGGGTAACTCAGTTCCTTTTGTAGCTATAGCAAATTAAAACAAAAGATAGTCTAGATTTGATGTTTTTGTTGTTTAACTATTTTCTAAATATCGAACTTCATGCTTTGTTATATAGATCTCAATCGAACCTTTGAAGATTAGCTGCTCTTATTTTGTTCGAGTTATTGGATTATAATTTCATATACTAACTATTCCACACCATATCTATTTACTTGAACGGCGTGTTCTCACAAATGACCCTTGACTGTTGATGTCTGAATGTAGCTGTAGCGGTAGGAGTGTCCCAGGGTAGCGATTTGAGTCCTGTGTTATTTTTAAATATTTGTAAATGTATTTAGCAATATATTAAGAATTTTACACTTGTGTTTTAAAAACTCGTTTATTCTAAATCTTTTGTTAGTTTCGGTTTGTAAATTAAAGTTCATGTATTTCTGAAATACCTTTTTGTAGAATCAGATCTACTATTAAATGAGAGTTATATTTTGCAATTACTCTTGTAAAAATACAAAATAAATAATTTTGGTTTGATTCCAAATGTTGTTGAATTGTAACGACATTCATGTGACAATAAAATATTTATAAGTTGGTTCGTTTTATTAATACGTCAGTATTTATTGGCGTCAATGTAAAATTCCCTATACCCTAACCTTTCAGTTTATAATACATCATAGAATAGAATAGAATGGCACAAAAGAAACATATTATACCTGCATGTTATAGTTGTTGAGCTGTCATGGCATACTAGAAAAACTGACATTTGTGTTTATGTGTACAGAAAAAAGTATACAGTGAAGAAAGGAAATTGTCTAATCTTTGAAATCGTTTTCTGAGAATATTGGTAACTGTAATCTTTTCGCAAGTATCAATGCAATGTCGTGTATAGTAATTGATCGTTAAACAGAAATGTATGATTCTTTCATATACAGTGTGTCTATTTTTTATCTACATGTTGAATTTATTCAAAATTTGTAAGGCATTAAGTTTACTGCAAAAAGGAATAAGTAAATGCGAATGTTGGAAAAATAGTAAGTTAAAGATATACAGGGTAGTTTAAATTCTATGTAAACACAGAGGATTCCGCAAACCAAGATAGTTAGAAGGGACCAAGTACACTTTACTGATCTACTTTTTGCTGAGTTTATGGGTATAAATATAATTTTGATGAATGCTATAAGCAAAAATTGATTTATTCGAAATCTTTTTGAGCAATCATATCTCGGTTATTAGAAGACATATTAAAAACATTATTAGTTTTTTTAGTACTTTCTGTTTTTTGTTCGTCTCCAAGATTTTTGAGATTAGATATATCGAATTTGGATCACCCTGTACAATGACCATAAAAATATTCCTCTTAAAGGGTTATAACTCCTTTACTACTGAGTTTCGGACATATATGTATTAGGTATTTTTGACTTAAAATTACCTAAGAAACATACCTTAAGCTATGCCAGTCGAATCGCGAGACACCCTGTATATTAAAAAAATAAAATCCAAACCAAGTATCAGTAAATGATTGTAAATTTGAAGAATTAGGTGTAAAAAGTAAATTACAGCTTTAGAGAACATCCACGTAGCACACTTGTATTATTAGGTAGGTATGACTCATTGGTACTTCACTAGTGTAGTTCGTCAAATTTACTTTACAGAATGAACTTCTATTGTTTTTAGAGCAACCTGAACGTAAATAGTATACCCAGTTTGCCGACTGTCCATTTCATCATTTTGGTCTCAAGATAGTGTAATTCCTTAAAGTTTGTTTTCCCGATTACCCCATCCCAGAATTTGTCGATATTTTTGACGCTTCTTTTGATAACAAAACAAAAACTCGAGAATGTATGATGATATGGCGTGATGAATGCAGTTTTTTTTGGATATTTCGTAATAATGGCATCGAATGAGTAAAGAACATCCCTTCTGGGTCTTTTTAAATTCTTTATTCAATGATCTACTTGAGGGATTTTATTCGATTTCTCTGATGCTTTGGTTCGTTTTTTTGACTCTAACATGTACCAAAGACTCGTTATCATCGCAGTACTGTGCACTGGTCGAATAGTCGTCTCATTCAAGTGCTGTAATTTCAATGAGCTATTTATGGTTTGATATTATGGTACATGAGTAAAAACCAGGCCCAAATAATATTTGAAAATATCATTTATAAGAACTGTAAGAAGTCATCTAAATAACTCATTATCCACTGCCCACATTGTTATTGATTCTTCCTGGAATGTGTCGTGAAAGTTATTGCATTGAAGGTAGCACTTTCTAGCTCTCCAGATTTTATCATCTATCAGATTGTTTCAAAATAACACTTACTCCTTCGTATCCAACGTATTTTTGTGGAGATTCTATGAATGTTTTCTTAAGTGTCCATTCACTGCTACAGATCTTTTGGCAAGCAACCGCAGAGATATGTTTTGAGTTGTACTTAATGTTTCTGTGCAGAAGCCTATATTCCAACTGATGGGAAAATAAATTACGGAAATTGCAGATACATTGGCTTGTATGACTAGAAATGCGTAATTGAAGGCAACTATGACTCTTCATACTGCATGCGAAAACAGACAATATGGGGTTGTCAAAAATGTAAGAGCGAATAGTACTCATCAAAATAAGTAAAAAACTTCAAATAAACATATATCTGAAAATGTACCCTTTCCGAGATACAGGGTGTTTTAAAAAGTGTGTTTGCTTCATCCTACATTTCTGCTTCTGTCAATTTTGTCAGCTATGGAAATACACAAAGATAGATACTATACGGTATAGTCATGCAAATAGTTTCCTACCTACCATAGTTTACGTGGTATTAAAAAAGTAAGCGATGTTTTTATATGCCTACGTATCCCACACCATATTTCCTTCTGTATTAAGGATGTCGACCATAAAACTTCTGAAGTAGTAGGCATCCTACATCAAAACCTATGTAGAAAATTTCAACCAAATGCAGGGAATGGATCTAAAGATCTACACTAATGGAAAAAATTTAAGGAACAAAAACATTTTCCAAATTTGTTAGTAATTTTAGAAATGCTGTATCTCAGTGAAAAATGCTCGTATCGAGATTTTAAAAAAAGGGTTTTGAAGCTTCAAGATTCTAGTTTTCAGATCTTTTAGTCAAAAATTTTTAGGAGCTAAAGTTATCACGCAATCCTATGAAATAGCGCGCAAAAAAAATTTTGCAAATGTTTTTTTTGAGTCCACGGACTCGGAAAAAGTCCTTCCAGCTAAACCATTGCATGGACCGGATAGCTTGTTTATTCAGTTTCAGTTTCCTTTTTTAAACTTCGATACGACCATTTTTCACCGAGATATCAGTCTTTGAATGGAAAAGGATCATTTTGTCTTTAGTCATCGATATCTCACAACCAATGATCGTACAGAAAATTAAAGGGCAGTTTTGGAAATTGGAATAAATCTCCTCCTGCCGCGATATTCAGGAAAAAAGTTTTTTCCATTCTTGACATGCATTTGAAAAAACAAGAAAAAAAAGGGTAATTTATGGTTTCTTAGAAAATCAACGGCTAAATTACAAATATTCATGAAATGACTAATGTTAAGCGTGACTTTTATAGCTCAATATACCCACAAAAACCCTGTGAAGTTGCAGTTCAATCTAGCGAACCGTTTCTTTGTTTCAAACAATCAAACTTTTGAAAAAAATTAAAGGAACACGTTTATTGCCCCTAAACACTTCATAATCATGATTAAAATGGAAAAAAATTGTTTGAGCTTTTTTCACATTTTCACCGCAAATAACGTTTAAATTTAGAAAAAAATTTTGTATTTGTTTTTTGGAAAAGCTTCCGGACATTATTTTCTTAAATGTCCGGAAGCTTTTTTGCGCTCTATTTCTTAGGATTCGTGATAACCGTAGCTCCTAAAAATTTTTGACTAAAAGATCTGAAAACTAGAATCTTGAAGCTTCAAAATGCTTTTTTTAAAATCTCGATGAGCATTTGGGAATTTTTTTTTTCTTTAATTTTTTCCATTAGTGTACAAACAATAAGAAATCTTTTGTAAATAAAATCTTGGCATCTCAGAAAAAGTGTGATTCCAGACACATGTGTATATGAACTTTGCAACTTATTTTGATGAGTACAGACGCCCTTACACTATTTGGCACTATTTCTTTGACACTCTCTAGACCAACATAGTCACATTAAATTGCATAGTATAAGCATGGAACATCGGCACGTAACAAAAATTTGTCTGTTTGGCTAGTGTTTGATTTTTACTGGTCGGCGTATAGATCAATCTGCAAATGTAGCTTTTCAAAACCGCATATCACAGATTTTGGGGCGTATTAAGTCAAAACAAGAAAAAAAAGGTGTTAAAGGTTAATCAAAAACTAACATTTTCCAACTCCAAGCCTCCACTGATTGTTCTTATCGTGATACAAAGTGTACCGGATGTGGAGTTTCAAACCCGTACATAGGACAATGCATGGGGATTCAGATTTTTGTAATTCCTGCTCCTCAAATGAACCTACAGGAGAGGTAATGGTATCAATCAATAGGGTAGGAGTTTTCTCTCAATCTGGCACTAATAAATTAACCAAAAATGCTCAGAATTAGCAAAATAAATTAATAATAAAATTGTCCTATGTACGGGTTTGAAACTCCACACTCGGTATATCATGTCTAAAAGGATAGTTCTTTGTAAAGCTAATTTTTGATGAGTTATGACAGCTAAACCCTTTACAACCAAGAACCAATGATTAGAAATCTTGTTAACATCTATACTTCAAGCAGATGTGATATAGCCAGGAGTAGTTCAGTGTTTTTCCCAGATCTGGTACAGGTACTGTTAGATTCTCAACTTTGCGCCATAGTTGTAAACTCATTTATTAACATGATCAAGGGTCATTGTGAAACACAGGAAATTCAAAAACGGGTCTGTTTATCTACCTAGCTACTTTAAGGGGATGATTTTGATATCGTTAGTTGACGAATATCAATGTCCAAAATTCTGTGCATTTGCACAGCGAAAATAAAATTTTCATATTTCTAGGTCACGAATATCAGTAAAAGTTGGATCAATTTAGATAACAGATCTTGATAACAGAAATAAGTTTAGTTCTTCACCAATGAAAATGTTCTGCCACCAGAAGTAGTCTGAAGATGTTTTTTGTACAACGCTAACAGTTTTGGTTAAGGAAGCGGGTTTCGCTAGGTGATTGCTCATTTTGTTATCTCAAATCTACTCGGTTCAATTTGCTAGGAACAACTGAGTCATTCCAATAATGATGAGCAAGTTAGCTAATAGATATAGATCTGTCAGATGTTTTTGTTTATTTTGGTATAACAAAATCTCCCGTAAAGAAGGAAACGGATTATCAGTAAAAGTGGTCTACCAATGTTTTGTAACATAACATCTTATTTTCTTTTTAGTACAATTTCATATTCATTAATTTAGATAAAGGAGAAAGACTTTAAAACGACTTTTAAATATTTAAATATTGCACACCTGCCTCTTGACTAAACAATGAGACTGTTGGTGTATACTTAATTCTAATTGTTTGTTAAACACACCTTGGTGCTGTACTGAGAATCAAATTATCAACAAATAAATGATTTACATACATGTGTTCATTCATTACAATATAATTAAGGTTAAAAAATATTGATGTTGTGCAAAAAAAACTTTTACTGCATAATAATTAAAATTATATTTACAAATGCAACGTCATTGATCAAAGTATTAAAAACACCTTAGAGCTAATGCAATTTAAAACACTAAACAATGTTATTGCATATTTCAAATTGGCACATACTACACTACTACTACTGCTACTACCTATAGTGTTTTTGGTTTCGTTTTCCTCAGAAATCTTTTCCTTTTGCAATGCGAATCTACTATAAAACATTTCATACTAATAAATTGGAAGTGCAACTAGAAATAAATTTCAATTACAGAGGTTAGTCATTAAACGTGAAATTAATAGATGGAAGAAATAGTTACATCATTAATTCTACTCACAAAGGCAATTTTATCATTGTGAAAATATCATGTTGGCTTTTGTTTCAATATAAAAATCGCTTTAAATGAATTTTTGAGAAATGAAACACAATACGGTATTCAAGTTTTCCTAAAAGATTTCGCAAATTTTTATATTTTCCAGATTGTCTCAGTATTTCCTTAAATAATCATTTCTTTGGCATTTAATACATTATGTGCAATTCTCAAGCAACAATGAAATCTATTACATTCCTTGCAAATCTGTCTGTTACTACGATTATTCATGGGATTGAAATTGTAATTTTATTTAGATAACCTTGAATATATCGAATCACGACACAATGAATGCTGGTACATAAAAATCTATTAATAATAGAATTTGGGAATTACAATTGCTTTCTTAAAATACCTTTGTATGGTGAAGAAACCAATTTAAATTATTCTGTCAAGATAATAGCTATGATTCACTAGAATTCTCTTAAGTTTGATAAGTACATGTTAGAAGTCACAAGTAAATTAATTGAAGAAACTCTGAGTGGTCTTAATTTAATCACGGATATAATCAGCTTATTTAGTGGGTCACTTTGTATTTTTATTCATGGGTTATAATAAGACTACTGCTTACTGCATTTTGATACATTTAACCTTTGTATACGGTGAGTTACTCCTGAAGTGAGGTTATGACCACCGTAAATTATGAAAACCTAGAAATTGCATTGAATTACTAGTTATTTGTCGACTAACTAAATACACCGACGTGTCCGAACTAATTTTACTTGTATAATATAAAACTCGCGTAATTTAGTCAAAAAGTCGTTGCTACTAACACAGTCTCATTGTTAATGTCAAACTACATAAATTTGAATTTTATTTAATAAATAAGACTTATTAAAAGCAAACCAGTCGATTTGGATTTAAATCAATGCTTAAACGTCTGGATCAGCGAAAACATTTATTTGATCGGGTTCACAAATTTTGTAACCAAAATTCAGAATCACAAATAGGAGGCTTTATCAAAAATAAAGACATTGTTGATGAAGTAAAAATGAGTTTTTAATGTCACATGACTTTTGGCATTATAGGTTCTGCCTGTACTATATCCGTTTGATCAGTAGTTTGGCCTTTGTTTATTATTAAAACTGTTTTTCTAGATGACCGGTAGAACAATTACCATCATTGTGATTTTGCTACTTCTTTTCTGAAAATATCTAAAAACTCTGGACATTCGAAGAATGCGTAAATGATAATTGTACCTTTCTACAATACAATCCTCATGTTATTAAGTCCCAATCTTGGTTTTGAAATGTTTTTGATTCTTTCAGTTACATTTTGTCACATACTATTTTGTAGTACAGAGCTCGCTAGTTTATCACCCTAGTTTACACTTTCTGCGAGAGGGCTCTATTCAAGTACCTTTTAGTTATTAACATACACAGACTAACGTGCAGAAAACAAATTTGCTTGCGAACTAGCAAAAGAATGCCAGTTTTTTAATGAATTTTGAAAGTATCTATGGTAAAATGAAATTAAAAGCCATGCATTGAGTTCGATAATATTATTAAAATATCTCCAGGGAAAAAGTGGAAAAACCCTGTTCAGCTCTTCAAAAACCCTCATTAGCTTTTAGACTCAATCTAAAGAGTCAATTATGCCGCGAGGACCGGTTAACTCAAAAAGCTAATATGTTTGGAAAACCCAGGAAGCTCGATCCTGAAAACCCTGTTGTTGGATTTATAATTACCCCCCACTGCGTTTGAATTTTTAAGAAAGTTCCGCTTGGAAAATCCTACCAATCAGAAGAACCTGAAAAAATGGCCAACTCATAAAGATTGATCAACATGAAAAATGTCACCTCATCACCAAAAATCAATAAATTCTTTCTTGTGAGTCATTTTTGTATTTAAACTGTTTTTACAGCAGTTTCTTTCCTGACTTGGACAATAACTTCACGACTGCGCTAGCGTTGTTAGCTCTTCGCGCTTGCTTATAATAATGTGATTTCTACTGGTAAGACTATCATAACCGGAATAGACTATATTTGGCCACCGGAAGGAAGTTAGATAGGTTTGAAATAAACTGTCAAGTCAGGCTGATTCTGGTGACAATAAAACTGTCCATCATCGATCAGACTATCAATTGATTCTGGTTGCAAGCAAAAATCAGTAAATTGTCTTCAAATTTCAGAGATAATGACTCCACAAAGCAGCTCCAACAGGATCCATCACTTTTATTCACATGTTTTGCTCTGTCAAGAAAACAGTTTATTCCAGAGTTCTTCAAGTTTTCGACAGCTACCAAATTTATTGAATGGGCTTCCTTTTGGGTCACTTAAATAGTCACTTTTTTTGGAAGGAAGATCTGTTTGTATTTTCTTCTCCATGATGTTCACCTATAGTTAAAAATTTTTGATCTACGCAGGATACTTTAATCATTGCTACTGTAAGTGATATCTCTATCTGCAATCGGAAGGCACTGTATAGATGCTCCAGTCTCTTCAATAAAATATTTAAGAATTGGTTGAAATTTAAAAGACGCAGCACCTCTGGTGGTGTTTTGTAAAAGTATCAAACTTCCAAAATCTCAGAAGCAACACGAAGAAAATATTTAAAAATAAACGTTTGGTTTGGAGGCTATTAATGCTTTTTCTATCAAAAATGTATATCTGTTTCTGTCGCCTTTCATAGATTTTACTTCTACATAACATGTTAATTTACATTTAAAAGATTTGAAAATGGCAGGTAAATATTTTAAAGCAAATAATACCTTTTTTGTCAAGAGGTAATCGTAAAAGCATTTTTTATGTTGTTTTTGTGTGATTCCGACGTCTTTTATGTAAATTTCATTAGTAAATTGCTTTAATGTTTATGGAGAAAGCGCACGGATTGCTTTTGTATATCATTCTGTGCCTTTAGGCATTTTATTCAATGTTATTTTTGTTAACTCGATATTTTTGTACTTTTTCTCGGAATCCTTTGATTATATTTTCTTGCATTATACTCGTATTTATTAATGTGGTATATTTATTCATGAGGGAAGTGTTTTTTTTCATGAACTTAATTCTCTTATCCTGTATACCTGTAACTTGTAACGGTGGAAGTAATGAAAATTTAAATTAATGTGGATTTTCGAAGCAAAGATTTCTGAATTAGTTAACCTTTAGTTGGTTATCGATTTTTTAAAATGTATCGCAGGAAGTATGTAAAAATCCATTATTTTCAATTTATGAAAGTGTTGTTATTGACCCATAAAATTGAAAAGAAAAAGAAGGGCAGGAGGTTAATGTCGGAAAATTAGAAATTATAATAAAATTACTGGACATCTACTTTCAATCTTTATAATGATGAAATTAATGAAACTGAATGAAATTAGCTAGATACGATATACATAATAAGTGTAATTTATGAATTGTTTTCTATTTATTTCTTTCTTTTATTATTATTTGAATGCAGTTTATAAAAGAGTACAGTTACTCTCTTTATTTTCATTTATTATGATGAAAAATCGTTACATAAAATTATAAATAATTAGCACAAGATTATTTTCTCGTTTTAATTACACTACAAATTGATCGTACTTAACGACATGGTTGGGTACGTAATGATAATTAGTGAATCTAAATGCAATATGCTATAAATGCAAAAATACAATAGGTAGTAGGTAGCCAATAATCGGGTTGATAGTAATCAACTTGCACATTAGATTCAACCTGTTCTGCTCATTGTTTTACAAAAAATTTGTAATGAGTCTTCAAAATACCCCTAAGAGAGCACATTAAATTGTTCGCTTAACATTGTCAGAATGAATATTTTTGACGAGTCTTGAAGCTTGTTAGTTGCTGTAAAGTTTTTAATAATAAATTAAATAACCTTAAAAAACTAAGTTATGCAATAGTAAAAGTTGCAGCACTTGGAGTAGCACACAAAAATTAATAATGAGACTTGCCAATTATTAAAAAGTTTCGTTTTCACTCTACTTCACTTTATATAAATTATTTGTCAATTATGTCGAAAAAAGTGTGATGTTTAACTTGAATTCTGTAATTAAGTGGAAATGTTACATAACACTATCCAAATCTTAAATCTTTTACTATTGCCACTTTTAAATGAAACATTCATTGTATTTTGATTCAATGAAAGATCATGATACAATAGACGTGGAAGCATTTATTTCGATACAGTTTATACATTGTTTAATAACTATGTCTGTTTATTTATCTATTTCAATCCATCCTTGTTTTTGTTTTCCATACAGTCGTGCTTATCATAAAAAACTGGTTATTCATTTCATAAATGGAATTAGCATTCATTTTTCTAATTACTGTTGAGGTATGTTCTTCTTCTTTTTCATGCTTTGAATATTCTTCTTTAATGTCTCTCTCTATATGTTTGTTAAAGAGAATTTATACGAAGAACATTTAACAGCTCTACTTTTTACTAGTTACAACATAGTTTGAATCTTTCGAGCTAGATATAATCAGAATGAAGAAAAAAATGACATTTAAACTCGTACTTAGATTACCAAGAATCCAACCTCAGTCTTGGGTTTTAGGATTTTGATGTCAGTTTCTGTCTGGCATAAAACTTTTTTTCTGTAGAGAAGAGACTGCTGGTATAGACATTACAGCAGATTTAGATGATATAGATACTACTGCCAAATGTTAATCTAGATTCAGATATGTTCTTAAAGTCTTAAATCAGATTGAACATGTATGATTTCTAATTTAGGAAAACAGTTACCCAGACGGATTCATTTGTTGTAAGAATGAGCAGATTGTCCATATAAAATCATTGTTGAACGTGTTGGATGAAAATTGAACATCACGTTTGTAGCAAGAATTTTGTTTGACTATTCTTGTTGATTTTCTAACAAGAAAACATTACAGCTATCGAGTGGTGAATTTATTCTTTTATTTAAATAGATCTCTGACCTAAATAATTATGACATTTCGAAGGTAGATCAAAATTTCTATTGATTTTTGTTCTTTGTATCGCATGCTAAAAATATTTTACCCATGATCAAATCTTGACCTGTACTACTAGTAGTAGAAATCACAAACAATTGAATATTATCGACATGCAATAGATGATTAGGAGATTTTTTCGGTACTGGGTACATACAGGTAGAGGCAAGCAATAACTCTATACAAGATTAATGGAAAGCAATAATTCTCAAAGGTCAAAATATCTATTTGAACGAAAGTGCCATATCACACAAAGGCTTGGAAGATCTTAAAGTAATACTTGGCATCTTGGTGTAGCTAATTGACGATCGATCATTTCAGCATTACAAGTTTTAAATCTACAAGGTAACTAGTTTTCTTCAAAAACCCAAAAATAGTAATTATCATACCAACAACTAGTTGTTAGTAGGTCAAACCCGGAAAAGATATCCAAAATTAAAGTCAGATTTGGAGTAGTTGAATTTGGAAATCTGCTACTACTATTATTAGCACTGCAAAGAAATAGATTAAGAAGAGAATCCAATTGCGGAAAATTAGACGCTATCCTAGTACGAAACCACACAGTATCCAAACACAAATCGAGGAAATTATACCCTGCATCAAATTAAATTCCTTATCCATTGATGCAACACAAAACGTATCATTCGTATAAATTGCAAGATACCACTGCTCTACGGACAAGAAAACTCAAATGGTGAGCAACAAGTAATGGCACTACATCAAATTGCACCATTTACGTGTGTAACAAAACAAAACATAAATTTCACAGCAGTATTATATTACATAGGCTATGGCAAACAAAAGAGAGAACATACACATTGGATTGTGAAGAAAAAATGGAACTAAAGCTGCTAGATAGAAGATTCCATAAACGGGGCCAAAGATTTCGATCTGTCACTTAGATCGGGCACTCAATGAATACAAACTAAGTTCAAAACAAAGAATAAATTCCTATTGGACGTCGAAGAGTGATGAAAATAACACTTCCAATAAGCTGCCGCACTCGATAAAATTTTGACAAAATATAAGGTGGTATGTCAGCACGCGGAAAAAGACTTGAGAAAAAAAGATAGCAACACTATATGGTCACATGATCAATCACGTTGGGTGCCAAAATCTCTGTTATGACCGAAACGCGATTTTGACCGAACAAAATTTTAACCATAGTGTTCAAAATGTCATCCAATAATAATCTTGATTTTTACATTTATAATTTTGACGCTGTAAAAAATTGAATTTTATTATTATCGATTAAAGTTCAAGTTCAGCTAAAAGTGTGAAATTGCCAATATTTTGTTGATTAGGAAACTGGGCAATAGTAATTCTAAACTCCAAAGTGACTTACACAATATTTAATGAATGTGGTCTTCTATATTTATCACGAATATAATTAATAAGTACTTTTGACATGTTTGATATACAGGGGAATAATGGATAGTGGGTAGGCGGTTGCAATATTATGGCAATTAATTCAGTTTATGGTGTAGTAAATATTGTTTTTCGAAATTTTTATGTCATGAAAATATCATTGTTCTAAATGACTTTTTCTTTATTGTTAAGGTGGTAAACTTTGCAACATCAGTTTCACATCAATTGTATTATTTAGCTTGAACAGCAATTTTCTATTGTTTTTTATTTTTACATTAGTAAGTTTACCATAGAGAGAATCTTAGAAAAATGTTGATTTGACAGATTTTGGAATTTCTGAAGGTATGCAGTTCAATACAATCTGTGAACCAGATATACAGGTTTAGTGAATCTTGGAATGTGACTGTTGTCAAGAGCCGAAAAAATAAGTTCCTAAAAATCTCAAATTATAAATCAAGGAAAGAATAGTTATGTAATTCGAAGATTTGCCCAACTCTCGCTTTTGCTGGTCTAAACTTATCAAAGTCTTCGAATTCCGAATGTTTTTCAATATTGAATGGAATGAGCTTTTTGTAGTAGGAATGTTAAACATATCGAAGTGTAAACAAGCTGTTGTCTATAGAAAAACAAAACCTTTTTATCTACATATTGATTTAGTAAGTAAAACATAAAAATAAACTTGCAAAAACAAAAGAAACTCAAATGACATGTTTTTGTTTATTTTTCAGCAATTTAAATTGTTTTCATTGCAGTTTTATAGAGAGATCTCTAATTTAAGTTTCTTAATGTTTTTTTAACACGACCGAACTTTCCATGAATAAGTGACCTTTGTTTTCAATACTGTTGTTTACTGTCATACACACATTGGTATAAAATGGTAATCAACTAACTAATCAAATCAGCAACGTTTTGTTTTGATTTTATTACAAAGATCATCAACCTAAATGAAGGGCAGTTCAATTATTGTACATAAAAATAACAGCACGCGATGGAAGAATTCAATATCGAAAGGAAATAAAATTGCATAAAGGAAAGCTTAAAAATTTTCCATATGCATTACATTATTTAAGCTCGTACATACATACATATTAACATTGAATAGATTTGTATAGTTTTATTAATAAGATAGCGGTACCAACCAAATAAGGTAATAAATTTTCCTCTACTTGACATTTTACAATTGATTTTATTATATACTTACTTTCACCAACAAGTGCAGAAATTATTGAGATGGAAATCAAGTTGTGCCCCAGGCCTTGCAATAGCGTTATAATTTCTCTTTCTATAGTAATTAAATATTAATTGCTATTTTTATTTACAGTAAACACTCGTTTCCTTGTTGATTCTTATTATAATACAAGATTAACCTAAATTAAAAAGCTTTTTTGTCCTTATCAAAAATAATACGTAGATCCTTTTTGGTTTGTTTCTACATTGTTGATTCTCATTGTTAATTATGTACAGAAATATTATTGAATATTATCAATTGGTTCACACCAAGAACATAATTAAAAAGCATTAAAGCTCGTAAAAGTTGTTGAATAGCAGTAATAATTATTATGGGTGTCATTCACGAATTAATTTCGGTCTACTTTTACAGGTAGGTCGTTACGACAACATCCGTGCCCAGTCTGCATTTCTCTTGTATCTGTCAAGTCGATGTGGGTATGTTTAATTCTCTTTGCGATTCTCATTTGTCTTGAATAAAATCTCTCCTTCATTTGTTTGCAGTTAATTGCTATACTATTGTATTATATGTATAAATACTGCGAGATGTAGTACCTTTAAGAAATTATAAAATAATTAAAATAATCACAACAGAGAACATTGAAATATCGTATGCATAAATTTCTTTTCAAGGGGAAACAAACAAAAAGTGTCAAGACTTATCATAGAAAAACTTAATATAACAAAGGTGAGAAACTTTGTCTGAATTGTAAGACTTCGTTGGTCTTTCCTCGAGTTACACCGATTTTGTCTAAAGTGTAACATTATTTCTTCCTTTATCATTGCTTTTACTGTTTCCCAAATTCAGTCTAGCACCTTGTTTGCTTTCTGCCTGAATTAAGTATGATCGTATTTTGCGTTGAATTGTACAAATTACGTCTGGAATCTACATATGCAGAATTGAATAAAATACTTACGTTTGGTCAAATAATGTAAAATCTTACTTTGAAATTGCTTATTTTATCCGTCATTTCCAAATATTATATTGTAGAGCTCTTGGAATAAATTAATATGCAGGGTACTTCCTTATGAGCTTATTATTTATGTTAATATCAGACCGGTTTCGGCTAGATAATCATCTTCAGTCATGGTTATCTAACCGAAACCAGTCTGATACTAACATCAATAATAAACTCATAAGGAAACTACTTTGAATATTTTACTCCAACATTTATTACCTTATGTGAAAGATTGATCTACAACACCAATTGTAGAATTGAGTCTGGGAAAGTAAGAAGGTATGGTCGCAAAAACTCGTTCTACAAACAAAAGATTCTCTGATCCGCCTGTAGAGTCTATGGAACCAACAAGGTCGAATCATCACATGGCTTTTATCCATTAACCACAATTCTTGTTCAAAAGTCTTTAGTTGTTTTCAAGATTCCGATTGATGACTATCATTAGTATGCAAAAATGAAAAAGTGAGATGGTCTCGAATCTGTTTTGTCCAAACATTGATTTCGATTCATAGGTAAATTTGTCAGCAAAACAAAATTTGAAGAAATTCTTATAAAATAACGATTGGACGATTTGATCATCACATTGTTGCGTTTATTAGTGAAATATCCTTAACATTTTCAGTCTCGGGATGTTTTTATACAAGTCATTTACATTGTATTCTTATGGTCTAGTAGCAACCTAACTTCTTATTTGTTGTTTCAGTTATTCCCAATGTCTCTGTTCTATGAGCTACAAGTTTTTCTCAGATTGAGGCTCGGATCTTTAACATCGATTACTAAATATGTTACACATTTTTTTGGCAAGTGCGTTTAATAGGTAAAATGTTCTAGATACTACAAATCTTTGCAATTCTTAATTACCCTTAGGTAATCCCGAAGGGTAATCTCACCTGTGGCAATAGGTGTACATTTTCTCGGCAGTATAAAGGTATTAGGTAGCAATAATTCTGTTTTTTGTTTTTATCTTTACTGGTAGTTACGTATTGCCGAACATTGGCAATTGGTGTACATAATTTAGTCCGGTGAGAATCCCGTTGGGTAATCTCACGAGTAGAGATGCAACAGGCCTAAATGTTGGATAGAACTCCACGTTTACTTTTCTGTCGATCTATCTATTTGGAAGTGTTTTATCTATGTAACTTGTAATATTACCATGATGATATTTGGTTATTCTTTTTAAATCTGAGCGTCAACTACTTTTCATCACCGCCGTGCCATTTGAACCGATCACTATGACGATGAAGATGTCTCATTACTGAATATAAGAATCCTCATTTTTGGAAATGACCGAGGGTTCAACCACTCAATAAGAATTTGTACAGGTTCTGAGCTTACTGGATTACATAAGCGATTTCCAAAGTTTGCCAAAGGATCACTAAGATTGCCCAGAGACTGCCCAGAGACTGCTGATATTTTTGACAACTACTTTCTTACAAAAAGATGAGCAAAAAGGGGAATATTTTTTCAGTAGAATAGACATGAACTTTTATTTTGAGCTTTAGTTGTTGTGATACTATTGATCAGAAATCAAATCAAAGCAATTAGCCTGTAGAAATTTAATTTCATACTACAATCTTTATTTACAATTTTTCTTGAAGTTTTATTTAATTGTTTCTTCTTTCGGAAAGGCTTGTTTTTGGGTTTCTTTCTCTTTGGACGAGGGACAGTATTACTCAACATTCCACGAACTGTGTCGATTTCTTCTCTCTGCGAAATATTAACATAGTGTTGATTTTCTTACTAACATTGATTTTCCATTATCCAAAGTAATTTTCAAGTTGGGGCCACTTGTGTCGTATTGCTTTCCTTGTGTTTTTGTAAAATAATCTCAGATTTAAATTTCTAGAGGAAAAAATATATTGGTATCTTCTGCTTTCTCACTGTCTGATATAAACAATAATTATCCCTTGCCCCCTTTTCTTCGATCTATGTACTACATCTTGTTGTCCTTCATCTGAGTCTAAGTCTGTTTCAAAACTCCAACTACTTGGTCGAAATAATATTAACACTTTAACATCAACTTGCAAATGAACATAAATGTATTGTTGCATTTGCTCTATAGATTGCTGAAGATTACCTAGAAATTGGCGACATATTGTCGAAGATTTCCAAGGTATTGCATAGGACAGCAAACAGGTTTGTACAGGTATTGCCGTTAGTTGACGATGTTCTAATACGAAAAACAATGAATCAACAGACGCTATCATATTGTAAGTTTTGGTAAATCTTCTCATGTTCTCAAACTCGTCTAATAATCACATCTGTTTACAGTGTTCATCAATTTCGGCGCATTTTAAAATACGATCTCCACTTCGCCTTACTGATCGATTGAGTAATTTGTATTGTTCAAATGCAACTCATTGGTAGTTTATACTGGAAACAAAATCTTATCTGAAAAAGTTCAAAGAACCGTAGTAATTAATGAAATTGCAGAGCGTTCAATTCTGACTGTCACACAAGTCCCTGTCTATACCGCAAAAATATTTGTAGTAGGTTTTTACTGGGTTACATATCAGAAGATACTTGCCCGCTATCCTTATTATTTATTATTTTTTTCACTTTGTACCACTTATGTAGATTGGAAGAACGAACGGGCCAAACTGCGAAAAACACATTTTTAAATTTTGAAATCTTATCAGGGCGATTTTGATGATTTCTGGATGGTACCATTTTTGGATAAGCATGGGTATTCTTACAAGCTGACAAAGTAGGATCGTCATTTTTGTGGTATTTGTGGCGCCTGTATGACTCTGTGTTATATCTTTGACTAGTCTGGAAATCGCGTTTGTGACATTCATACATATTTTGTGTACATACTGAATTTTCGAAGATTTTTCTTACTTGGTTTACATAGTAAAGTTATCAATACTCGGGAAATTATATTTCAATGTCGTATTCAGTTTCCAAGGCAATGGACAAAACAAGGAATTCTAGGAACACCCTGTATCTTTATAGACTATTTCTCTGAATGTGATTTATTGAAACTTGCACTTGAAATGGTTTACTTTCTTAGGAAAACAACATGTACATCTGTATATGCAGATGCTATTTTAATACGTTACCTACTCATTTACCCACAACTAGCTAATACTTTTGGATGATGGCCATATGTTATTGTTTAGTGTATTTGTTTAGTCATTGATGATTCACATATATTTCTCCCTAAACACCTGAATTATCATCGACCACTTTTGTCGTTGGCTTTTCCCGATCTACTAACCAGCATTAACATTTTTGTGGCTATTCAGTATCGTTATTGTTAAGGCCGGTTCCACACTAGTATTTGTGATATCTCAAAATTGTATTATTGCAAACGGTTTTTTCCCACACTCCAAAAATTGAATTTGACGTGCAAGAACTGAAAGCAATATTAATCGTTACTACTTGTTTAGCTATTTAATTACGTAACGATTTCGTTGGCTATTTCATTTGCTTCAAATAACTCGGCATTTTACCTGCAGTCATTGAAAATAATTCTCTACTGATGTTCATAAACGTTCCTGTAAAACCGGCTTAACATACTTGCCTATGCGAATGTATCTTAAGTCTCTTACGTTGTTCAATGTCACTTTTAATTATTATGAGTTACAAGAAAACTAGATTTTCTGGATTTAATTATTTCGCTCTAAAATAGAAAATGAATGCAAAACTTGGTTTATAGTCGATGGAAAATAGGAAATTTTAATCAACGTTATTGGCTATTAAATTAATGATTCATGGGTAGTGCTGGATATTTCACTGTTAGTATCGTGCAATTTCAGCCATTATGTTGTAAATGATTTCGATATTCTGCATAGAAATTACAGTAACTGTAAATTGTCTGGCATACTAATTTAATTAACGTACGTCACAGAAACGTTTTACAACATTGTCGGAAACAAACCAAACGTAAAAATTTATTATTTTTGCACAATATAGTATTACAAAAGTACAAAGCATGCTGAAAAATACAAATACACCACAGGCATTGTTACTGTCGTATAAAGCTTTAATAATGGTAACGAGGCAATTAATCCAATAAAACAATGGAATGTACTCGCTTATCATTTGGTTTCATGCGTGAATCGGTGTCGTACTGATTGAAATATGAATAAGTTGAGTATTATTCAAATAAATACCTTTTTTGCAGAATGTACAACGTGTGCTGCGTACCCTTGAAACTTTTAATTACAATAAGTACTACATAATGCTCGTTGTAAGGTGCAAAATTGATATTTAATGTTTTGCACCAGGAATTAAGTTTCCATTCAAAATTCAGAATACTGGAAAATGGTGGCAGAACTAAATATAAACTCCTACGTAACGAAGCGGGAAACATAGCAGAAGTTTATATTAGTCAGTCTTCCGTGCCTCGTGTATTCCTGGAAAATTACCTTTCATAATTAATCATTACACGAAAACTTGTCATTTTCCACGAAAGATCGATTCTTTGAACTTTTCCTTTGGTAAATTTGAACAGTATTTCGAAGGTGGAGGCCATCTTTGATTACGGTTTTTTATTTTTAACTCTAATCATAAATATGCTTCTCGTATCTATACATAGTAAAAAAAGAAATTCAATTCTATCCTTTAGGTTTCATATAAATCATTTTTAAGTATGCTATAAATATTTTAAGTGTAGGTTAAATCTAATAAAGTGCAAAAATTATTTACATGCTCAAGGTTAATTTAATCATTTTATATCTGAGGTTAATCGAAGATGTCCTGGCTGGGTTAAGTACTTTACGGAAATGGTAATCCAGAAAATGTCTGTAATTATGTTAATCTATCAGCCTAGTGCTCCTATAAGATTTTATTTCCATCGTTAATTGGTTTGTTTTCATATGAATTTTAAAAAAACCAGAAGAACTAACTAATTTGATGATGATATTAAACTTGGGATTTCTCTAAAGTGTTCAAAGACCAAAAAGAAAAAAGTCTAATCTGAATAATTCAAACTTAAGTAATCTACAAGGTTAAAATATAATTCATGTAAATTATGTAGTTGTGTAACGATTTTTCTTTTCTTTATCTAAACTGTTTGAGGTTATATTACGTATTGTTGGTAATTGCATAAAGCTGAATGTATAGTCTGTGGAATAAGTAGATAATCGAAAACTTCATTCGTTTTTCCTTTATAAACAAAAACAGACAGGGCTAACAATTATATGATGGAAAATTGCTTAAGTGTGTATAGGATCAACAATTTTACAACAACATTTGTAAAGATACCATGACTCTGTTTTTAAGAAAATACATAGGAAAGTACACTGCAGATGACCTAAGAGTTTTTCCCAAAATAACAATTGAAATAAGGGGAAAGCAAATTTAAAAGAAATTCAAAATTTCGAACAGAAAGTTGGGTGATGAGCATTTCTAGATATACCAAGGGAACTCATTGATAATACCGTATGTGTTTTACTATGTAGTTATAGAAATAGAACTGAAATGTGTCCAACCTTTTGACCAAGTTACCTGCAGTACATTGAAAAGTATTCTCGAAGCACAATGCACACAACACGTTTTAGAGCTGAACCTTGCGAAGCACCGTAGCGAATATATCCTATTAATCTAGACCGTGACGTTGCTCTGACTACCAAAGTGCTGTTGTCAAATTACAGTACATTGCTATTTATGATGATTTTGAATTAAATGTTTGATACCATAAGCATTGAAGTCTTCTACTTTTATTTGGTTTTGTTTAGTTGGCGTCTGCTTTTTGTGGGACAAGCTTATTGTGTAAGAACCATGTCAAATGGTCAGAATAAACAATGACATTTTAACTTATAGAAATGCCAAATACCATTCTTTGTTCAATGGTCAACAAGGTAGGTTTGCTCACGTATGTGATACAACATAAAAGTCTCTGGTTTGGTCATGGGTTTGTTATTTTGCCTGCGATTGCATGGAATCCAGTTCTTTTCAAAATGGGCGAAATGTTGAGTTTCTTTTTTTTGTCAGCCATAATAGGGTCCAATCTTGAAGTCAGATTTATTAGGCATTCAGTGTAAGTTTAGAGATATTTTACATGTTTTTTTCTCTCCTGACTAATGTTAGTGCTACTCGAGCTTGTTACTTACATGATCTATTTTGATGATCTACTATTAACGCAGCTTGATCTTTAGGGAAAGTTCATTACCAAGACACTAATTTTTTTGCCTGTATTCACTTCTACATTCAACTTTGCTTTTTCGACTCATATCAATTGTATTTGAATAAAGATCAAAAAATGAAAGATTGTGTTGATACGTTCTTTCCGAAAGAGATTGTGGGAATCTTAAATTTGCTGCCAACACACAATTATGAAAATTCAGAGTAACTAAGAGGTTTCTACTATTTTTTTTCTATTCTGTTGTGAATGATCATCTCCTTCTATATAGATGGTACTTTAGCTCTACTTCATTTCATGTAGGTATTGAGAGAGTCTGATTTGGGGAATTTTTAAGAATTTAATTTACTATTTTATTGGGCTGGCTCTGCAAATTTTTACAAACAGACAAACTATTACACTCTCGACGATGGTTGAAGAAACTTGGCAGTGCAAACTCGGGTGTGACTGGAAAGTTTGATGTGTTATTAGATGTTGTGCTTTATCGTTTATTGTGTTATTTATTTACAAATTACAGTTATACTATATTTCAATTTTTGCCATGCTTAATGTATATATTTACTAAGTTTGGTTAAGTGGAAGAGCAGATGGCTCTTTTGAGAACTAAACTGAATCTTCTCTAATCTGTTTTTTTTTCATAGTGTAATAAAGGAGGGGTAAATCACTCTACGCAATTATGTTTTAAAGTGTCGACAGTTTTTAGACGATCTTAAGAAATTAGCAATCATAAAGAAATCACGGTAGTCGGTAGGAAATCTGAGTAGTCATGATAAGCAGTTTGATACTCACAGAAGTCGAGCTCTTCCTCAGCCGTCATTTACAAATTTTAGCTAGAGGTCGTAAAGAAATCGTGGCATTTGGTAGGAAATCTGAGCAGTGATGGTAGGCAGACAGTCATATACAAACTTTAGGTAGTGGTTTACTTCTCGGTATTAAAGACGATTATTACTAAAAACGGATGTGCATATTGTGTTTCTACGAAGAAACTACCTGCCGATCATTTCTTATTTTCAGAGGTTTCCATTTATACGGCTCAAAGAACGAACAGTGTAAAGTGTGAAAAGCCATTTTTTAAATTTTGAAAACTGTAAGGTCACTCGATTATTTTTGAACGTAGGATCTCAACATGACCCATTAGGGAAATGGCTATCTTTGAGCAAGCCTAAGTACTTGTACAAGCTGGACTAAGGCATGCGGCGGGGTAGGTCAAGCGGTGTTTTTGAGAAACTTTTGATAAATCTTGGACTAGCACTTTTATAACATACTCCGGGATGACGCGTTAATTGCAATACAGTCTAGGAGACATGTTTGTGACGTTCGCCTGTTGTGTACGATTTGCGAAGATTATTTTGACTTGAATGGGATGTTGTCGTGGAGACGGATTACATAGTAAAGTAACGAATAGTCAGGTAATTACATTTCAATATTGTACTCAGTTTTCAAGGCAATGGACAAACAAACAAAATGTACTTTTTGCGAGATGCGAGTTAAAGAATGCATGGAAACACGTTATGTCTTGAATGATGAATTTTTAGTTCTAACTATGTACAAAGAATGAGCATTTTATGTAAATATATAGTCCGCTTTACTGCAACATGTCTAAAGAGGTCCATAATAATTCTAAAAAGGTCTCCCTGTTAGTTTAAGATTACCTGTTGAAACTCCAGGATACCCAGGATAATATTGTAATTCTATGTTAGAAAACAGGTCAGTGTAATCAGGCTACTACGTTGCGATTTGAAAGTGATACCTGTCCAATGGTGGAAAGAAAAATACACAATGGTTAGTAAAACTTTAACACCCTGTATCTCTATAACTAAAGTGATTTTATCCGAGTGCCACTTATGTCTCAATATTCTATCTATATAACATGATTGGTAGGCCTAGTGAGATTAAATGAATTGATTTACGGTTTCATCTATTAATTGAATAATTTCTATTTTTGTTTGATTAAAATAGCCAATAGATCGATAATAAATATCGTTTATAGCTATTAACCTAAATTCTGAATTTTTATTCATTTTATTTTTAAAAAAAGTATATCTGTAATTAATAGACTCATCTTTATAGAACTCTTATCTAAATCGTGCGTCCGATTGGACTTTAAATGATAGAATGAGAGGATGGTGACGTCAGATAATGTTGCAATGTAAAAGTCTATTTCTAAAACCACGTGTATACATCATTATGTCAGCGTATATAAAACATTCTACCATAGCTCTTAATTTTTGCTTTACTTTACTATCAAAACGAAGAATAAATTGCCCTGTTTATTTACTATTGAACTAGAAAGGTTGCATCATCTATTTCAATTTTAACTATGAATATTGATAAAGCACAACCTTTGCACACGAAAGTTTGAAAGTTGGTTGATAATAATTTATTACATTATTTAATTTTTTGACATTTAAGCTACTGCGTTATAAAGTAGTATGTTCGTATGTAGGTACGTACGTTTGTATGTTTTGTAAATTTTTAGTGTACCCATTAAAAAGTTTAAACAAGTTCTTATTTTTAGCATGAAAGTTGTTAATAAAGATAAGTTGAAAAACTACTTAAATTTTATTCGTCCTATAAAGTTTGAAAACGGTAGTCATTAAAATGGTTCGAAATAGCACAAAACTTTATAGACACATATAAATATAAACGATTCCGAAGGTTCTTGTTATCATACCGGTCACCATTTTAATTAGAATATATTTTTAATGCATTGGAATTTAACAGCAAAAATATGTTTACTGAATTAATAATAGAAATCGTCATACTTTTGTTTTTAGTTTTTTGTTTGTATATAGACAATCAAAGCAATTGTGGGAGTTACACTTAAAACGAATCGTGGACAGGTTAGTAGTTGAATTTGTAGCTTTCGCGAGTTTCTGTCGAGAGAAATTTTTCCTTGACACAAATTGATGGTCAAAACTTTATACTTTGCAACAGATTTATTACATCTTCTTTGCTGACAAAAAAAATATGGTCGAAAGAAATTATCGTTTAGTACATTTTGTTGTACGTAAGTTATAAAGTTATAACATTCTAACAAAATTATTTTGCTGTCGAAATTAATCACAGTAAAACTACAAGTTTTTTTCTTCATAACAACTATAAGAGATGTATTGGCATATGAATTTTATTTACTTTAATTAAAACTCATTTCAGCAATTACAGTTGACATTTACGTTACTTTCCCCGAATATATACATATTTTTTGACCTAATTGATCTGCTATGCGAGTGTATTACACACTTGATACTGTAGTTGTATTTTTGCAATAAATTCGGTACAAGGTTATGGAGGGAAATGCGTATCTTCTTGGCGTTCTTTAATATTATTCACATTCAACAAACTAACATAACACAGAATTATTTTAACTATATGTACCGCATGTATTGAGCATTCATCAGCAATTTAGAGGTTTGTCCCAAAATACAACTACATTATCTTATAACAACATTGTCTTACGTGAAGAAAATACAAAAAGTTCTGCTAATATCATTACGATTTTCTTTAATGTATGGTGTTATTTGTTTTTGGAATTTCCTTTCGCTCAAATTAGTACATATTAAGGGTTTGCGAAATTTTGCATTCGAAAAGTCATTCTTATAACTTTCCGATTTTGGATAAGGATGGTTTTTCTACATTTTCTCCTTCTAAATCATTAGGTTTCGTTTTTCTTCCTATACTATGACTTCTTTACATCTTGAGTTTTCTATTTTAGACTGTCTATCTACCTATAAAGTGTTTTTCCCCCATCCCCGTATCGATTAATTCTCTCATCTTATTGAATACTGTGTTACGTTATTTTTTATGGAGGTTGGTATCTGGCATATTGCTGTCGTGGAAAGCTCAACTTTGTTGCTTGCACTTACCTTTATTGTCTTAGCGCCCAAAGGACTCTAGTGGTTTTAGATTTGTCTTCGCAAACTTAACAATAAGCAGTTAGAGATGAATTTAGGAAAAAATAGAATTTGCTTTTCTTACATTTAAAATGATGAACAACCTGTTCTAAAGGTGAAAATCTATGAATAGCACTTTTAATTCTACTCGATTCTAAAGCTTGATGAAGAATTTACTTTACTACATCGTTGTCATTTGACAAGATGTACTCTTTGTAATGGCCAGACTTGTTTCCATTTTGCTTACTCAATTTGAACTTTTGCGCTTCATCTAATAGAGAGAGAGAGAGAGAGAGAGAGAGAGGTTTTTAATGAACATTTGCGTCGTTCCCTAGCATTTTTTTTTGTCGAAATCTACTATGGACAAAACTAGATTAAAGCTATATAGTCTACTCCAAAATCACGCTTTCACTTTAAAGTACTGATTTCTTGGTTAAGCATTGATGCGGTTCGTAGTCTTAATAAAGTCAAATTTCTTGATGTTAAAGGTAAAATAAAGCTATGAGGAGAAGAAAAAGTTTAAAAATGCATAAGAGAAGAGCTTCAAGATGAAAAGGTTGAAGAAAAAAAGCACTGAATCAGAACTATCAATTTTGTTTTTTTTTTGCTTTATTTTTCCTAGTTGTGCAGAAGCGTGCAAAACGGATTATATCCATCTTGATCCTGCAAGGACAGATTATCCCAACTAGATGTTAATATTCTAAGATTCTTCTTAGTTAACCATATAAATCGTTTTGAAAGATCTATAGCTTTCGAGATAAAGGTTGCTGACATTTTTGTTTCTTCAGTATTTTGAAAACAAGTCAATATTGAGATCAGAGCTTTGTTGTTGTTGTTACTATAAACAATCTAATTTTTAGCAGATTTCGCATTTTAATAACTGCATCAGGGACAATTCTGTTCTTTTCGAAATCTGCATTCAATTTGACAAAAACATACTGCTCTTGATTTTGTATGTGGAATTTTCGAGTAAATATAAATATTTTAAAAGTGTTACTATGGAGTACAATGTATACTAATATTGTACAAACGTTCATAAATGAAGAGCTTAAAAGAGATGAAGATTAGAAAGTGTATCAAGATTGACCATCTTGCATTTTGAAAAGGTTTGTAGAAATTAATAGTAACATTTTTGAGCAGACAAACTCCTGTGGTATACATACATCAATTTTTGAAACTGTTTGCGACCCTTTTGGGCGTTGCAACACCAGACTGAAAAAAAGTCAGTTTCTTTTTTTATATTTATTATTTTGTAGTGATTGTGTTTCTAAGTTAAAGAGATTTGTTGTTTCATTTTGACACGTTTCTCATTGACTACGACACTACCCATAGTTGTACAAATCTGTGATGGTCTAGAAGTTTAAAGTCAGTGCTTAACTTTGTACTAGAGCGGTAGGCATGTGGACAATTTAATTTGCTATTCGGCTGACAACCATTAGTTTTGGTTTCTTTCATCTCCTTTAAAAGCCTTGCCATAAAGCTACCGATACCCTGCATTAATTTTTCAAACAATTCATTTGTAGAAGTACAAACTTTCCAGCGTTTGTTTTGAATTTGTAGATAATTGTGGAGCAATTTAAGCGTATGTATAAAGAGGGTGTAGGTGCTTGTCGTACAAACAGATTTCTAAGAATATAAGGCCAATGTATTTGTGTAGCACTCTTTTCTAGTTTTTCATTTTCTAAACATACCTACAGTGTTGCCATATAACAATATGTATCATGGTACCCAGCAACCTGAAAATACTGGAAAAGTCAAGGAATTTATCCAAAACAAACAAGTCAAGGAAATCCCAATGAAGAAATCAAACTATTCTTTCTTTCTCATTTATGTGTCTTGGTTTTTACGTTTGGACTGGCTTTGCCATTTGGAGTTTCTCGATTTCAATTGCAAAGTCAGTGTCAGTTTTCGCTATAGAAGTTTTGTATAACATAACATTATCCTGATTGTGGTTTACTCTTTCAAGACCAACCAACCAGATGAGATTTTATTGAAAGACTCAAATTAACAGCTTTTAGTCTATTTTGCAGTTGCCCTAAATATCGAAGTCAAAACTACTGTTAATTCTTTGATCTTTTTTAAATAGGGGAATTTCATTATAATTTCCTGAATATGTTAGAATGTCAAGTTGGTAGGTGTGTAACTTTCTTAGAGATAGATAGATAGACTGGGAAATCTAGGAAACTGAATTTCTTGATATTGCTGGCTGTCCTGTGTATGCTGAATATTGCAATGACTTATGAACGAAGGATGGCATTGTTATTTGCAGAA
>VTPC01000555.1:111299-141280 GCA_011009095.1 Ignelater luminosus
AATAAAGAAAAAGTGAATGTGGCTACTATTTTTAATATTACGTTGTTGGTGTTCCACATTTGAATTTACCGTTAACGTGGGGCATCTATATCTCTATGTAGTACTAAATCGATTTCTTTGACAAAGTAGTAAACCACGATAAATTCTGTAGGTTATAAAACAAACTAGTTGTATATATATATAAAATTAATTCAATAATTATTTAAGGGATTGAAATATCCAATTAGTAAATTATGTATCTTAGTTTCTAATTAAGAACATTATTATCAAAGAATAAAAATAATAGCTCACAAAATATTTCAAAAAGATCATCAAGAACAATAAAAATCTACTCGTCAGCAAATCAAATTTATGTAGACTTAGGATGATAATAATCTCTGTTATACCTTGGCTTGATACAGTTAAATTAGAAATACCTAAATCTCTTACAATGAAAATTCTTCCTAAATTAAACAGGGCAAAAAATGCACACCATATTATTCTCGACGACGCAATAATGCGCAGAAAACAAAATAGGCTATGTAAATGAACTATATTTGAAATATTTTGAGACGTAGGAAAATCCTTTTTTATAATTTTCTGCTTCTCCGGGCGATGAATGTTCTAAAATGAAATGACTCAACATAAATGTAACCATTCCACAAGCGAAACTTTCAACTATTTTTGGAGTAATTTTCTTAATTAATTACAACTCCTGAAGTTACAAAGTTTTATTTCCTTTAGTTAATTAATTTCCCGAATCGGAACAAAAAGAAAATCAAATTTTAATTTAATATTTCCAATATTCAGTTGAACTTAATCTTGTTGATCTCCAAGGTTATTTGTTCTGTAAGGGTTTCCATTATTTCCCTTTTCCCCTCCTAAAGAATTTGAAGGTTTTATTCCACAACGTGTTGTACGTTAACCCTCAAACTTGTGAAGTTCATCGTCTGAATGCTTTTTTCTTTTTCTTTTATCTCCTTTTTTTTTAACTTATATATGACATTGAAGGGATCCACCTAACCGTGCAAGGACTCGGAAACAATTTAAAAGCTAATTTTTTAAATTTTAATTAGGTAGCGTGGGAGTAGTTTTCTCTTTTTGCTATGCCAATAGATCAATAACAAGTACTTATTATACGTATTCGCGAAATTAAATCGAAAACTTTATAATACGCTGAGGGGTACGAAATTGGTTCCTACTTATTACTAATTCCCAGTGAATGCCCCCCGGTATTTTGACCTGACCAGACGGACGAGTTCAAACGCCCTTGTCTTTTGCTGCTATAACAACCGTAGGCGAACTGTATTATAAAGAGGGTAACGGCCAGACTACATACACTGCAAATCGGTTGCATTTAAAATTTTACAGTTTTCAGGCTGCTACGTTTCAGCTGCGAGAATTTCCAACAACCCATTGACTAAATTAGAAATAGCTGGCGAGAGTTATACGGTTGTCGTTTTTTATTTTAAAACATAAGAGAAACGAGCGACATTCTTGTGTTGTTTTGCTCTAAGTTTTGGATTTCCTCGCCTCCTCCGGATGCCCTAAAATTCTCCTCTTCCATTACTCTTCTGGCGGTTTTAAAAAAGCACATTCGCCACACACACCAAGATGTGGTTTGCTGATTCAGTTCAACGACATCTTAAAAAAGACGTTTTGCCGTTTGGAAGCATTAATCATGTTAATCTTTCTACAACTAACGGGTCATCACTTTAGTAGAAAGAAGCTCGCTCAATCACCCAAACTCACCTACACGAATTTGCACTTGAACGAAATATAATAAACATGACGAGCTTGCGTATTTTTTCACTTGGTATACTATAATTAGCATGTTAACAATTACACATTGTACCTTTATTCAAAAAAATTTCCATTGATTACCATCATGCAAAAAATTGCTTATTGTTTAAACTTTGGAATTTTTTATATCATCGTTGTACATATGTTGTGTGTAAAATATTAATATGAATAATTATTTAATTTTGTTTTATTGTTTTGTAATTTGTATTTTAGACAATACTTGCAAAAGTCGACTTCTTGAGCGTGCAGATTTTATATCAACTATTATAATAACGAATTACCAAGTATTAAAATCACAGCGTGGGTTTATTTGTTTCGCATTGATTTTTAGCTTTTAAGTTAAGCCATAAGAAATTCAACTGGAAATTTAAAGCTTATTTTAGAATTACAGGTAGTCGTGCGAAAACAGTATCAAATTTTCAACGTGGTATGAGCTTGAGTATTTTTAATGTGACTAAAGAAATGCTGCTTAAGTGGTACGGTATGTTACTAAAAGATTACAATGTTTTAGTTTTGTAATTAAGTAATAAATCATAAATTGCGTTAGCAAGGAGATTAATAATACCGAATTTTGGTGTTTAACTATCATAAATTGATTTCTCAGGAATAATAGAGAATCAAAAAATTACAGGACGTGGTAGAACCATAGCAAGAAATGAATATATGAACGCTTTCTTTCATCATATATCCTTTGAGACTTGTATTGACTTGATCTATTGGATAGCCTTGTAGAGACGTCAGTATAATAGCCATGATTTTCTACTGTTTCTGTTCTTTAGACTTACATTGTTGCGACTTTAAAGACTGTTTATATTAGATAGGTAATGACTTTCTTTATTTTTCTTACAATATTTCCATTGTTAGCATATTCTAGATGCTCTTTGGACTTTCTTTAAAGATAATTCTACTGTTTTCTCATTAACTTACTCATAGTTAAATAATCAAGCAGGTTTGGACAGTTTCTTTGTTATGGTGCTACAGTTAAAATCCAACCTTGCTAACCTTTAATTACTTCTTCGTCATTGACTTTAGACTTTCCGTCAGCCAAAGATTCGACGCTTTCGTAAGGCAAGCAACCAGATCATCAACGTTCTCAAAAGCATAGATGTAATCTCAATCCAATGCTAAGCGATCTAGAAAAAAGTTGTTGTAATTAAAATTACTATAATCGCGATCAGTACGAAAGAAAATAGGGGTTTGACTTTTTTATATTTAAATCGCAACTAACCATGTGATCAGGTATATGATCCGCAGTATTGTATTGTTAACAACTTTATATTTTTACTTTGTTCTAAGCTGTTGAATCATTTTACCCCATTTCTTTTTCGTGTTCTGTCGCAAAACTTGCTAAACTCGATGTAATCATTCTGATAAGGGAAATCTTTGTATTGCTCATATATTTCCTGATTATCAGTTATGGAAACAGAAATTCCTAACATTTATTTTTGTTTTTTTGCTTTATCCCTTCAAAAAAGCACGTCCCCTGATCTAATTATGTGCCCAATGCCTTTTTTTTTTATTAAGATTGCATTCTTTCTGTTTGCCTTCATTTCAACACTCTTAGCTAAGTAATCCCTGGATATATAATTATTTTCTATTCTAATGTTTTATTTAAAGGAAGGTTTCCTTCCTTCCTTTAAAGGTTCGGAAGCTTGGCTTTTCAGCCAAGAACGGGAATTTTTAGACAGTGAAAGTAAAGATGCGATAAGAGGTAAATGAAATTTGTGAAAATAGGTTCCGGTATTCATTTGCACCACTAAGGAAAACCGTGGAAAACGATTAAAAACAGTTGGCCTGGGGATTGAATGCAAACCTGAGTGCTCATCCCAAGCGGCTCTATACTTGTCTTCACTTTGGTCTTTAATTCCGCTTCTCTTGCTTCGTTTTCTAACTTTGTATATGTCTCTCTAGCATTTACATTATTCACATGTGTTGCTAACTGAATTGATTTAATTCCAAAATTCTCTGCAATGGATTCACTGATCCAATTCAAAAGTTGGTCAATTTTAGATCTGTTTGGTCGAAAACTCGCATGATAGGTATTCTCCAATTATATCATTATTTGCAATATTTAGTTGAAGATTATCAACAAGAATATCATCTATGATATGGATATAGCATTGAGATCGCGTTGTGTATAGTTCATGCAGCTTTTGTAATTACCTGATATCGCTTGGCAACTAGTAAAGGGTTTTCCAATAAGAGGTGTTATTTTGATATTCAAAGAAAAGTGGCATTTTTTAATTTAAATGATCGGATGTTTATTTCATTATAAAGAGGAAGGTATGCCGTTAATAGTGGAAAATAACATCAGGCAAATGACCACCACGACCACGCTTACAGGACAATATCCTTTTCATGAAATTTTCCATAACCAAATCGCAAAGTGGCTGCCCTATGTCCTCGATAGCCTCACGAATTCCATCTTTGAGGTCTTGAATCGACGCTGGGCTGTTGGCGTAGACCTTCTCTTTCACGTGGCCCCAAAGAAAGAAGTCGCAAGGTGTTAAATCACAAGATCTCGGTGGCCAATTGTGATCACCTCTTCGAGAGATAACACGGTCCGGAAACTTTTTCCGTAAAAGATCAATGGTTTCGTTGCTTGTGTGGCACGTAGCGCCGTCTTGTTGAAAGTAAACGTTGTCCAGATCAATACCATCCAATTCCGGCCATAAAAAATCGCTAATCATCTCTCGATAGCGCAATCCAGTCACCGTAACTGTTGCTCCAGCCTCATTTTCGAAAAAGTAAGGTCCAATGACTCCGCCGGACCATAAACCGCACCAAACAGTCACACGTTGAGGATAAAGAGACTTTTCAACAATAACTCTTGGATTTTCTGAGCCCCAGATCCGACAATTTTGCTTGTTGACGAAGCCACCGAGGTGGAAATGGGCCTCATCACACAAGATGATTTTTCGATGGACTTCTGGATCATTTTCATGCATTTCAACGACCCAATCAGCAAAGACACGACGTTGTTGATGATCGGCCGGCTTGAGTTCTTGTGTTAACTGGACTTTATAAGCCTTAAGACCCAAATCTTTATGCAAAATACGGTGTAATGACGTTTGTGGAATGGCTAATTCCAAAGAACGACGAGGAATGGACAAACCTGGGTTTTCTTTAACACTTTCGGCTACAACAGCAATATTCTCGGCTGTTCTTGAGCGACGTGCACGGGTTTTATTCTTCACATCACTAACTTGTCCCAAGAGCTCGAATTTTTTCACCAATTTCTGTATTGCGGTCCGACAAGGTGCTTCACGGTGACCCAAAAATGTTCGAGTTTTACGAACCGTCTCTGCCAAATTTTCACCATTTTTATAGTGAATTTTAATAATTTCAATGCGTTGTTGAAGCGTGTATCGTTCCATATTTATTAATGGCGTAGTTTCTACTTGTCAAATGTCAAAAAATGATAGCTTCAAAAGTGACATCTACCGAAATAGCGGGCTATTCAAAATAACACCTCTTATTGGAAAACCCTTTATATGTCTCTCTAGCATTTAAATTATTCACATGTGTTGCCAACTGAATTGATTTAATTTCAAAATTCTGTGCAATAGTTTCACTGATCCAATTCAAAAGTTGGTCAATTTTAGATCTGTCTGGTCGAAAACTCGCATGATAGGTATTCTCAAATAATATCGTTATTTGCAATGATAAGCTTTATTTAGTTGAAGATTATATCAACAAGCATATCATCTGTGATATGGATATAGCATTGAGATAGCGTTGTGTATAGTTCATGTAACTTGTAATTACCTGATATCGCTTGGCAACTAACTATTTACTTCACATGGCTTTTCTGGTTTCTAACAGTCCTTTAAAGTAATGTTGCCTTAGTTAGAAATCTTCTTTCACCTTGAACAAGGTAATCCTTTCTAAACTTTTCCTGTTATTTGTCTTATGTCACTCTTTTCGAATTTCATTTCTTGGTTCAATTTCTTAGAGATTCCAAAACAAGCTGTGACATCAGTAAAATGGAGGGATGGTTGGTGGCAATCTCAAGTGAAGGGTTCCTGAAATGGATAATAGTTGTATGAGGTCGGTGTTGAAGATCAATAATAAATTAGAAATTTATTGTCTGGGACGGGATGGCAAATCTTATGCTTATGTGTCAATAAATTTAAAAATTTGTATAACAATTTCTTGTACGATTAGAACTGTGAACGAATTTTCAAATTTAACTCTGGGCCTCCAATTCATGATTCCGGGTATGCCTATAAAATATAGAATGCATCTAATAAGCCCCTGAGGAAAAGCTCGAGTTTCATATTTATCAGAGGAATCCAATTCTTGAAGAATCCCGGCCAAATTGTAAATCTCCTTCGAGAAGTACAAGCTATCCAACTGGGACATCTCCGATATACAACCTTTTCCATTATGCGCAATGTGTCTAAACGGGGTACAGCAGATTGAAAGCAGCTTTCGATTTTTTTCTTAAAGGTGAGCTGATGATAGAAAAAGAAATAAGACTGCTGCCCTAAATTTACTTAATGATTTTTTTATAATCATTGGAGGTTTGAAGACAATCACTTCAATTTTGTTAAGGTTGAGTCTTGATTCTTCAAAGCTGAAGCTCAAGATCTCAGAAACCCAGTTCTAAGAAGTTCTACGATAGTTCATGAGTTGGGTCTTCAAAACCGATGTACCATTTACTAAGTGTGTTATGTTGAGTATCAGTCCACCTCATTGTTGGAGGACCATTTTTCCATACCTCCCAATGGCTTAGTTACTGTATCTCTTGTAGAGTTATTGAAGTATCGACTATGAAGATGCAGTGTTTTGTTAATATGTAATTCTATTTCCCAATGGACTCACCATGCAGAATTACATTCATATCGTATAGTTTGAGATCTTGCCCACAATAGGTTGTAATGGTTTTTATTATAAAACAGTTACTTGGCGTTTAAGATTGTTTTAAAAATAGTTTTAAACTTTCTTCTAATTTGAGTTTTACTGTTACCTATACCAGTACTGTGTTGTCTTTACGGCAAAGAGCCCCGAATGGATTTGGATCTTTGAGAAAATAAAGATGTGAAACATTTAATACTGGAAATCTCCATATGTATCATCCAATCTGGAGTGCATGTTTGAAAATAACTTTTATAATAACAAATATTTTTCTTACTAACCAGTTTTGTTATAGTAGTGGTAGGTAAAATGCGTATGTGCGTTTTTGTGGTTGTCGGGTAATTAAATGATTCCCAACTGATTTGGTAGTTTGATCCACAACCTACTTTGATAATTTTCCCACTGCTCATTGTTTATTTATGTTTTCCCTTTCTGCTCTTACTGTTTTCTGGAATTTCACAGAGAAAAATCTTCTTTGTTGTATACTAACTATAGTTGTCGACTGAATTAGAGCATGTGTTTCTAAAAAATATTTTTAGCTTACAACGAGTTGTTAGTAGTAGTATTACTGTTATTTTCAAACAAGTACATAGTATTCAAGCCGTCTATTATTATCCATTGTTTTACCATAAATGGTTGTACAAAGCTTTAATTTTAGTTGTCATTGAAAATTCTAAACTGTTTTGACAGCGTGAAGGATGAAACTGCCGATGCCAAATTTACCAGGTCTGCTGTTTAACCACTAGAAAAATACACTTTACCTATTTAGAGGTCGAAATTGTAAAACGAAGAGTTTAGTACGTTTAAAAATAAATTTCTTCGTAAAATTATCTAAAATGAAGCGGTTTTAATGTTTTTGTTTTTAAAAGCAACGCTATAATAAAGAGGAGAGAGTTAATTTAATTTTAGACCGTGTGTTGTTCCTGTTTGTTATTTTAGTGAAATATTGTTATCTTATCAAATATACACATCAATTTATATGTCTGTGATTCAGTGAACTTTCATAAACACGCTTGTGGAAGATTTTAAAGAAAAATTACGCTCACATGTTTTGATGTATCATTTTTAATGAAACCCACATTTTCATGTCAAGACCCTGTAATTTAACTTGAAAAATGTTCTAAATATTATTTACTTAGGTCAGTGTACGTTTAACACACGTTGTAAGGAGCTGAAAATTTTCTGCTCTAAAATTAAATTGAAGATTTTGTTTGCGTCAATCGACTGATGGAAAGGAAGACTTATTAATGTCAGTTCAAAAATAGTTAACACCTAATCAGTGCGTGCGATTGTACGATATAACTTCTTGAATTCTTTTGTTTTTGAATTTTTTTATTAATAAAATAAAGAGAAAAGGAATGCTATATTTATAATTTAATTTAGAACACGTACCTAATTAGGATGTTTAGTTTGTATATCAATTATCAGTAGACATAGTGATAAAAGAGTTCAGGTGCTGATATTGTGCAACCGTAATAATAATAATGATGATGATAATATTACACTGCAATTCTATAATTAAATACTGAATACTGTTGTTGCAACAACATCCTTGTGTTGGCAATATTCATGTTTATAAAATATGAATAATTAAATCAGAATCGATGAGCAAATTAGGAAGTAGATTTCAATAGTGAACAACTTTGCTTTTAGTTATTTTAATGAAACTTTTAGTCCGCTTTAATGTAACATCCAAGTTTCATTAACGCTATGATAAAATTAAATAGCTATTGTTAGAGAAAAAATTACGTTAATGTCTGATAAAAATAAAGATGAAAAAAGGTTTTGACATTGAAATATCATTTGAAGTTCACTGTCTACTGCAGCAGACATCTTAATGTCACCGATCTTTTTTTAATATTTAGAAGATGTGCGCACAATATTTTTCAACATTTTGGAAGGAAGGAAAAATAAATATTGGCAATTTAAAACACATTTTTGTATTTAAGTTAGATGTTTTAATTTTAGTACAGTCGAGAGAAACTAATCTTTACGCACTACGCACACATACTTAGATAACGCAATAGTATAAATATTTTGGCACGCGCTTTTATACTGTTTGTCTGACCAAATTTAGTGTCTTTATGATAAGGGGTTGCACTTTAAATTTTAAAAAGTTTTCTTAACAGCTTTTTCTAAATGCTTGCATAGTACAAAAACAAAAGTGATATCGATTGATAAAATATGTCCAAATCAATTTTGCATTTAACATCCTTGGTTGTCGTATACTTCTAACTTGTTTTAATCAAACAAAAGACTTGACTCAATCGACTTACGTAATGGAAGGGTCTACGATCTTACTATTTTGGGGCAACTATTGAAAGGGGATTTTTGGTTTGTCCAACCATGTCGATGTCCGTTTTCTTAGTTTTGTATCTTCGATTGTGATATGAATTCCTCCATAGTTCTTACTGTTTTGGCAATGTAACTACAATATCCAATATTACTTATTTTATTTAGATTTACTTTGTGGAACTCCATGTTAATTAATTATTTAATTAATTAAAATTAATAATATCCAAGCTTGCTTTTTGGTTGGTTTGGGCCAAATTCTTGCTTTATGCCAAAATTACGGAAACTCATAAAAAGTCGATAGGTTGACTATTTGTACTATTCCATTATTCTTCTGATTCACCTGATTTTATTTTTTTCTAGATTTTGAACAGTAATTTCAATCTTGAAATGAATTCAGTTTTTTCTGTTGTTTTTTAATACTGGCCTCAGTCTTCTGTTTAAGCTTTTTGCAAAAGTTGATCAATTCAAATGTATTGTTGTTTTACTCTTGATTAGTTTCAAATGTTTTGTTTCCTAGAAGTACAACTTCAGGAATTTTGATGATCGGATCTATCTAAATACTTCGATGAACTTAATATCCAAAAGGAAAATTAGAATATCTTGAAATCATTATTTGAGTTATTTTGTGTTTAATCGAATTTCATTTGCGAAACCGGATTTGGGACACGTTGTGACACCTTATAAGTGACTTTATTCCTTACATTCTTTTTATTTGTTTTGTAGATTTTTCCTTTTGTTTATTATGCTCTGAGAAAACTAAAATTGTCTGTCAAAATTCTCTTCTTTCTTCAACTCTCATTGTTCTTTTGGCTCCCACTTCTCTCTTTAACTTGTTTTTCCCTATTTCTCCTTTTCTTTTTTCTTCACGCTTTCGAATTTTTGACATAAATGTTTTTGTTCTTTACTTTACTGCCTTCTCTTAATTCTCATCTATCCGTGACTCTAACTCAACTTATTTATTCTTCTGTATAGCACACCTGATTACCTACCAATTAGTAGTAGTAGTAGAACTACATTTCTGGTCAAGGAAACTAGGAAAATATGTTTCTATACTTTCATGGCATGATTCTGAATATACGCCCAACGACATAGTGTGAATTTGGATGTAAATGAAGCAAACTGTCAAAACGAAGAAATATTAATTCACTGATCTGTTCAACTTTCCTCTTATACTGAGGAGTAAGTGATCACAGTCAGTGGATGATATGAGAAGGTTGATTTCATGGCGATTTTCGCGAACTTCCGAATGGTATCACTTTGAACATTATGGTTTTGTGAGTTTTGCGAAATTATCATCTATCTTGACTTGTTATAGCAGAGAGATGTTAGCTCTGTAATTTAGGTATTGGATTTACTCTGAAATGATTTTAGAAAAACATTCGAAGCAATGCCAGTAAGCTCGGCTACTCACTTAGCTGTATTCAGAAGCACACTAGTTGAGAAACGCTTCCCCTATATGGTGGCAGATATTCACTAAATTGGTTATGTTGAATTTCTTGATTTTAGACACTGACATCAATAAGCACAATTAGTGGTATATTAGTGAGAATTTTCTTAGAAACAGACTAGAAAACCTGAAAAAGTCGGAGAACCCTCTCAATATTATGGGATGTAGTGAAAATATTTTGGGAACCAAATTGCAACTTACATTAAGGCGATTTTGACCATTCAGGACAAGCAATGAACTGAGCAATAAAAGATTTTTCATGTGTTGAACTTTAAACCTTGAATAGGAACAATGATATTACCACAAACAAAATACAGCGTAATTGTGATATGAGCTAAATCTGATTTGCGTCAGTCGAAAACTTCTATACTTTCAAGAAGAAAGATTGGATACTTCTTATGATCACTGAAGTCAAACCGACGTCTTTTCAAGGTTCCTGGGAGTCTTAGCTATTACCATGACAAGCTTCATTCAAGTTGTACAATTACATCTTTCTTAATTTTCGAAAGGGTTTGATGAAAAATGAAATGTAAAAAAATATTTGATTTCCATCTGAGGTAGTTTCTTTTCCATCTTGTCTGGCATTGAGGACTCACTTTCATTTATGAGTGGTCCTGTTCGGATTTCAGTTATACAAGATTTTCATTATAACACTTTTTCTGCCCAATCTTGACACAATACTGTTCAAAATATGCATTTTTATTGTTATAATAAAATCAAGAAAAACGAAACTTAATCTGAATTAAACGTAAACTTAGAATTCTCATTTAGGTTTTTTCTGGAAAAGTGAGCGTTGCTTTAATAATTAGAAGAGGTGGCTACAAAGCAATTATATGAAGCGAAACAAATTAATAATTTACTCGTTTATGAAAATTTAAGTCTATTGAAGTCAAACTGGATTTCTTTAGAAATGCAAGTATTTAATCTTCGTTTAGAAAATATCATCTGTTCTTCGGAAATAATATCATTCTTCTTTTTATCTTTAATTTCTCTTAAGAAAATCAATAATTCAACACTCAATATGATGTTGATGTTTATAAATAACAAGAGAGTAGGTATATGCTTGATCATATCGTATTTAAGTATGCGATTAATACGATATGTTAACGATGTACATAAGAGAGATTTAATTTTGATTATAGTCATAGCAAAAGTATCACATTTTAATAAATAGTCTACCTATGTGTACATATTATTATGTTTTAGTCTTTAACTTGCCTTGAAAAGAAAGATTACTATAACGATATTTACACAGGATGAACATCAGATTGCATATTTGTATACATCCTACTTCAAACCTGGCAGAATTATAATTTCCCATTTTTAATGATTCATAAACGCAGAGAGGATGACTAATTTTTCTGTAAACCAATCTTTTATAATTTTTATAGAAATAATGTTTACAAGTGTTCTTTATGTATTACACTTTCTCAAGAATGTTGTTATTATTACAATCTATTAGTTGATTTCTATTTTATAAAAACAATACCAGAAAAAATATTAACATCTATCATTATCTATTACTGAAATTTTTATATGTTAGGGTCTTTAACAGCAGAAATAAAAATTTCTGGCTAATGTTTGAAGGAGAATACTACCTATAAGATAGCATGGGTAATTTAATGTTTTCGCTTTTATCCGATAATAGTAATTCTGATAATGAGCAATAGATGGCGCTAGCAGTTTTTTCTTGAACATGAAGTAGTAAGAACTCTCTTATAAATACGATGCCATTATAAGTTTAAAAAAAATCAAATCTAAATATCCATATGTGTATATTTTGTGAAGTTAGTAATGTTTTAAATCCAGATACACCGCTACGCGTTGTTTGTGAGAATCTGGATGATAAATTAATAAACACAATTATCTTAGCTCTGTAGATGAGTTTTGTCAGTAAGAACGTGAACTGAATATACCAATTTAGTCTTTTAGCGTAAAGATAGGTTATGGTTTGCACAAACACACCGTTGAATTTAAGAATATTGTCATGCTTAGCCTACAACATACGAGCAAAAATATTTTTTTTTCTCCGAAGGATTCAAGAACAAGAAAAATAGTAAGAAAATGGATTGTGCACATCATATGTAACGGAGTTTAGTACTGGTAAGTTTTATTTTCACTCTTATTTCACGGTCCTGCTAAATAATCTTTAGAAAAGAATGTCTTCTAAGATCGCAAATATCCTGACGATGACGTTTAAAATCGTAATTAATATTCCAGGAGCTTCCGATTGATATGGGATGATTATTCACTTAAAAAATTGTGCTGTGTTGACGTTGATAACTTTTCAGATTCTAAACAACTGTCCTAGATTTAGCTGTCGTAGCAAACTTTGCATTTTACATGATTTGCAAAAAGCAGCTTCTTTATCAAGGCACGTTCTTCGGATTGAATAAATTATTTCGCGACTTATTATTATAATAAAAGTGGACGAGATACCTACTTCAAAGGGTACCAGACGCTGTGTCATAACAAGAAAAAATTTTAAAAAATAGGATATTATTTTGCTGAGGCTTAATAGGATCTTGCACCATCACTGCCCTCCCCAGTAGAAAGGGGGATAAGCCGAAAAAACTGGACAATAATGTCCGGAAGCAAAGTCCGTGGATAGGAACGTTGTGGTTAGGGATACCCAAGCATTAAACAAAACAGATTCTTTTGGAAGTTGCATTTCTAGACAAAAAAATTAATGGCAGAGAACAAGAAGAGAACTAGCTACAAGGATGAAATTTGGTATGTGTACTAAAGATGCTGACGTCCTCATATAAAAGAAATGCTACTCGAAAACAGAAGATGGTCGTTATGCCAAATGGGAAAATGCACGAAAATTTTGAAAACTGCCCAAATAAAAATATTCGAGATGTTTATAGAATAAATATTTCTGAATAGTTTCAATACAAGGTATGCTTATTATAATAAGGGTAGCCCAAGGTTAAATGCATATTTCACAATAATTTACTTTGTACAGCGTTTGGCATAGTAATTAATGATGATATACACTAAAAACAAATTGTTCTGGTGGATATAATTTATCTTCTTGTTTGTCTACAAATAAAAGTTTTTATAAAACAGCTGAAGATCATTCTTAAAATGCACAGTCAGTTTAGTATTTCTAGCTGTATTAAATGCATACATAGGTTTGAAGTCACATAGAGTTTGTTGTTGACACAGTACGTCTTTATCAATGTTATATCATTGTTCTTAGAGAGGAGGGACACGATTTATGGCATTATCGAATGTAATATATTTGTGTCGATTGGATTTTTTTAAAATGTAATTTATACATAAATTAGAAAAATAACAATAAACTGCTTCAAACAATGAGTAATTAGAATAAAATCTTAAAAATTGTTTGACGCATGTAAATTATTCATTTTATTACTTTGACGTAAAAGTCGTCTACATTATCTTACGAGAAGTAATTTATTGAAACGTAAAGATCACCTATATAATTTTCAGTTTAATGTGCGTTGCATAAATCTAATAATTTATGAGAAACTTTAATTTCTGCAATTAAAATTTTAATTATTCTTTTATAGTGTCGAATTATTAATTAAATTGATTTGGATGAACATTAGTTAAATACTTAACCTTTTATGTTGCTACATTATTCTTAAACGATAATTATGTTGAAATAAATGCACGTTTCTGCCAATTTGTGTGTTAATAAATTAAATAGTAATAAATATGAAAAAGGTCATCACAGAAAAAGACGCGGTATGAAATTACAAACAGCGAATATCCAAAAAATGCTCTCAAGCAATAATAAATAATCAAAACATCCTTGGATGGTTTAGATCATTGTGAACTGCGCACTCAGCTGTCCTTGCAATCAGCTGTGCATGCGAGGTGTGTATTTATAAACAGGAAGCTCCCCAACCAATGACATGTGTTCGTGGTCGTGACGTCAAGCAGTTGGTGGTAGTAGGAGCTGTAATAATCAGCTGTTGTCATGCGAGGGCAAGGCTCGCCCTCTCTGCTTGGAAAACGAGAAAACAGAAAATAGGGGAGGAAAAATTATACGGGATACATAGAAATAGGATTTTCTTTCTTTGATATTGAGTTACTAACGATAATAATGCATAGAAAATCTGAATTTACCGAAGCTAATTTTAACTTGGATTTTACTCTGACATGAGTCGTTTGAAATTGGTTTTTATTTTTATTGTGGAAATTTTTATGAGTGATCGGTTTTATGTTTTTCTAATTTTGATTGAACTTTATAATACCTTTGTCTAAAAATAGTTACACGTGTCGTAGTTATAAAAGGACTGTAAATATGTTAATGTATTTTACATTGCCAAATTGCTAAAATTAAAACAATCAAGTTCAAGAAGGAAATTATTTAATATTCTAAAATATCCACTGACAACGAGTAAATCATTTCTAAAGCGTGTATATTGAAAGTAGGTAGTAGCAGTATTAAATTTAATTACAAAATTTCTTGAACCTCATTCAATCATGCAACCTTCACTATTTAGGACAAAAAAATTTTGCAACGACTCATATATTAAACTACATCCTCAAAATTCTCTGTAATATTTTTTAGTATCTCTTGGGGGATCTTTATGTTTGAAATGACCACTGGATTAATCCATATATTTTACCCTGGGTTATTATGTAAAATAGGAACTCGAGCAAATATATGCGTAAAAGGGGAAAAATATTCCCATTATGCATGTAAAATCTTTTAGAAGCCCTTTTCTGTGAACATTTTTTAAAAACAATAATGGCCTTAACTCTTTAATTATAAATCAAATTTTTATGTGCTTCTTTGTAAGCAAAATGTGAAAATTTAAAAGTAGCCTTTTTTAATTTTTAACCTTTCTTTCCGCTATCGTAACACGATCAATTAGTATCGAAATGTCGCTTTCTTTCTTATTACTTAAAAAAAAGTAAAAGTGGGAATTGTAACACTTTAAATAATTGTGTCCTCATTTTATAATTTTAATTTAAATAGCAACGGCTCTTGAATGACTGTATGTGACACCCCAATAACATAAATTTGTGCCAAATTGCCAAACTACTTTTTACGACCTAAATCCTATATTAAGATATTTTTCCTGTAGCCAAATCGGTTTTCATAATGTCCTTGATGTTTGATTGCTATTAAAGGAAATTCGACATTGACAAGTTACAGAATTTACATCTAAAACTACAATTAAAGCCCATAATACAAACACGCCTAGGTATAGACATTCAAAAAGCAAACTATAAAACAAATTGTCTTTATAACATTGTGAAATAAATCGACCTTTTTGTATTTAAACGCACGTTTTTAAACTAGTGACATAACTGTCCTTGCCTCGCGTATTCTGAACAGGTTAGAACGTTTTAGAACCACGTGCAAAAATTCTAATCAGCCATTCAATAATTTAATAACAGACCTTATAATAATTAAACTATTACTACTACATAATCTACGTACGTGCCGAGATATTAACGAGGTCACATTTTTAAAAATTCGTTTCTTAATTCGGTTTATAACGCGAAAAAAAATAACACGGTTGCAAGAGACCAAGAGAGTTTCCTTATGAAGAATGCCCTACATTTTATCATTGAGGTGTAGAAAAAATGTCACAATTTCTAGTTTTAAATTAACTTAAATAATTTTATTAGATGTGTGGTTAGCGAAACAGGAAAAATCAATATAGCTGTTTTATGACGACAAAATTTTACTCCAAATTTAGGCATGATGAAAACGCCGCCGTGTCAGGCAAATTTATCTATATTTCCTTTTATAAAAAGGATGTAAAAGGTGAAAATATCAAAAGGTAAAGGTTAAAGTTTCTAAATGAAATGAATTTATAATGATGAAAGGAATTTAGATTTTATCAGCTTGAATTTATTAGGGCTGCCTTGGTTTACTCTGTACATTCTAAATACACAAAACACATACATATGTACACCATATTGATGCGGGTATTAAATTTAGTGAATCCTGGGAATTAAAGAATAGAATGGAGAAAAACGTACGTTACGAAGCACTTTAGCTTGACTTTCTAGTAATTTATTGTTGCAGTAAACGCAATAAAACTTTTGTATGTTTCTTCCTGATTTCCTTCACAATTGCCTGGGGGGACTAATGGATCTACAATTGTTTGTTACATTAACTTAATTGTTATAGTAGTTACAATAGTTATTCGTTGCATTAGTGACAGTAAACAGAGGCAATCTGTTATGTTCAAATATAGACATTTTTGGTTCAATATGAAAGTTGATAAATAAAAAGAGTTTATTTATTATACGTTGGGAACATGCGTTGAAAACGACACGCCAACGTAGCTCCAGGCGGTTAGAAACGATAAACACAATTTGCGGACGTATGAGACTAGGGGCTTAAAATGTCTACATAAATAAGGGATATAGAAGTTGCAGGACTAAAACTCTAATAAGTAGGGAGAACACTACATAACCAGGCGTAGAAGAAAAATAAAATAACAAAAACCAGAGTAAGAAATTATGAGAAAAGTAGTTAATGAATACTAGTGTAAGGAAATCAAATGATAATAAAAAAGACTGCCCACTGTTTATCTTGATTCTTGTTTTTGGCATTTCTTCCCTAGTTCAATTTTTCGAATTCTTTTAATATACTTACTATTGACGCATTTTGTATAGTTAATTTATATCTTCTATTATAGTACAACTATCTGTTGAGCCTTTTGCTTCTCTTACCTGCAATAGCTATTCAAACTTGTCCTCCTTCCTTTATCATCTTTCATTGTTTTGGCATACATATCTTTGGATGTTTGGCATATTCCTGCGAAAATCCTGGGTGACATTAGACCTAAAGATTTGTAGTACATTAAAATTGATAAACAAGGTAAGAAAGGAAATTGGACAAACACCAAAGCAGAATTTAGTTTTGTGTAACACTCATGGTGATCTCACACACAGTGTCTTACAAAATAAATTTCTTTGATAAGTGAAGAAATCATGATTTTGATTGAAAACAAAAAACGGCCAGTACACAAATACCATATGGTGCCAAATTGGTAAACGTATACAAAAATCGTGAGAATTGTCCAAATCACTAGAGTAATAGTGTGAATTCTTCTTAATAACATTTTGCAACTATCATTCGATTTACTCTTGTTTTCACTCATTTACTCAATCCTTCTACACCTCGACAAAATTCAAAATGGAATGTTGTATGCTGAGCATCTTGATTGTATAACCTATAGTATAATGTATATGGGTATGGTTCTAGCAATCTTCGTTTGTTTTTGTATAAGCATAGAGAAAAATCCGACAGCATGTAGTGTCTGACATGTGAGACGGTGTGCATCAGTGGATGGTGTTACCTCTAAAAATTTTCAGAGTCAAAATTATAGTACCAAACGATAGCTGTCTATTCTCTGCATTAACTAAGGGGGTTGCCACATAAGTAGATGAATTTTCGATTTAGAAGGGGAGATATTTTGACCAGTCCCCACTTATTCGATGGGTTAGATTTTAAAATTGCCCTCAAATAGACCGACCAATAGATGGATGCTCAAGCAGTGTTTAGCTTCTTACAGTTAGTATCATTAGCTGTTTGACTGAGTGGACTCGAAAACAATCAAGACTTTAACCCTTCTGTAAATCACCGGACCCCGAACAAGCACGTCCATAATACTTTTAATCTAAAACACCTAATTAGACTGAAGTTTTGTCAACAAACGTAGTGCGTAATGATCCTATTGAGATGAATACACCACAGTAACCACTGTCTGTTGTATCGCATTGAAATATCATTATCCATAATATATACAGGGCGTTTCGAAATAATGAATGTCTACTCGTGCATTTTTAAGACTAAAATAATTTAGTAAAAAATGTAAATCGCCTTTTCAAGCAAAAACATCGCGAATAAAATTTACATTTCAAGCGGTAACATCCCATTTTGACTTTATTAATTATGGACATTGTTTATGAAAATTTTATTAGTCTCCTTGAAATTGTTTTAATTTTTACACAGTTCAATTTTATTACATTTGCAAAGTAATTCTATAAAACAGTTGAAGCAAAAACAGGAAGTTGTGTTTAACAAATGTCTTTCTATTATTTACTCGTGTATTATGATAAAAACATGAGTTAGTACGTGATACCTATATAAATAAGGATTTTATTTTATAGAAATCTATTTGAGATCGTTAGAATATTATTTTATTCTGTAACAAAAAGGAAAAGAAATATAATTAACAAGCTATTATGTTATATGCGTTTCTATAAATATCTACGTAATTATGATTAATATTAATTAGATACTAAGGTAGTAATGATTACTGATGTTAATGTTCATATTGATAGCAAAATAATACTTAACGAGATTTACAGAAAATAAGAAATAAAGAAACTTGAAAAAATAAATTTGCTTTTCTGTTTTTCTTTTTATTGAGCAAATTTCATTTCATTTCAATTGCCAAAATTGTAAAAATCATTATTTTTCATTTTTTAGATCATTATAGAACAGAAGGGTTACGTATCAAATATCTACTCTTACACCAAGCAGTTGAACTTTTGAGTTTTTACCTCTCCCCAAAAAGGTCACACATCACTCTTAGCCATAGATAGAATTCACAGTATCTACTACTCGTGTGGTTCTATACTGGAGAAGTTGGTCGTTTATAACATACTCGTACTTTGGAGCATAAGTTTGCGATTGATGAGCATCTACATGAAAGAGGTCACAAACTCTTACTTGGATATTATTTTTTTATTTCAAAATTGCCCCTTTTTTCCTGCTAGAAAGATCAAGATCGACATTATTATGGTCTCAAAGCAAAATTTAAATCATTAGATGATGATGGCCATATTATGAAACTTTCTAAGCCTTGCATAAACAGGACCTTTGATATTTTATAAAAAAAAGAGTTTACAGATTTTTTTGTAGTGCAGAACAAGTTTTTGTAACACTCCAGCTTCGCTTTTTATTTCAAAAATGTAATTTTGAAACACTTGGTATGAAAATATACATCTCTGTTCTGCAAGATTTTTTGTACCTAACTTTCTATCTTTTGTTATCTTATAAGCTCCTCTGATTCCAAAGTGTTTCGTCTGATTCTTTTTATTTCCATTGTGTATTGTTATAAATTTTAGGATTTAAATTCATGTTGGACACAGCAATATCTCTTAAGTCTACTTGACACAGTATATTTTATAGCAAAGAATGTCACAATCTTTAGTCAATTTAAGAACTCCAACTGGAGAAAAAAATCCAAAACTAGACTAGAACATAGCAACCACCAAGGACAAAGACAAGCCAAGAATCTCAGTCACAACTATAAAAGGTTGACATAACGGTTGTCATTTCTTGGTTCTTACGATTTTCAGTGTCGAGTTTCTTGATGTCATTAACAAGATCTGCATACACCAAAACTTACCAAACCTTACATTGACTTGGTTTTGTCTTGGACTTCCAAACCAGTGATAGCACAAGACTGACCTTTTATGAAACCTTTTTTGTCTGCTTCTAGAATCGCTATAAAAAATTATTCAGTGATCAGTATTGTTTGATCTGTGCACTTGCAAAAACTAAACGCATTTTGTGGTGATCTCAATTTTTTTGTTTTTGATAATCAACAAGTTTCAAATTGTCAAGGAAAATATACAACTGTTTTCTCATTGTTAATTAAATTCTTTTATGGTAGATTTTTTTTTGTTGTTTTCGTTTTTTCTAAATCCGTATGTACAGCTATTATAGCCTTTAAAAAATAACTCCAGCTTTTGTTCTTGTTATCGTTTTCATATCTTAAAATATAAATTGCAAAGTTGTTGTTACATTATAATCAAAAACCTTGTAATTAGAAAATAATAGGATTTTTTGAGGAATTCACTTTTAATTCTTTTGTATAAATTGATTTGAAAACATTCTGTATAATATTACTCTCCATTGTGAATGTAATTTTATGCAGCAATAAATATTCTCATTATACTATACAGTTGATGTCTATTCTCATAACAGTGAATAAAATTATACAAAAAAAAAGAATAACAATTGTCTTTAGTAATTTCGGTTTAGTAGTTTTCCTGGTTAATTGTGCGTCGTCAGATTACATTAAATTGTTTTTAAAGTAGGTCAAAGTACATTCAGCAGAGTACGGTTTAAAACGCGTAAGGTCGCGATGCATCAAAATAGGTAACGTTTTAAAACGCCACTTTGCATGCGAAAATCACCCTTATAAACTTGACACATTTTGCTTGATTGCTGCTACTTGCTGGTAAGAGGACACGTGTATGAAAGGGGTCAAAAAATCTCTAATCAATAATGTCGGAAGAGGAAAAATATGGGAAACGAAAGGAGGTTGGAGAAAGTTTTGCGAAAAAATAACCAGTATAACTTAGTAATTGCTCAATAATTTCGATTTCGTAAAAAATTCTCTTGCTCTTTGCTTGCTATAAACGTTCTCCAGAGCGGAGAGATAAAAATGGAACTTTATAATTAGTTTTATTTAAAAGTTAACGATGAGGATTTCATTCTGTTAAGCAACGCAGTAAAGAATTGAATTTAAAGAAAGCAGATGTTTCGACATTTTAAAATTACTCTTACAATAATATTGAATATGTAAGTTACTACGTTTCTAAATTAATTGTTAATCAGCGAGAAAATACTGGAAAATATGGTTACACATGAAAAAACAAAAGCAGATTATTCAACTTTTTCATTTTTTGTTGCAGATGCATTGTTCGAGTTTCGAAATTGAAGGAAGTCGTATGGATGGTGGAGAGGTTTTGGTAGCAATTGCAGCATTGGTTACTGAAGGCCGAATCCCAGGAAAATCAACCACCAAAGCTCCAGGATTTCATGAGGGACCCCATTGTGTGCTCAGCAAGACCGCTAACGAACACAGTTGCAATTCAACGGATCCTTTGGTATGTATGTTTGTAACGATTTTCCCTCTGAATAAATGGCGAAAACCCATTCTGACCATTCATAGAAATGTTAAATAAATTAACCTCTTGTAATCTGCTTTAAAAGTTTTCTTACTATGGTAGGCGAAAAACGCAATTATTAACTATAGAATAAATTTGTAATGTATTTTATATGAATGTGGGATTAAAATTCATTACTACTATGAAACATTATTTATTCATATTCCGTTGCCAAATTGCTTAACATCAACATTTCTAAGTTTACACATTTTATTTCAACATAAGGATATACCTATTTATAGGTATGTACAATCTAAATCACATTATAAACATAAGTTGCTTTCATTTAAGAACAAATAACAGCAAACATGGCGGCCATTAAGGCTTTATTTCATTCTGCAAACATTTATATTGTTACTAAATAAAATGATGGTGCAATTAATAAACTTAATTGCAATAACTGATATATCTCTCTCTCTCTGCACATTCAATAATAGATAATTTATCAGTTCTATGACTGTAAGGTCAAAAGAAATGATAGATAGCATTTTTAGACAAAATAATAATGTTATATTTGTTTTTGGTGAATGTATTGAACAAATAGGAAGATAAATTTTTATCTTTGGAGGTGTTATCAAAACCAGCATAACAAATGAAAATGTCGATTAGAGTGTAGGCAAAATGTAGGAAAAATAACAAAATCATGATTTAATCCACTTTAATGGCTATTGTTTAATTGAAATTAGATTTCCTAGGTAGGTATTACAAAATTAGCTGTTGTAACAACATATGGGAAGTTAATTAGTATTACAGTTTTACTTTTAGAAATTGATAAGAAGCAGATATGACTTCAACACTATTCTATTCTGTCAGTATCTTTACTTTTAATTTCTTTAGACTAAGAAAGAACATAAAATTTACTCTTGACTTGAATTTTCTGTCCATCTGATAACTAATACATTAAAAGCAATTAGACATCTATGATAATTAATATTCATAGTAGATTGAGATTAAGTATTGTTCTTTGGAAGTTAAGAGTTTCCTTGATAAAAATCAGTAATCTAAATTTGGGAATTCTCCAATTATTATAATATTAATCAACAATAATAAACGTATATCCATTAATATTCATGATATGGGCCGATTGTGAGTCATTGACTTTTAATAAGTAAAATGAGGGGTCAATCGCTGAGCAAAATTTACACAACAAATGAGCTTCAATCTTATAAAAGAAAAAGTTAGATTTCACATTCTGGCTTACATTTTGCCTTACAATATAATATGTGTTATGATAATATTGGCGTAAGATTTGTAAGAAAATCTCTAGTATTCAAAAGTAGCAGAGTACTATAATAATTCAGTTTTCTGGTGTTTTCATATGTGAAAAATCAACAAACGCATTATTTAAAGTAACAACTACCAAAAGTCAAAATTGATATGTATGTACTTATCCAATAGAATTAATTACCTTGGGAAAAACAATTTCTAAATGAATAATACTTCTTTGCGTTACTGTATGCAAAAATAGTCCATTGGTACAAAATTCGTTTTCACATCCAATTTTAGTAAAAAAATCCTGATTATGTACAACTTCTGGATGTAGCAGACTTGAAGCATGTGATATTTAAAACTGTTCAACGAAAAAACTTCGCTGTTGATAGTCGTCAAACACATCTAGTTGGAGTTCTGAGGTTACTTTGTTTTACACTTGAGAATTTTGTATTATTTCTTCTTACACAATTCGGCTTCAATCCACATTAGTATAGTCTTTGCTACATCCAGAAGTTAAACATAATCAAAGGTCCAGATATTTATGGACGTCCAGACCATATCCAAAAATGTCTGTTTTTCAATAAAAGAGTGTTATCCATATTAGTTCATAGAGGAAACAAAAATGAAACCCATACCAAACAATAAAGAACCCCTAAATCAACCAAAAATCTTAAATATATGTTCTGACTTTTTGGTTTTACCTTTTACACCAGTACAATAATATAATTTGCCCTGTGAATGATAAGCTTTTATATTTGATATCCTACTTATTCACTGTTGTTGAATTTTTAATCTATAATTCTTTACTCTAGAAATTAATTATTTGATATAGGAATTTAGAGACTCCATACGCACAATGTTATGTTATCATACAGAGGCCAAAATATTCCCTGACTCCAGACTCAAATTGTGATAGCCTGACCCTGCCTCATTTAGTTATTTATTCATATAATAAACCTAATATGTATACTCACATTATAATAATACAATAAATATTTTTGTTTCGACAGTGTTTAAAATATGAAAAAGTACGTTCTGAAGTACTGGAGTTATGGCAAAAAGGAATTCCATTATGTGTGGAGGTGTTGCTTACAGCTGCATGTGCATGTGAAACTGAAGCCGAATTGCATAGCTCAATAAGTGCATCAGAATCAGCAGAATCCACAGAATCTGGCCTCCTCTTGGAACAATGGTTTATCAGTGTCACTCATCGCAGGTAATTGGAATTTTTCTTTTCACTTGTTTTACCATAGTTTAGAAAGCTCTACAATTTTATTTATCTTGATAACAGAATTCACGACAAAGCACACGTCAACTTTCCTCAGCTATTGAATGCAGTACGCTCTCAATTACATTTCTCACAAATATCAGCTTGGCTCTCAACTCACGAAAATGCTGCAAAAATATCAAAAGGCAATCTAACTTACCGTTTATCATTACCAGGCGAAACATTCGAGGTGTCTCAGTTTACTTCATCTGCCATAAAACATGATTTTCCGGTTACAGATATTGGAAATGGTCTTGCTGTACAAATCTCACTTTTAAGTTTACCAAGACTTCCAGAAATACCATCCATAAAATGTAACAAATGCGAGCCTGTTTTAAGTATTCCTTTTGAAAAAATACAAATTAGTTCAAAACAATTGCAAAAGAATCTGGTTGATGATCGAATGTATACATCTTGTACGCTTAAAGGAAAACATCGCTGTGAAGATTTTGACGAGATTGAATGTGGCGCGAAAAAGGAGTTTTCAAAATTTAAACGTGTCTGTCAATCAAGTTATTTAGATCCTATGAATTGTAAACCATCCACTTCAAAATATGTTGAAAAACCAAAATTATGTGTTGATTTAAAAAAGGCAAATCTTTTTCACGTTGACAATATTGCTAGTAATAGTTGTAGCACAGAATTAAATTGTAATGATAAAAGAAATCTAAGTCCAAATGTTGAACAAAAAATTAAAAACCCAAAATTAGATCTCGATCTCAACCATATAGAAATTCTGCACGAAACAAATAATGGTGCTCCTTCAAAATTGGATGTGGAAAAAGATATAGAGAATGATCTCATCGTTAAACCCCAAAGTAAAGGAGACATCTTACTAAATGCCATTTTACGTAGTTGTCAAACCAAAAGCAAAAATGACAGTGCACAAATAAATAATAGCCAGAATAGTACAAATAGTAGCATTTTAAGTAAGAATAAACAAGCGACAGATATACAAAATAAATTGAAGAGTGAGAGAGATGATGATAAAAAAGTGAGATGTGATTTTAAATGTGTTCAAAAATTTGGACATAATTGTCCATCTATGAAATGTGCAAATGCGTTGATAAAGAGTGAAAGTGATAATAATAATAGTTCATGTGATAATCTGAGCGTAAGTGGTGATATTTTTAGTATTAAGGACAAAGCCAAGTATAATATTTATCTAGATAAACATTGTGATAGCCCTATTCCGAAAATCAAATACAAAAAGGTACGGGACATTTCAAATGTTCAACACAATCTTCATAAGTACAAAGCCAGGCAAAAGATTACATTTCGAAGTGAAGATGACTATGATGAAGATAATGATGAAGATGAAGATGAACATAAAAGCAATATTAAACCTCTACAATTGGAAGATGGAGAATTACTAAATTTTACAAATTTTGAAGATAAAACTTTTGATTTAACACAAAAAGGAAGAGAATCTAACAATGCTGGTATCGACATACCTTCAGCATCAGAACAAGCAAAGTTTAGAAAATCTTTGGATAATGCAACATCAATGGTCTTTCATTCAAGAACAGGCCTGCCATTGACCAGTAGTCCGGCACCAATAAGAAGAGGAAAATCCTGCTTTGATTTTGATTCCAGTATTAATTCTGTATCTGCAATTGGAAAGTAAGTTCCATATATAATTATTTATATGTAAATTTCAGTTTTGTTATTTACTAAAAAGATATATTAGCAAATTGGTTTGCTTATAGAATTCATAATTTTCGTAACCTCATTTTGTACTCTGCATTTTCTAAGATGATTATTAAATTATTGCATGTTGCTAAGATTTTGAAGGGTATTATTGTCAGAAATAGATAGTAGATAGTAAAAAAGTATTTTGGAAAAAATTAAATTTCAATTATTGATATTTCAAATACAATTTTTATTAAAATTCTTAAGACAGAGATAGAGAGAGAGAGATTTATATAATGTTATGTCCTCTTTAAATGAAACTTTAGGATTTATAAATTCTTAATTATTATATATACCTGATGACTAAGGTCATAGGTATGGACTTCTAATTGTTTTATTTATGAACAGATTGAATGTTTTTCAAATTTCACTAAAATTTATCTACAAGTAAGGAAATTATAAGTCTGTACCTATAACCTTGGTCACCTGGTATTGAATTATAAATTATAGTTTATATTAAGACATTTGACATTAAAAAAAAGTCAAAAATTACTTGATAGCGCCTATCACTCCACTACCCTTCAAAATCATAGCATTGTAAATGTTTATTACATACTAATTATTAAACATGGAAGTGTTTCAGCGAAAATTTCCAAACCCAGGTATTTCAAAAATTAGAAAGATATTTCAAGGAGAATTAAATGATATGCTTAAAGTCAGTAGAAGGACATCAAATAACTATTTGCTATTGTTTCTAATTAAAAAGTTTTCTTCATCACGTGGTATAGCCAGCCTTTAGTTTCTTAAATGGTATGCTAATATTTTGAAATTTTCTTAGCTTTCACTCTTCTCATTATTTATTACAAAGATTCAGCATTATAAAAGTTGAGACTTAACAGTTGTTTTTCAATTATTTATTCTAAGAATATGCTGGAATCTTGGACCTACTCTGACTCTGATACACTAATTGAAACGGGTTCTATCTTTTTTTTTACTTTAACAAATGCAAAATTCTAAAATAAGTAGATAACTGAATTACACCAAAAGTGAATGGAGAAATAGGAAAATATCAAAAAAATGTCTAAGGTGTGATGGATATATACTTGGAAATGGTGGTTATTTTATACCTCGCCAACCATAGCATGCTTTGAAATATAAAAGCCATTTCTTCTGTTTACTGATTAAAATTCCTGAATGAAGACAATTTTATTTTCATTATTTCTAAACAATTTATACTAAGCGATCATTACAATTTCAGTTTCCAGTAGGCTTTGAAATTTTTCCTTAGAGTATAGCTTACACATAGTGCATGCCTACACATAACCTATAAACTGATGATTTCTAATTCTTTCTAATGCAAACTGTCAATTTGATGGATAATTTTATGAATTTTTTTTCATAGCCTCCTGGAAACTGAAATTTTAATAATCGCTTGTTATTGTACACATCAAAGTATTCTATCGCTGATGGTGGTTGTTGTAATTGTAATAATAGTTTTGAAGGTCTTTTTACCATCATTGTCATTTGAATTTAAAATAGTAGTAATAGCATATTGTCAGTATAATTCTTTATATTCCAAATCGTAATGTTATTTGTAAATTCTGATCCTCGATGTCTGACTATGTACCATTGAACATATTATTTAATTCATCTTGATATCTTTTCTCCTTCTCAAAGTATTTGGACTTGGAAGTTGTTGCAGGTAGGTACATACTGTAGTTATAAAGTGAGGTTAAGATATATTACGAATGAAGCCAAAATACAAATTTTTTAATTTCTGATTTTACCAGTTTGTTCTGTACAAGTTAGAAAACGTATTTTAGTAGTTGGAGATTTATTAAAGAATTAGAGTTACATAACCTATTTTTATTTCCAGTGCCTTATTCTCGTTAGCAAGTGATGACGAAAGCGAAAGTGATGGTAGTATCGTATCACCATGCAGCCCTGATTCCTACACACTCCCAAAGAGGGAGCCATTGCCAGCCAAGTACTATAGAAGAAGACATCCTAACAATTTGCTAGGTTGGTAAAAACAATTCAGGGCTTAACGGTAGATGGATCATCACAGAGATTTACATGCGTGCGAATATAATCACGATTACACTCTTGGCAGGATTTAATGACACAAATGTACGTACTTTTTGTAGTTTTGAATTTGAACTGAAGAAAGTGGCTTGGATGTTTGGCAGGTAATTTATCGATGTTTGTTTCGTTTTTTAAAATTTTATTTCAACGTTATTCTGTTTTATTACTTTTTTTTTGGGTGTCTAATTTTCATTTACATCAAGATCCGTTTGCTTTGTTTGGGTGGCTTTTGTGCCACCCTGTTCTATTTTGACCCAATTTTCTATTTGAAAACAATAGTTCCAAAGAATTAGAATTCTTTCCCAGATAATAATACTTCGGATTTTTATACCAAGCACTTTCCTCATGAACATTATTTTAAATTTATTATACAAAATTCTAGAAATACTATTTATTTATTTGTTTTTTTTTTTGAAGAAATCTTAACAATAAATTCTAATCTTAGATTTAGATAAAATAATAAAAATTCTAGAAATTTATTCAAAATTTTCAGTATTAATATTTTATGATTATTACATTTTTGCATTCATTTTTGTTTCCACAAGAACATATAATTATGTTGTAAAGGAAGTCTAGTTATTTATCAATGTCATATGTTAGATCTACTATGGTTGTCTAGAATTTTACAGAGTATAAATAATGTCTATGGTTAAACAATGACTAATATAATTCCGTAAGAGCAACACAGACAGAGAACATCTTCAATTGTTTTTGTTACTTGGGCATTTTGATAGTGATGATTATTATTTTAAATACAGTCTGCTAACAAAAGTAAACTGAAAATACCTTGCCTCTTTGTCCCTGTTATAGAATTTATATTATTGCTTGTGTTTAGGAGCAGGCTTATGGTACTGCAGCATCCATGATTATGCACTGCTGGTAATTGCTTGCTTGCTTGTGAACGACTGTATTGATGATTATATCCCACTTTCTAGTATTACACCCATCACAGATTTGAAAAATAACCTGCTTCTCTTTGCATAAACATCAAATAAACATCAATTTCAATGCAGCAACTTATACCTAACCTCAAATACAAACTGCAACAGAACCCAAAAGCGCTTTTTAAAACGCTACCTGAAATGTCGGCAACAAACGAATTACTGATGGCTGCCAACCATTTAGGAATTTTATAATTCAAATGCGATGGAACACAAGCATTAACATTGTTTAACCACAGAAATTATCCATATTCTATGAAAGTTTAGGCAACCTGTGTATCACTTAATTATGTAATTAAGTAAAACAAGCTAGATACCTATTTCAAGTGCTATCAGGGTTTTAGTTAGGTTGATAGTCAGTACTGATACTTTTGTAGAAGTAAACCTTGAATACCATTACTCTCCATAAGAATCAAATTGATATAACATGCATCTATGTTATCAAGACTTGGGAAATTCAATTGACTAGGATATGAGTATCAGCATTTTTCTTTTTTTGTTTTAATTAAAGCCCAGAGTACTTGTGTTCTTTTCTGTAACACATGCAAGCAGAATATGACATTTCAAGAAATGCAGTGTTTGAATGTGTCGATTTACATGTCTAAGCTATCGAAATGCTCATAACCTTACATTTATATCATTTAAAAGATGTATTTTATCTAAACATTTCCTTGATGCTCAAATTGGTTTTAAAAATGCAAAATTACCTGCAAAATGTGTATTGCTGCTTATACAAATTACTTACGAAATTATTTTAATTTAAAATTTTATTTAACTTGATTGTAAATTACGCGAGAATTCTCCAAAGTGTAAGAAGTTGTTACTGTCAAAGATGATTTAAACATTTTATTTACCATATCATACATGTGCTTTTTGAGGTTTTTCATTTGTCTTACCATGAAAATCTGATTCACTGTTGATCTATTCTACCTAAAATCACTCTGATACTTTCCTATCACTTAATTTATATCCCTTTTAATTTAGCTAGCACTTTTTAAGCTACGCAATTGGAACATATCATCTTATCATCTTTCTTCTATACAAGGTGGTAAAACATTTACTACAGGCAGTTTAAAATAAACAGTTGCAGACAGAAAAATAATTTATCAAAAGGATTTGATCAAGAAGGTGTCCTCTAGAACCTAATATGATCACCTTCAGTATTTTTTCAATAGAATTAAATTTCTATATTACCATCACTATCTCTTTATAATTATTATTATTAATTTTTTTAATAAGATGTTTTGTGCTATAACTTTCAATCTAGCAATATAGTATAATAGGCCAATTTGAATTTTGTTTTTAGTAAAAGATTGCCAATCTTATTTCTTGTTCAACGATGTATTGCAAGTGGCAGATGTAATTTAAGATTTTGAGGTTAGGTGCATTGGGGCGAACAGGGCGACATCTATTATCAATTAATGCTATATTTGAATTCTTTCTCTTGTATACAGTGACCACCGAAAAGTTCACACCATAGAAAAAAATCTATGTTTGACTTTTTTGAAGATATCTTTGTACCAATAATTTCTACATGTCTAAAACC
>VTPC01000555.1:141290-162753 GCA_011009095.1 Ignelater luminosus
AAAAACAAGCCACTTTGATCTTTGAAGTTTTTTTTTTGTTTCACTTAAAATGGCGTCTTTTGGAATGACAAAAATCAAAAATTGTTTTGCTAGTTTTTTCTATCTCGAGATAAATTAGAATCTTTAAAAGCTTAATGTCGAGAAATAAAAAATTATAGTAAGATATTTCATGATGAAAAGGTTTTGCATCAAAAACCTTCAAAATCAATATATTTTGTCTTGAAAGCTCGAGAATTGGGAGTCTTAAGAAAGAATAATCTTTTCTTAGGTAATTTCTGAAAACACAAATCAATAATCTAACTATCCATAAAAGCTAACTAATCAAAATTCACACTCACACGTCCAGATTGCACAAGAACTGCCAAATCTTAACATTTCATTTTTTTTTAAATTTGACAAATAGCTACTCCTTTTTTTTATACCAGGCATCTCATCTGATGATAGTCTTTCACACTGTGTTAAAATTTCATTAGGAAAATTGATATGTTTGAAAATATTGACAATTCTTGATTTTGGTTATTTCAAAGGCGTCATTTTCTGTCAAACAATAGATGACTTGGAAGATTGAAGAAGATTGTTTATGGTTCTCAGATATGCACAAATTATTGGTGTTAAAAGTTTTCGTTTAATTATAAGATATAAAGGGAAGGAAGCTTTTAAAATAACACTCGGTATGTTTTTCCTTGTATATATTTTTAGAAAAAAAGAAAACGTTAATAAAGTTTGTGACAAACATGTTTCTTACTTTATTTAACAAATTGAATGCAAAAGTATTTAGAATTGTATTTTGTTGAAAACATGGTACACTTCCAACATTTCATAGTTTTACAACAGTGCAATTCTATCTGTTATCATTGATAATTACAAACAATCAAGGAACATGGGATATTTACTTCATGTCAAGCAATTGGAATTCGTAGATGAATATTAGTTATCTATGTAAGAAGTGTACAAACTACTGTTTTGTCACAGTGTTAAGTGTAACGAATGCCTCATCTGACAAATAATATGAGTACTGAGTGCACCAAAACTACTTTGTTAATGAATTGCATACAATTCTTTTCAATAGGTGAGCTAAAGTGTATTAAAATAGAAATAGGGCTACTTAATGGATTTAAACATTTTATTTATTATATACAGTACTAACAATTTAGTTGTTTACTTACAGTTACAAAACTTGTAGCAAAAACAAGTTTTACATTCTTAACCAAATTAAAGTATCCCAATACAATCGCAAATTTTATAGAAGATGTTCTAGAAATCAATGTCAATAATCCCATTAATAATAATACAATAAGATTCTTTGATCTTTTTTCTAACATTCTAAAAATACAGGGTGTTCAAATTTGAATAGATTCTCTCCAGTCTGCCTCTGATGGAGATACCAACCATGAAAGTATTATTTCTACCCTTGGTGAAAAATTCTTAAATAAAAGATCTGTAAGATAGCAGATCATTTTTAATAGTAATTACAACCATATACAAAACTGCATCTTAATATTGTTCCTTGTATTTGAGATAAAAGATTTTTAATCAAACTTTACATCTTGAAAACTATTGGTTTTTCAAAAAAAAACTGCATGGTTAACTGCCAGTAATACTATTTAACAGAGAAGCTTGTGGTGCAGCTCTTTTTATAAATAACATTCTTTTAATGGTAAAATTAAACAAATAAGTACATTAAGTTCTTCTTATTAATTATGCAGAATGAATTTTCTATTGGGTTAAAGGATACTTATGTATAGTAATGAACACATAATATTAAATTCTATTATTTATGTAAAAAGCTGTACACATACTGATACCTGTTTCTAGAACACCCTGTATGTGCATATTATACACATTTTACATGAAGTTTTATTTTTACATTAAAATAGCTCTATTTTAATGTTTCAAGTAAATTACACAATGATGACATAATACTATGTGTATATCATTTATGCAAGCACTGAATTTAAAATCCAATTCAGTACATCTTCATCAATTAATTTGGTTACAATAGGCCTTTTAGACTGACACTGTGGATCACCAAGCACTCCAATTATAAACCAGTTAAGTCTACGTTTGAACATCACTGGTGATCCTTTATCACCCTTGCACAATGAATATTCTTGTACTGTGGTCCTTTTAGCACACAAAAGCTGTGTTTTAGAATTTTCTTCCCAACATTCGTCATCATCGATTACGTCATAAAATATCTTTTTCTTTACTTCTGCTTGGCCTTCAACTAAATCACAATAAATTAAATATAATTAGAGTAAGAATAATTCATACCTCCATCTGTGGTACCCCATCCAGACGATACTACCTTATTACGAACTCTAGGCTTATCTCTTCTTTCAAAAGGTAAACATATTGGCCTAATATAATCTAAAATATTTTTTTATACAGTATATTGAAGATAATTAGTTTTTATATTTTAAGATTTACATATTCATCGTTTTTACCTGTGAAAGATATTTTTTTCTCTAACCTCAATAATACAAAAGTTTCAGTTGGATATGTAAGACTTTCTGTGGCTGTTAATTTTTGCTCAGGTTCAGAACAATCTCTTTCTTCATTAAATCGCGTCAGAACACAACTTACACTTTCATGTCGTTTATATTTACCAAGTGTAACTACAGTTCTGCAAAATGCCAAACAAAAATTAAAATATTAATTACTGTAACAAAAAATCTCTTTTGCTTACTTTCCATTTTTATCACATTTTTCTGTAGTTAAAATATATCTATTGCTGAGTACAACTCCTGGAAATTTTGTAGTACTGTCTTCTTCCGAATAAATACATTCCACTTCAACTAGCCATGGAAATTCATCGACAGCAGTTTCATTTCCCTCATATACATAATCGTCTGTGTGTTGCATTCCACAGTATCGTTTGTTAGGTAATAGCTTTCTGTTTTTATTATTAGCAAGCTTTGTTTCGAATTTTTTCATATTAATTTGTGTTTTGACTTTGAATTGTAATGGTTTTTTTGTAGTTGTTGGTTTTGCTGTTGTTTGTGTTGTTGGTTTTACTGTTGTTTGTGTTGTTTGAGTTGTTGCTGTAACACAGCATACCGAGAAATTTCCACTTTTGCATGCTAATGCTTCGATGTACATTTGAGCAGATTCAACACCATTACAGTAGGCTTGCTTTAGTTTTGGACATTGACGTAACGGTACACAAATTCCTTGTTCACCAAGAGGTGTCGTGCAAGTGCTTGGTGCTATTTGAATAAAAACTGATTTAAAAGTAAAGAACAGGAATAAAAATATGTTGAAAACATAATTGTATGCATGTGTGATTAGTTATCTCTTTTAGCTTTGAGCATGAAATGATAAAAAAAATTAAATGTCATTACCAACAAATTATAATAATTGTTTTTAAATACTTACACTCTGGTTCACCAGTCACTATTAATGTACAAAAAGTGGTTAAAATTATAATCTGTATATAATTCATTTTATTATAACAGTAACATCAAAGCTTTTGTTAAGTTTGTCTAATTGCTTTTCGTTTACTGAGCTTTACTATTTTATTTATATTTTGAAATAGTATATATTTGTAGTTTATCTTTCTAAAAAGTTCTAATTATCACATCCTGTTATGTTAAAACATATCTGCTATTAATTAGAATAAAGGATGATAGATAGGGGACTTATACTAATTGGAAATGAACGAACGGAAATATTACTTCCTTTATAAGTTATACCCATCAAAATACCTTCTACTCTATTAAAAGACATTTATTTAACAATTGCTTGTGAATGTTTATTTAATTGTAAGTAATTTCATAGAGTATCATACATACTTAATTGGGGTAATGCTGCATAATTCTTATGCAACTCATTTTTTGAATCTAATCAAAAACATTTTAATGAGTTTATTTTATTGAATGAATTTCTGTACATATTACAGCTTATAGTTTTATATGATTTCTATAAAAATGCTCAAACTGATACATAACATGTGCCAGCTGGCACTTTTAAATAAATTAGGATATGCTACAAGTTTTTTTAGTTAGTCATCTTTCTTCCTACATACTTTTTGATTAGCTACAGGGTGGATCACATTTGATGGAATTCTAGCATATCTTGGTTACTATCAATAACAGGAATAAATGATTTTTGGAACCCAGACAAATTCTTACTCAATTATTTCCAATATCAGTTTTTCCATGAAATACAACACAATTATTATTTTAAATATAAATGAATAAAATATAGTACTATATGTAGAAAGCAGTTGAAATACTATTAAATGGAGTTCATAATGATAATGGGTCATATTCTACTGTCATGATTAAAATTTAAATAAAACAATATAGCTTTATCTGATTTTAACAAAAAAAGAAAAGAAAAAACCGGTTGTCATTGTAATTAGAGCATGCTTAAATTTAATCACGATGGTAGAATATGGCTTGATGTATTTCTGTATGATAATTTGTGCTTTTATCTTAGTTAGTTGTTTTTCATATACATATGTTAATTTAATTCATTTATCTAATAAAATGTTCAAAACAAGTTATTATTTCTTTAATATACTACATAATACAATAAGTTATTTGCAGTCAAAAGTATAATACTGTGTGATTGAAAAGAAAGCATGTCAAAATTGGTCTTGACTGGTATACGTACTATATGGCAATGCTTATCTCATATATTATCTGTTTCAAATTATAAAACATTTTTATTAAGTTGATATAGTGTAATTTTATATCCATAACACATCTACAAAAATGCATAATTTCAATTTATTGTCAAACTACTAAAATTATACAGTTATTGAAATGGTTCTACATCATCATTTTGATAAAGTGAGGGTGTGTCTAAAAATCTGCACAAGCCTTTCTTACCTGGAAAAATTAAATGCAGTAGCCTGTGCATAGAACATTATTCACTTTACATGTTTATTTACCTTAACTGTCAATTACGATAAAAAGTTAACCATTAACAGCAAATGAAGATAGTCATGGAAAATTGATTGGCAAATTTTACACGAAACATGGTGAACATGGAAAACTATTTAGTGTCTCATTTTTAAAGCAACCTTCTATGATATTCTTATAAGAAGGTTGAGTGTGAAATACTGCGTAGTAGATTATCCGGTAATGCTAGAAAAGCTAGAAAGATAACGAGAAGGAAGAAGAAAGAACTTGTAAGCGTGGCCATTGGGAAACTGCAACAGTCAAACAGGAAGCTTGAAAGGAAGTTCAAAACTATGTATATATAAAATGTAGTGTAATGTAGCTAATGTAATATGTTAAAAAACATAACCTAAAACTAATTTTTACCTAACCTCTGTCAGTTTTTTTAACTGTCACTAATATACAGGATACAGGGTGAAATCTATCAGATTTTCATGGCTTGCCCTACTGTTTTATAATTTGAAATGGATAATAATTCTTGTACTGTGGTCCAAAGACAGTATTTTGTACCTATTGAGAGAAACTAAACCTACTAGATGACACTAATGTACAAGTCTGTAAAGGAAACACAAACCAATGTATTACTTGATATTCATAATTATAAATCATTGGTATATTTAAAATAATTGTAATTAGCAACTTCAAATCCCAAGCACAAGATAGTTTGAAATAAATAAGCAAAGAATTACCTGTATAGATGCAAACCACAATACGTGTTCCCAATAAACATGCAATGTTTTTCTGATATTGATAGTGTTGTCACCAGATGTCAGCCATTCCACGATGTTTTCCAATAACATAACCTTACAATTGTCAACCTCAGTCATGGCTAACTTTAACTTGCTTTTTCTTCTTCAATTGCTAATTCCAGAGCTTCTCTCATCTCACACAAAAATTAATTTTTGGTTCACTTCTCTAAAACTTATAACTAGGTACTTTCATAAAATTACAAAAAATAAACTAGATATATTAAGCGATTAAAATTAAGTTTTTGCATGCTTTAAAATTAGCTGATTTTTGACGTGCGTGAATTCCATTCTAATAAATACTAAACAAGTAATTACATATTTAAACGTGATCCCAGCATTTGAAGCAATTTTAAGAACAGGGCAATGTAATTTAACGTGAATTAAGTGAATATTCAGGTACTTTTGGTGCTAGATTAGATTAGAAGCCATTGTTAAACTTATGACATTTTTTAAAATTCTACATCAAAAGCACAAGAATTAACAATAAATATTTATTTTAAATAGCAGTTCAATTCATCTTGAAATATGCATTAAACATCACATAAATAAACCCAATTGCTTTCTCAATTTAGTTCCCCATTTCTGCCACCAAAGGTGTAATGCTTAACTTGCATCACCTATAAACAGACATACGTATACAGTGTGTCCAAGATAAGGATGCACAGCATGGGGTTCTTGAAAACGGTAAGAGATACAGGATCGATTAAATGGGATGAAAGTTGGCTATTTATAGGACCTTTTTGTTGGCATTTGTAAAATCTAGATATCTTGGATAGTTTCAGAGATATTTTAAAAAAAAGGAGATTTCTCGATTTTTGTTATTATTTTTTCTTTCTTTTATTTGAACAGATATAGGAAAACTAAAACCACTTTTTTATTGCCAGTTTTTGTTCTGTATTAAAATATGCTAACAAAATTCCTGTACAACGTTTTGGTTTCGAGTAACCATCATCAACCTCATTTTTTTAAATAGGCAGAAAAACAATTGAAAATTGTTTTGGATAGCTCTTGTTGTCACGATTCTAATGATGTAAAACATGATAGGGTTATTTTGATTTCTTATGCTATAAATTAATGCATTCTGCAATACCCTGGCCTGCATGATTACCTGATCTAACACTGTTAGATTTCTTTCCTCTGGAGTTATGTCAAGAATCGTGTGCTCAACCAAAATTTTGAAGACGAACAGCAATTATTACAGTTGGTCACAGCAGCATTCACAACAAAAAAATCAAAACCAAAATAACTCTTATCATGTTTACATCATTAGAATTGTGACAACAAGAGATATTCAAAACAATTTTCAATTGTTTTTCCACCTATTTAAAAAAATGAGGTTGATGATGATTACTCGAAACCGAAACAGGAACTTTGTTAGCGTATTTTAATAGAGAACAAAAAGTGGCAATGGAAAAGTGGTTTTAGTTTTCCAATATCTCTTCAAAGAAATAAAAGAAAAAATAATAAGGAAAATTGAGAAATCTACTTTTTTTTAAACATCTCTGAAACTATCCAAGATATCTAGATTTTGCAAACGCCAACAAAAAGGTCCTATAAATAGCCAACTTTCGTCCCATTTAACCAATCCTGTATCTCTTACCATTTCCAAGATCCACATGCTGTGCATCCTTATCTTGAACACACTGTATACAGCCTGACCAGCAGACTTGATGAACTATTGAACATATGGACTACATCATTTGACTTTACCAATTAAAAGATAAAACGAAGAAAAGTGTTTTATCATCCCAAATTATTAACTACTGTTATTTTTCTATAATGAATTTAATCCTTTCATTTGTAAGCTGTATCTGGCTACTCTTTAAATCTAATTTATAATTTCTGTTACTGCTGCATCTTTTCGATTCCATTTCATAATTATAATTGTGTGAAATTGAAATTTTCAATAAAATGATAAGAAATATCTCTTCTTCTGCTTGATTTAGACTTGAAAGAAGGAGACTTGATTAAGTATAACTGAAGCAGTTGCGCTTTTCTTCTCTAGTAATTAGAGATTAGCCAATCAAATGATACTTGTTTTTGACAATGCTACAACGTAATTATGTAACACCTACGATGATATTACTTTTCTTAAAATGATAGTATTGAAAAACTACATGAAGTTGGGGTTGCCAGATTTCCTATAAATAAATATGAAATAATATGAAAAAGCAAAGAAAAACTGTCTTTCGCAGAAGGCTCCGAAGCCAACAGGGCTTCTATTTGGACTCCAAGTTAGAAATATTCCAATGTCCTGACGAGTATAATTTGGAGCACTAGAAAAAGAAGCAAAATATGGGCCAATCCTATATATACCGGACATCTGACAACACCAAATGAAGTTTTTTGGTCACTTGATAATTAATAATTGAAAAGAAGCACCTTAAGTCTTGAAATTTTAATAATGTGGTACTTAAGTAATCATATTTCACTACACAGACTGTCTTAGATTAGAGGTGAATTCTTAGGACTGTATAATGACAAAATATTAAAATATGGTTAAATGTCTGTTCCAAAGTTAGTTTTTGCTAATAAATTTGCCTTTATAATATTAGTCAATCTCATAAAAATGCCTAAATGTGGAACTCTATAATTGGGATTTCATCTTGTTGGGTTCCCAAACTTTAATTAAGTAAATATGTAAATAAATAGATAAAGTTCGCCCACCCTTGATTATAGACCTTCTGTATAACATTTTAAAATCCTGAAAGTGTAACTTGAGAGAGAAACTTTTTGCAATATTTTAGCACGGATTACTGCTTTTAACTTCATACAAATGTAATATGCATTATTTGTCATATTGATTTAAATTTAAATGGTAACTATTAAAGGAAATTAAAACTATCTTATAGATTCTACCTGTATAAAATGAAGAGACTCTAATTTGATGATTATTTAACACAGGTACATTTGAGGAATCGGTATTAAATGGACGACTTGAGCCAGTTTCGACAGTGCATGGTTTTACAGCAGAATTGGGTGCTAGTGGTTCCTTTGTTCCTAAGCACTTAGTAGTTCCTGTAACAGTGTTCTTCTACAATCTTGGAGATAATGAAAAAGTATCATCACCATATTTGGTAAGCCTCCTAGTTATCTATACAAAAAGCTTTCGAATTAAGAACAAGACCAATTGTATCAATTTTAATCTGTTCATTTAGGGACACATAAATTTAGGTAGAAAAGGATATCAAGTGCCCAAGTCCGGTACAGTACAAGTAACTTTATTCAACCCACTAGGAACGGTTGTGAAAATGTTTGTTATAATGTATGATTTGAGTGAGATGCCCCCAAATACACAGACATTTATACGTCAGCGCACCCTTTACATGCCTACCGATTGTCAAGATAAAAACTTGGAATGGGGCCCAAAATGGCTGCGATATCTGATACATTTGCGGTAAGTATTTTTGTTTAATGGAATAAGTATTTTAGTCTCTATTTCTTTTTAATACATTGTAAGGTCAGTATGAAAGTTTCAAGCCTAATCTAAACTGTTATGATTTAACTTCATTAGAATTTCTTAAAGCTCTTGGTTATTCCACAATTTGAATTTTATGCAGCATTCAAAAATGAAATGTTGTAACTGAAAGATATCACTATCTCCATCCACTCATTAAAGATTTATTTAAGTCCTTAATATGGAAAATTATTTTCTTCTTTAGATCTTTTCCCACTGAAGTCTATCACTACCTCAGCTTTATTATCAATCAGTGAATCTCAATCTATTAAATGCCTCGATCTCTGTAGTAGTACCTGTAAATAATCAGTTTATTCACTTTCACAATCTCAACAAGGCTTAAAACTTTCAAACTGCTGACCCCTGTATGTTACTGCACTTAATTCCAGATCTATCCTAATGTAAGTTTGCCGAAAAATTATACTAAATTCCTTCATTAAGGAAATACATAATCTCGATATATTCTTGACAAATTGTAACACTAGTAACTTGGTACTAAAAATGTTTACAGAATAATAGTGACTGTATTAGGCTTGTTTTTCTACTGATTTTGATGCTTACTGTTTTGATAGATTTGGAATGAACAGGTAACAATATTTTACAACCACTTTTAAGAATATTCTGTTACATCAAATTTGATGAATCTCTTAAGTTAACTACTCTAAAGAGGAGGCTCTCCGTTTATTGGGTTTTCTTGCAGTTATATATGTAATCAAGGATGTTGATCTTTAAAGATAGTGATTTCATTATTTTGAGTTTATTTACTTATCTTGGCACATCTGATGTATTGTTACATACACAGGCATGTATAATACATTCAAAAATTGTGACTAAAATGCCCTGTAGTAGGTTGTAAATAAAGTAATGAGATTGATCTTGCACAGTTGCAGGCCTTCTGCTGTGAGGTTCATCTTCAATCTGTTCTCTTTCTTCTGAAAATGTCTTAAATCACCTGAAAACCTGGGCCCTTGACAAAACATTGTCTCCATAGGCATATTGAAGCTTTGCAAAAGTTTCTGTCGCACTGTGACCCAGTCTGAAGCAAAATCTGATAGCACAGCGTTGCTCAAAATGATATCACTCATTTTCAGAACACAATGCAAAAAAAAACAGTTTACGAAAAAATTCCTACAGACAACCAAATGACTCTATGGAGTTCAAACTCATACCAGTTTCATTAGTTTATTTACACACCATGTAGGTTTGACTTGAAGTTAGCATCTTCGAATGCTTGAAACTACAAAAAGTTCAATGATGAGGAGAGGAGAGCTTCTTAAGAATGCAACATCTGATTTTATCAATGTATTCACTTATTAGGTCGTTCTAACCTAAGTGAACACTGCTTGTTTTTTGTGGACAACTAACTGAACAAATGTGAAATGTAATTTCTCTTAGTTGGTTCTACTTAATTAGTTTTATCTGCAGTTATATTTCTCAAGACGTGTTCATGATTTTATTTTGAAAGCAAGAATTGAATATCATTTAAATTAATTGTAAGTTAATATCTAACAGGTTTCTTTAATGATTTCAGTAATTTGAACATATTCCATTGCAATAGCCCTACTTTTTAGAATTATTTATTTAGAGAGAATCTACATGACATACCTCTTAACATAGACCTATCTAAATACTAACATTGTAAGATTTTTGCATTTAAAAATTGTCTAATTGTGTTATAAATAAACTTATTCTAAATGTAGTTTAATAAATTACATTAAAAAGTAATTGTGTATGTTACAGTTTTATGAGTTCAAAATCCGGCCGAATTTATCTACATAGTGATATACGCATGATAATTTTCCGCAAATCTGATCTCGACACGGCAACAGCCCATGGAATAGATATGTCGTACGAATTGCGCAGCTTTACGCATATGCCTACCAACCCAAGATTTTCACCTAGAAAATAATTTCTTGTGCCACTTTCAGTAGTAGTGAACAGTACTCTTTTAAATAAATGACAATACTGAAAATATAAATGGAGCAGTGAATAATAATTGGATGTTATATTCTGCAGACAAAGTCGTTTTACAATAATAAAAATAAAATGTTAAAGTATTATTTTGCACTTGTGCAAATGTCACTAAATGTTCTATACAATTATATTTTCATAAATAAGGACAACAAAATGTTATTTTTAAGTAATAATTTTGTTAAGGTTTAATTAATCAGAATTATTATCACTAGTTGAAGTAATATATTTAGCATTTTATTTTTTTAGATTTGCCATACAATGTTTTAAAAAAATTGTTAGATATTTTTTTTAATGGGTTTTACTCTTGGCTGCCATTGATTGAATGTTGATAAATACGAAGCTGTACATAAGCTGTGTATTCATATATAGTTATGATACAATGTAGGCTGGATTCATCATTTTTGTTGATAAGTAATAAGAGTATTGATGAAATTGATGTTTTCAAAAATTATTTTACTAAAGTTTTACCAGGTACATTCAATAAATAATAAAATATTATATTCTTTCTCCTAATTAGTTTTAATTGGCAAAAGTTAATAAAATTGATAATCATGATTAGATGTCACCAACAGAGGAATATAATTTTTATCGCCGTAGAAGTTATACACTTCTATTAAAAAAGAAAAAAAATATATTAAAAAAAAATATGTTTAAGAATATTTATTATATACACTATAAAAATAGTAATTTTTTATTAGTATATAAATAAACGTGTGAATAAATAGTCTGTGTGTTTTATTTTCAAGAAAAATGCTTTATTTATAACTTATTCTTACAAGTAAAACCCAGAATTTTCCAGGTTTTTTAAGAATCTTCATGTAAACATCTATGATCTTTTCTAATGTATTTTTATAAGTCTTTCAAGGAATGAAGGATAAATTCACTGTTGTAGCATCTAGCAGATCTAAAAGCATGGACTGGAAATGTATGTTGTTCATGTTTATTTTGTAGTACGAGTCCATTCAGCAGAAAAAAAGCAATTTACAGTCTAAGCTTTTATGAAAACTAGAATCCCAGGTTGGATAGTCCATCTGTGATCCCTTTTTAGATTCTTGTAAGTACTCTGATTGCAGGTAATTTTACCAATGCCACTGGAAGCTTTTAACCTTTCATAATCTATTTGTAATATCTACAACCTCAAAAAGTCAGCTTCTTCAATTTTTCTTTATACAGTATCTCCAAATGGTCATGGTAAACATGGGGATCTCAGAAATAGTAAAAGATAGAGATTCAGTTAAATGAGAAAAATTGTTCAGTGCATTAAGGTCAACTAAGATCCACCTCAAAAGTTCTAAAAAATGTATTCATTTAAGCGCCACAGAGGAATAATTGAATTTTTTGTTTCCTTGTAACGTTTTTATTTGAAGAGATAGCTCAAGAATTCTTTGACATCTTTAAGATACTTTTTTATGTAGATTATTAATAAACTATCATATCTTGATTATACTTTTTAATATCGGCGGTATAACCTCAAATTATTTTAAATGCAAGTCGTAGAAGGCCATAACGTTAATAGAAAGTGCTCTTAATTTCCTTTCCAGCAATACCAAGTTTGATATAATTATCTTTTAAAACTAAGAAGTTACAACAGAAAAGCTACTTTTTTATTTGAAAGATGAGACCAAATCAAAAACAACTGAATATCTACTCTGAAACAACTGATAACATCTCATATTGTTACGAACTAAACTATGGAACTTATTACAGAACAAAAAAGGTGAAGTAGTGAAAGCACAAAGTATTTTAGTAAGTGATAATGTCAACCTAGTGTTGTTCAAAGTGCTCAATGGACCACGCAAGTGTTACTTTACTTTTTATTAGTTACCATATGGTTACCACTTTCCAAACAAATTGTTTCTGTCTTAAACGCCGTAAGAGAACTTTTAAACTTCTACAAAAACATTTTAATTGTTTTATTTAATCTTACTACACAGGTAAGTTAGAATGATAAGTTATGAATCACATTTTAATGAGAATGTTGATGGATAAGGAACTTTTCTTAGAAATACATAAACTAGAAACATTAGGTTTAATTTATTGATATTTCTAGGTATCCTGTATGTATACAGCCTATATCTCTAAATAGTGTTCAAACCAAGCTATTCAATGATAATCAAATAAGTGCATTCCAAAACAACCCACTACGCTGTAAGAGGAAATAGAAAATTGAGAAAATACTTTTTCTTTTTTGTTAAGCTGTAAATCATCCAAGAACATTTTGTTTATTATCTTTACATTCATAACTATCACAAAAATATTTTGGTTTAGCAATATTTGAGTTATTTTTATTTTTAGCAAATAACGGGCGTCCTAAAAGTCTTGGAATCAACCCTAACAAGGGAAATGAAGACTTAGATAGTAGAACATACTATACATTCTATAGGTTTGTTCATTAGTTGGTTTAGAATTATCAAATTGTCCAAAACTCATTCATTTGTGTATTTTTAACTGTTCCCATTTTATTAATTTGTACTTTCTGTACAGTTCGGAATTGTTCTTTCTTATTCCTCCATTGAAGGAGACGTAAAATTCACATTATAAACATAACCTAGACACAGTGATGTGCATACACAGCTGATATGTAGCAAAGTTGTAAACAACTAATTAAGTAATAATACTACTTGGAGAAGCATCTTCAGCAATTATAGCAAAAACAACATATTTCTGGCGTTTATTCATTGCTTCCTAAATACCTAACCTAGCCTACAAATCTGTTCATTTAAGGTCATAGTTCAGAACTCGATAACCATAACACTAATGAACAAACCTACTACAAGCAATTCCTAAATGAATTTCAGTAGCTACTATTGTTATCAGCAACAGTTGCTGTACATTTGATAGTATGTTCTACTATCTATGCTTTCATTTCTGTGGTTAGTGTTGATTCTGCGACTCTTGGGACACATTATTTGGTAAACCATAGATCTTTTGGCAATAATGCCAACTTAACCTTGAATAGACAATACAAAAAAATGCATTATTGTAATTTTATTATAAACAATAAAAACATTATTGGTTTTATCTCAAATTACTATACACAATACAGAGTTGGCACAATGGTAGTCTTTCTTATCTTAAAGAAGCGAAAACTACATTTGCGTCAACTCTCTAATATGAATTGGTGCTATATTCATAGGTAAATCAAAAGCATATTATGTAAGAAATAAACTTGGAAATCTTTGAATTTCCAAAACTCAATTCAAATAAATAATTACAGAGTCTTAACAATGCCTATATTCATAAATTACAATCTAATCGTAACAATCAAAATTTCTTAGGATCATTTTTAATTTCTTCATACAATCGTTTCTCAACAAAAGGCAAACTCATTCTATCATTATCTATGTTACAACTAACATATACATTTTTACCTAGTTTTTTTGATACTCTCATAGCCATATTTTTAGATGAACTTTCAGAAAAATCTCCTAATAATTGCGTAGTCATCGGTACTTTATCATAACGATTTAACATAGCAAGAGATAAATCATTGAAGTACAAACCATTAGAATAATTTATACTTATAAATACAGATTCTAACATCTTAATAACTTGGAATATGATTTTTCTGTCTACTATTTCTGCTGTAAAAACATGCAACTTAAATGTAGAAGGTTTGAAAGCCACAGGAGTATTATTACTTTCAGTGAGTGAGCTGGTCATGATTGGTTACTGTCGATACCTGAAATATTATTGCAGAGATAAAGTAGTGTATAAATATATATATATATATATATATATATATATATATATAAAACATAAGAGTACAGTACTTTAACATTGTATTAACCTATAAATTCAGGAGGTAAAGAACTTACTTTATTCGTTTGAAAAGTAATTATTATTTCACAATTTACTATTGCAGTTTTTATAATTTAACTACGTTAGTAAAGCACGAAAAAATTAATACTACTTTTCTGCAAACTCATATTATTGTAAAATTTTATTTTTATAACCTACACAAACGTTTACGTATAGGTTATGTAGCTAGTTGTTGTCATTTTTCCAATTGGGCAATTGTCATACATGTTGCTTAGAAATTATACACACCTACCTATTTTACTTGTGTTGGGTGTGATACTTGAAGGTATGATAATGGAAATAATTAATAATGCATGATAAGATTTATTTATTATCGAAAGATTATGTAAATACACTGATAACTCCATCCACAATCCCGCAAAATATAGAATGTGTACTTATATGGTATTACATACATTTTTGCAAGTGCGATAAGTGGGAATGATACTAGTACAATAAATAAATATGTTAAAGAGACGTATACCAATAAATATTGATAATAATTATTATATTTCCATAAAGTATTTTGATGCTACTCTAATGGAGTATAAGATACTTGTCTATCTCTACTGGATTTTAAAATTTTTTATAAATATCACCACCTAAGTTAATCAATACAATATTGTGTGGTATTAAACTTCTGCTTGAATTCTGTATTCCATTATTTCTTTATTTGGCGTTCCATAACTTGGTAAATTTTTTCTTTTAAATCTCATCTTTTGTAAATCATAAACAGAGGGATCATCTCCTTGCTCTTGCTCATAAGTCGATAAGTATTCTATTAAGTTTGGTAAATCTGGATTATATTCGTAGATTTGAGCTATATCATTCCATAATGGAGCTAAAATATTAAAATTTATTTTCTAGTTAGTAGTTATTTATTTAAAAATTTCTTTGTTTAATTTACCTCCAACTTTGCTTATGGTTCGTTTTGGTAGATTTCCATAGTAATGATATTTGGGACTTAAAACATTATTATCTGGATAGTAATTATCATTCTAGAAAAATATAAATTAAAAGTTACTAATTAATTTTTAAATAATTAAGGAATTATATACAATAATAATAAACACAAAATAGATAAAATTAGGGTTGCCAACTTCTCAATCCCATTAACCCAGACAATCTCAGAGCTTTCAGTGTCGGAGAAACAACGAGAGCCTTTAAGGGGGAAGGGGATAGATACGGAATAAAAGGTTGAACAACAGTTTCTCACATCGAATTTTTACGGAGGGACTCAAAACGAAAAATATATTGATGCAACCATAACCGAAATATTTCGGTTAAAGTTTTCGTTCCCATTAATCTATCTGGATTTCGTTTTCGCGAATCGGTTTAAAAACCGGCTATACCGTTCTTAGTTTTATTAAATTTTATTAATTGAAATAATAGGCGTTAGATAAAAAAAATTATAATTGAAAAAGTTTTTCTCAATTTATTATTATAATAATAACCGCCACTATGAGGAATTTACTTTAATCAACCAAAAAATTCTTTTTATTTGTTATTTCATTGAACAGTCTGCACCAGCAGACCCAAAAGGCAGACCGTGCGACCATAGCGGCTCGATAAATAATAATAATAAATAAAGGTGGTAATGGTGCGACCACCCAAAGCATCAAAGCCAGTTGATGTGAGATAAAGTACCGGTACCAAACAAAAGACGATCGCAAATTGAGTTTAATAACAATTTTTCCCACTAGGGGCACTGTTGTTCCACATTAAATTTGGAAAGTTTAAACGTCAGTTTATAAGTTTTAGGTTAATAAAATTTAAATTTTAGAAAAAAGTAATAACCTCAAATTTACAAACTGACGTTTAAAGTTTAAACTTACCGAATTTGAGCTCACTTTGCTATATTCTTTTGTTTGGTGTCGGAACTTTATCTCACATCATTGGCTTTGTAAATCATAGGACCAACACGATGTGATGGGGCAATGCGGTATTATTCAGTATAGAAATTATCCCCCACGCCGAGTCGCGTTATATTTTGAAACTTCTTTATTTAGTCTTCGTTCATAAAAAAAATGTTTATATCAGCTATGTTTTCGTTTTTGTTCTTAAAAAGTTTCTTTTTATTCCGTTATTTTGTTTTCGCTTTCGTTTCGTTTTCACTTTATGTTTTTACATTTTTAGTGAAACATTAAAAACGGAAACTTTATTACTAAGTAAAAAGTTACAAGAAAAATTTGAAGTTTGCTGATTGTTCGACGCACTTGTTAAAGTATTCACGCGTTAAAATGCACATCGAAATTTATTAGAATTTCTCGACATGACACGGACACAAAAAGGATTCCCCAAACTCTGGATAAGACTATCATTAAATCGGACTGTCCGGGTCAAACTTGGACAGTTAGCAATCCTAGATAAAATATTGCAATTACTCATTTAAAGGCATACTTAATCATATTTAATATTATCAAAAATCTAGTTTTACATACCAGAGAGCCTCTTCTTCCAATACGAGGAACTGACTTAGATGCTTTTAGAAAAAACTTCTCAAATTCCTCGTTATTTGTTTTACTATTACTTCTGGTTGATCTTTGCAGATTTTTTGATTTTAACGAATTATAATCTTCACATTTTCCTAACTTGTCTAAGACGATCAAGTAAATCAGAAAAACTGTGAAGAAGCAAATTCTAAATAACATTTTTAAAAAGATTTGTAGTATAACTACTGCTGCCCAGCAACCAGAGTGCAAATAATTTCTATAAATATTTTGCTTTGCTTTTATAGAAAAAATCATGTTCAATTAGTTATTCAAAACACCATGTTACAGAAATCCAAATAATGTTCAGGATAAAAGTAATTCAATGGTATTCGTAAAATTAACTTGGTTGATTGCAGAGTTTAGAACATGGGGCCCCTATCATCAAGTGCAATAAATTTTATAATTCAGGTGGTTTCTGAAATTTTTAGTGGTAACCTGATTAACATTCAGTAGTTATATTTTCAAGTTTCATTGCACTTAGAAATACGTAAGTAAACAACACAAATTTAAATTTTAAAAAATAATGTGATACCTAATTTTAAAAGGTTATGTTTTTCAAGCAAATTTTATTATGAACAATTTTTATTAGGTTTATAAAATAACAAGTATGCTAAACAACACATTTAATATGTCATTTATTTAATATGTTAATAAATTTGCTATTCCTTGCATTTTCAAATATTGTTTTGCGTTTTTTTCTACACAAACATTCACCTTTTTAAAGTAGTAGATCCTCTTAATCCATCATTTATTCGTTTTACTTTTGTTTTGTGATTGTATACCTACTTATGAAATGCTGTTACACTGCGTTAAGTTCTTTCTGCAGTCTTTTCAGTTTTATTTAGGCACTGCCTTGGAGTTCTCAGTTTTACAAAGTAAAATAAACTTGAGAATAATGGAACACTTACATGCTCTAAATTGATTTTAGTTTTAGGATTGACTGAAAATTTTACAAGCAAAACACTAGTGACTAATTCAAATAAATTTGTTGAGTTTGTTTACCGAAGATAACTCAACATTAACAATAAGACAGCTCTAAAGCAGCTATAATCCAAAATATGCTATGAACTTAAAGCTAATAGATCTATAGTTTTCAAGGATATAGGATCAGGAGTTGCAAAGGTTATTGTAGTCTTGAATCTGAGTGATATAGTACACAGAATCAAATACCTTGACTATTTCTCATTACAAACTTTAAAGAAATAAAGTGTTGTGTGATCCAGGGTTTTTATAAGTTTTTCTTTCTCCAATCTTGTCAAGGGTGTGATAAAAGAGAATCAAAATTAAGATCATTATTATAAGCCTGAATCTCAGCAAAAGCAAAAGCAGACACAATAACTTTTAAGAATTTACTACCATACATTATCAGAAAGAGCTGTGAAGTGTCAAAGAAATATTCCTCATTAGACCCATGCTGGTGAATAACACTACTAACACCTGTTCTACTATCTTAGAAACATTTCATATAGTACTAGTTGTCAAAAATGTTCATGCATCATTAATAAAAGTATATCATTCATGATGTACCGTCGCAATGGGGATCCTATTGAGAACCAGATACCGAGGAGTAATCACATTATGAGCCATAACATCGATGTACCACAGCAGTTACTGCTACTTGCAAATAAATCAGATAGTAGTAGTACAAAATCGTTAAACATTGTTTTTCGAATTTTAAATTAATTTACAAATTCTCAAACTACGAGCAAGACTCGAACCTACCGCCCTTACTGCTTCAGACATCCCCTGAATTTGGAGACCTCAAATCATCTGAGTACCAACACAGCTGCAGACGGACGACGATGCTCTTGGTTTCAGGATGGTTCTGCAATGAAACGTCGAGGGGCGAGCCATCACGCAAGCTACCGAGTCCCATTGCACCTGCCAATGTTTTTCATTCAGCAGTTCGTGGTTTGGTTTTGAAAAGCTAAATGCCGCTTTTTAACGTATCGGGTCTTTCTAACTTTACCTCTCTGGGTGGATATCTTTCAACATCAACGACTACACTGTTATTAGCATTTGAATATCAATTTCGACTAGGGGCTTCAGGTCGTTTACAAGCATACCGCCATGACCGCCGGCAATTCTCATTGACTCTTGACCAATCAAGCAGGCAGCGGAGATTCAGGTTGGTATTCCACGTGATTTCTCACAAAAATATAATATAAGGTAGGTAAAATAGTAAGATCTCTAAAAAGTTTCTCCGTTCTGCTAACAAAGAACAAAGAAGAGCAAACTGGTTTGATCTGTTTCTGAAAAGATAGTTTTGATTCAAACCAAACTCCAAGATCTTTTATTTGTGAAACAGACTAAAGCCTTGTTCTCCTTATGTAGTAATCGGGGATAGTAGCATGTACTTTATGTATAAAAGTAAGAATGTTGCATTTTTTAACATTTAAGCTAAGCTTGAAGTTTGAGCGTCATGATGCAATAGTATCAAGATCCTTTTGCATCTTTTCAGAGTCTTCAGGGGACTGTATACAGTTGAAGATTTTAACATCAGCATAAACAAAAACATGACATTTGAGACTTGGTAAAAGGTCGTTTAAGAAAAGAACAAACAGCAGAGGACCAAATCTCAAACCTTACGGAACTCCAGATATGGCAACAAATTCAAACGAACAAAAGCCAATTTACTGTATACAGTTGATTCTGTTTATGATATGATATGACTAGATTAGGCTCAGAGCAAAATGAAAGAATCTAAAATTGGAGAGTCTGTGGATTAGTATGGAGTGAGATATACATAGTATCAACTGTAAGACCACGATCTTTGTTCTCACAGATAAATTGCATAAAACAAACAAGATTGATAACGATTGATCTTCCAGTTACAAAACCATGTTGGTTGTTGCTTATAAAATGCTTAACATGACTGAATATTTGAGCATATAAAGTTTGTTCAGACACTTTTGCAAAATTGGAGATTATGAAAATAGGTTGATCAGTGCAGCATCACCTTTTTTATGAACGGGCGTTATTCTAGTTTTTTTCTATCTCTCAGAAAACGTGGACGTTTTAATAGATAAGTTAATGAGGATCATAGGTGTATACGCTAACACAAACCTACAATCTCTAACTAAATAACTAGGTATAAAGATCGTCACTAGCTGTTGGCTTGTAGGAAGCGTGCAGGCTAATAACTTAATTTTAATCGACCTTTAAATTTTGTTGCTATGACTATGACCAATCAAAATTTCTATTTTAGTATTTTAAAGGTATGTTAGAATTTGAAAGGGCTGTTAAAACTTACAAAATATGGGTTAAACCTAAGAAAGTAAGCCACAGTGACCAAAATGTTATCGGACTTTTCGTCTTACTCTTTAATCAGGAATAACGTATATCGTGACAATTATATAGGACGATTGTATAGCGCATAGCTTTTTTTGAGACATGAGCGAAATTGTCATTGCTAGAGCCTAGTTAATTGTGTAAAATAAGTAACTTAATTATGGGATCATAGGAAAAATACACTCTACCAGTTTTATTTATTTAGTACATACTTATAGGAAATTTAAAAGCTAGTTAGAGGATGATCACACTGTTGCCACAACAGTAAAACATATCGCCAGAAATAATGATGAATGCTAGCCATCTTCAAATTCTGATCACTTGCTAAATAATGAACAAAATTTGTATTTTTTGGAAAGGATGCCCGTGGGAAAAATGCGATTGACAATCTCACAGGTCAGTAATAACGATCTGTAATGAAGAAACCTTGATCTTCTTTTATACAAGAAAAGGATAAAAATCAAAAGTTATACCTATAAAATCCCAATGCTCGTGTCCACAAGCAGATAGTACGCTATCACCTACCAATGAAAAAACTCCTGATTGGATGACTTGTAAACAATTGTCACAAGTCAACCAATCACGGGTTTTTTCATTGGTAGCAGGATGAACACAAGCATTGTTTACAATATGTATTGGCTATCTATACTTGAGTGAAAAAATGGGCAGACTGCACATTACGGAATTCCATTTATTATTAGTAATGAATTATATTACGTCGTCGACAATATTTACAGTGTTAAACAAATTGGTCTACTGTGATTTACTGCAGACCAATGCAGCTCTTGA
>VTPC01000556.1:0-13184 GCA_011009095.1 Ignelater luminosus
TTCGCTCCATGAAAGGGTACTTTTGAGTAAACGACGATGATTTTCAACCGCATTGACATTTTCATTGACGAGAAATTTGATAATCACAGGTTGTGCTATAGAGGAAGCCATCAAGGCACCAGACACCTCTTCCCACCTACCATAGACATCTGTAACTGATATCGCATCGGAGTGGCGCGTAGTTACAAAAGAATCGTTTATATTTGATTCACCCTCGTATACAATAATATAGGACATAGTAGATGTTAATAAATTGAAGATTTTGCTATAGCAAACTGCTGATACTTTAGCTAATTTAGTAAGGCAGGATAAGAAGTACAGGATTGCGTGCCAAACCTAAGAGAATATCATAGGGTATAAGATTGATTGAACTAGGTGGACGAATTATTTCTCTCAATACGTAAATCAGCTTCTCAAATACGCAAAAATATTTTTATCCTGAATTAAATATTAATCCTATGATTAATTGAATGATTCGCTTGAACGTTATTCAGTTCAACACATTTAACAGCATATCCAACATGAGACTCTCACTCATCAGTAACTGTATCTAAGATTACATGAACGATACATTTATTCAAATGGTAAAGTAAGAGTGACAAAATATTTATAAACAATATTGATGAGCGTCTATACTTTATGTATACGTGAATAATAAACGGGATAAATTAAAAAGCATACTGACTAATTACCGGTTTTGGAATTATAAAAACTGAAAATATAAAAGTACGCTTTGCTTCATTACTATGTACCTATTTATAAAAAGACGGGTGAGAGCAATCGACCTCGTAAAAATAAAATGAATTTGATTATTCCGACGTACGTTTATAAAATATCTGACGCTGATAGAATTAAATCAAATTCAACGTAAGAAAGAATGGGAAAAATTAACTTGCAATTAATTAACAAGTTTCTTAAAAGTTACTTTTTCAAACTGCTTGCCTACAGACTTGACATATTAATCGATATCCTATCGAGATCTAATAAATGTATAGATGTTCAGGCGTCATAGAATGAATGTGTTAATTATTATTACAATTCTAATCCACAACCAAGACCGCCCTTTTGAGTTAGTTTGGAGAATCTTAAGTGTAAAACACTAGAGAAAAAACTGTTGGCTTTTTATTTCTAGTCTTATGATGTTAAATCTTTTTTATCTCTTTCAGAATCTTTGATAAAAATATAAACGGCAATAAATAATCTGAAAACAGAAAAATCGCTCACATAAAATCATTTTTGCATAATTTAATATGCAGAATAATGAATTTCGAAGTTTTTTTTGAGTTTCGAAATAAATCAAGAAGCAACTGTACTTATGATCAAGGTAATTTATTTTAAGATTTTAGCTTTTGGGCCTTCGTGAAATGGCATGCCAAAAATTACATCCGTAGGTGTAGTAATGCAATTTATTATAATGAACTTACGATTGAAACGACGCGACTTCTCAATAGAAATATGAACTTAACGAATTGGAAAATTAACCCTTACCTGCACCATGAAAAATTATTTTAATTGCGGGGTCAAAAATCTAGAACAATGGATCGAAGTGGTTGTATCGATCTTAGAAAAACAAAGAGTGACTGGAAATGAGCTATTTTGGAAATTTGCACTAAAAATGTTTTATTTGGTAATAATAACTTAATGAAGATTTAAAAATACACAAATAAAAAAAATATAAAGTGCATTATCAATTAATTATCACTAGTTACAAGGCAGTCTGCGCATTATTAATCTCTTGAAAACAAAACAGGACAAGGATCGAAACACCCAACGAGAACTCACTATTTCAGTCGGTCTTAGCTCGGTGTGGAATGCGCTTTGTTCTGTGTGTAGTTCTCAAGTTTTTGAACTCGTAGAATTTATATTTATTTTTCGGAAAGATATTTAACTAACAATTTCAAATTTGAAAAATCCATGGATTTTTTTTGTTAAATTCTTCTAAATACAAATAGTTCTGATGAGCATGGAAGCCTTAAGATTGGCCATACAGTAAGTAAAAATACTAATTAAAAAGTTAATGAACTAAGTTGTTTATAAATAGTAGCTTTTAGCAAGAACAACAAAGAAAATATTTAATGTATAAATGTTTCATTTTGTAAAACGACTCGAAAACTTTTCGTATACGTAATGTATAGAATTAACACACGACTCACGTGCAATCAGGTATTTCCTTAAGATTTAATTGCTTGCACACTTGATCAATAAAGAAACTTGTTATATAAAATTATACTGTATATATGGAAAATGTGTTGGTAAATCCATTGGTTCCGCAACGATTTTGTTTCCTGATAAAAACTGGAAAATGGCAAATGTTTCTGGTTTCTTCATATTAACACTATTACTTCAGGGTCTCATATGTATAAATTACTCCATTATTTGCGTTTTACTTTTAGTTAACTGAGATTTAGATTTTATTTATATGATTGTGTGTTAATAGTTTTAATGTCCTTGTAAAAACAACCACGTGCATAAGACCAGATGACTAAGAAAATCATCTGATGTTTGTTATTGTTGTTATCTAAATAAATATTAATGATCAATAAACTTTGAGAATCTGTTAAACTTTTCCGGGTTATCAGAAAAAATTCTAGCAAAAAATCTCCAGTGATTTACCGCTATTCAATTCTTCAATTTTATAATTTTGTAACTAACATATTCAGAATTGTTGCTACCATTAAATATTTGGGCCATATAAATAATGTGGCTTAATAATTATTATAATTTCAAAAGAATGACCTTTTAAAGTTTATTTTATTTATTATCGAATGTGTCAAATTTAATTAAATTAGAAAGACTTTGAAAAAATCGTCTGCTTCTGTAATCTTAAAGAAGAGGTTTTAGCAGGATGGGGGTTACTTGGCAAAAACGAAATTTATTTTGTTTGGTTTTTGACATCGTACTGTATAATATACTTAATTTCAGAATAATCAATAAATTACATTATTATCTATTCAAGGCCAGTAGAAAATGTAATACTAATGTCATAGTAGAATTATTTATCTACTAATGTACTACATTTGGATTTACCATTAAAATTGATTTTTTAATGAATTATTAACCTAATTATGATAAAAATATTTTTGTTTATTTTTTATAATTAAGATTGTTATTTTAACTGAAGTAATATATTACATGTGATTACATACTGTTTTAATTTAAAAGCTTTTTAATGTAAAATTAATATTCAAATACATTCCATTATTATTGCTGTTGGTTATTTGTACAAAAAACAGACTTTAAAATAAATCTTGATGTGGTTACATTTGTTTTAGTTCATTTGCAATGACGTCAGAGTAAAACGAAAATTTGTTTCTAAATTGGGAAGTTTATTGATTCAAGTTATGTAGGTTGTCTTGCTGTAATATACAGAATGTTGCTATTTTATTTACTGTCCGTTAAGTATTGTTGAAATTTACAATATTTTGACACCATCTACCGTTTGATATTTCTTTATTTCCATTTAATTTGGCTTTATTTCTCGAATATCGAATTAAATTTTTTTCATTCAATCGAATTGTTATTATTATGAGGTTTTTTTGGGGGCATGGTCTAATGTCATTTAGGACATGACAAAAGGCTTGCTTGGCACACAGGTAAGTAAAGGGTGTGGGTAGTGCCGTGCCTTGCCTTGCATTTTTTATGGTGATGCTTCCAAAAAGTTTATACTTAGTTACATTTCTAAAAATTTTTTTGCACTCTAAAACAAAAACAGAATGTAAGTTGGTCAAAATTTGTGTTCGCAGAGAAGTTGATACTTTTCACATTTTGCACATAAATAAAACCAAAATACGGAAATATTCTTCTTTTGGTTTTGCAGTTTTCCTTTTTCCTTCACAGTATTTCACCTTTACACGAAAAAAATTCTGCGATCTATTTCATATTTGCTTACATATATAACATGTTTTGTAAGTGAGTATAAGTTCTAAAATGTAATTTCCAAATTTTAAATCAGATACTCTAAACATCTGCGAGACTTTCCTCAAATCTTATTCTTGTGATTGATCGATCTGTTCATTATTTGCCATCAAAAATCTCATTTACACTTTACAATGTATATGTCAAATATTTTTGGTGAGGTAACGTCTTTGTTAAAGATTGGTCAACGCTCGAATAATCACCCGTTTTGGACATGAAGCTCTAGCTCGAGAATTGATCCGAATTTAAACAAAACAAAACTAAGCTCATTCTGAATGTTTTCAACACTCGTAGATTTTGGAAATAATCCAGTCTAAATAGAAGAGCTTCTTTTTGGAGAATCCGTTGAATTGGTCATTAAAATAGATTGAAGGGCTCATTCTGGACAACCATTTAGTACAACGAATAAGCATTCTATGCACTCGCTATTGGAGAAAAACGCGGTAGTGACGACATCCATTGGAAATTAAAACCAATAAGAGAGTAAACATACTGTTGGTTGATGATTTTCGCAAATTGTTATAAGAGGATGATGGTTTTGCAGCAGAACTCACCAGAAAAGATTCACGAGTTGAACGAATGACGTTGAAGTAATCAATTGCAGCTTAACCAACATACATACATATAACTATAGATCGGCAAAATAATTCTTTTTGTTGAGCTAACTAATTGAATTTGGTCAGTTTACTGAACTGGTTCAATTGGATCTCTTGGCTCTGTGTGATGAAGTCGCTATGAATTGTGGACCAAGCAATTTAAGCAAGATTTTTATTTTTTTGGTCTTCTCAAAGGAGAAAGCAGAAGTGATTGTCATAGTATTTCACTCTTCTCTATCAGTTTATTACTTCTTAATTGGATAAAGTCGATATACTTTGTTTTGAATGTTCAAATCTACTGTCTCGAAGTTTATAACTATAAAATTGAAGCACATAGGGAATAATAACTCCTAATTCAATTCAGTTCGATTCAACTTAACAACAGTCAAATCACAGTGACCAAAAATGAACTTGAATTAAGTGATACGAAACAGCTAGCCAAATCAGTCTGGAAAAATATTTGAAAATCGATTTGATTAATTCGTCTTAGTAAGTTTACCCTTTGAATCGAATCACTCAGGAGTTGCCCTTCTCTATCTTGCACCAAGCGATTATTGTTACCTGTTGCTTTTACTTTCTTCGTGTAAAACAGTCACATTCTATGAAGAAGATCGAAAGTAGCTATTGCAAGTATTCAAACCAATTTATTAGGGGAAATGAAATGTGGAAGAGACGAACGAAGGAAAATAATAACTTGTGGGAATGTATCTTGTAACCTTAAAATCAACAAAACTTTATTACCGCTAGTGCGTCTGTGGTAGAAGTTTGGCAACATTTATAGATTACTCTGTAGGTCTGCAAGTTTTTTTTTAACTTTGGTTACTCAAAGAAGTCCACCTTACTACTTCCAATGCGGCTTTATACTAAATAGTTCTATTTGCTATACAGTGTGTCCAAGATAAGGATGCCACAGCATGGGGATTTTGGAAACGGTAAGAGATACAGCATCGGTTAAATGGGATGAAAGTTGGCTATTTATAGGATCTTTTTGTTGGTGTTTGCAAAATCTAGATATCTTGGATACTTTCAGAGATATTTAAAAAAAAGTAGATTTCTTGATTTTCGTTATTATTTTTTCTTTCTTTTATTTGAAGAGATATCGGAAAACTAATGCCACTTTTCCATTGTCACTCTTTGTTCTCTATTAAAATATGCTAACAAAATTCCTGTACAACGTTTCGGTTTTGAGTAACCATCATCAACCTCATATTTCTAAATAGGTGGAAAAACAATTGAAAATTGTTTTGGATAGCTTTTGTTGTCACGATTGTAGAACATGATAGGGTTATTTTGATTTCTTATGCTATAAATTAATGCATTCTGCAGTACCCTGGCCTGCACGATCACTTCATCTAACACCGTTAGATTTCTTTCTTCTGGGGTTATGCCAAGAATCATATGCTAAACCAAATTTTTGAAGATGAATAGCAGTTATTACAGTTGGTCACAGCAGCATAGGAATTTTGTCATCTGAATAGAGTAGTTCCCTCTTGGGAAAAGAACTGTCAGAGAATAAATACAAATCTAGGAGGAACCCGAAGTACGAAAAGCTAGAAAGTGATAAAAAATCTCAGAAGGGAGAAGAACAAAGACATAATAAACAACAATAAAACCTCAAGATTGAGAAGAATACTTCAAAAATTTTTGGTATAGGACAGAGAAGAATTGGCAGAAAACAAAAACCAAAACGAACAAAGAATTACAGTAGCAGGCTCACCAATACGAATAATAGTTGAAGAAATAAAGACTGTGTGTAAAGCATTAAAGAATAACAAATTCAGATGATCCTGGAGGCAACTATTCCAGAAGTATAAACATAAATGAAATCTCTAAAGAATGGAAAGTGTTACACCTAAGTACTATACACAAAAAGGGCGACAAAAACAACTGCGCTAACTACCGAGAAATGGCAGTTACCGGATCAATGAGTAGAATCTATCTGAATATTTTAACGAACAGAATGGAAAAAGAGTATCACGATCATGAGGCCGAAGAACAAGCAGGCTTTCGCACGGGACGATCTACAGCGGACCACATTTCCTGTTTAACTCAAGTGATAGAAAAAGAGATGGCACGAAACCAGGAAATACATTTATTATTTGTTGATTTAAGAAAAATATAGTGTCTCTATACAGAAATTGTGGCAATCAATGCAAAGTACAAATATTAGCATAGAATTATTTAAAGCTGTCAAAACACCATATGACCAACCCATAACAAAAATTAAAACAAGAACACAAATAACACCACGATTTATTACGTCAAAAGAACTCAAGCAAGGATGCTGTATATCCCCCACCCCTTTTTAAGATCTACCTCGAAAGCGCTCTAAAGAGATGGAAACAAAAGCGCAGAACAATGGGGATACCAATAGCCGAGACCATGTTATACAAGTGGTAATGGTGCAAGATTACGACGATCTGATCTACGAGTACATGACGAGGAAGCTAATTGAAAAGTACAAAATTTGGTGTTTAGAAGTCATTACGAAAAAAACCAAATATCTTAGGTCCTTAGGTCATCTACTTTCCGATTTTGAAGCCAAATTTGAAATAAAAGTTGGTTCAGTTTTTATGGCCGAAAGTTATTGCTAACTTCCTTTAAGTCTTTTTTTTTAAATATCTCTGAAACTATCCAAGATATCTAGATTTTGCAAACGCCAACAAAAAGGTCCTATAAATAGTCAACTTTCATCCCATTTAACCGATCCTGTATCTCTTACCATTTTCCAAGATCCCCATGCTGTGCATTCTTATCTTGGACACACTGTATTATATCCAGATTGAGAAATGCGGTGTTATTAGACGTCTATATTCAAAGAAAGGTTATACTCAACCTTAACACCACTTCAAATTTCTAGCGCAGCTTAACCCAAGTAAGAGATCTTAATAGTCATTTTCTGTGAAACCTAAAATTATGGGGATTGTCACAGTAATATGAATAATTAAGATAAACAAAATTTTATTTAGATCTGTGAAGAAATAGGAGTGGTAAACGTAAATACAGGTGAAAATGCAAAAATTATTTTTTTTTCATGAAAACACTGTATCCGATTATTAACATTTCCGGAGAAATGGGTTGTGCATGTTTCCTCTTCATTTTGCAATAAAATTGATAATACTTACAAAATCAGGCTTTCGGAAATTACGTACTAACCGCCGACAAAAGTTCAGTCTACTCAGAATATGACTGCTTTATTTACTTTTCCTGCTGACCACTACAACCGCATTGTTTTGAAACCTCGTTGAAATGTGTATTGTTAATTTAACTTAAAAACATTTCAAGAGTGTTATGTTTATGTGTAGAAACTTTCATAGTAGTTAATAATGTAAACAGGAAATACTTTTAAAATAGGGGAAGTTTATACCTACATATAATAAACATAAAAATCTTTTGTGTTTAATTACTTGTTACAACTTTTGTGAATTTTAAGAAATCACAAGGTCAAAAGTACAATCGGAACAATAAACACGAAGAAAATCAATTACTCGTCGTCGAACTCTTTTGGCTTTGAATTCCTCTTTCATTGTAATTCTAGTCATCTCTTTTCAACTCTTCTAATCCCAAATTGAGTTTTTGCCCTAAAAAGAAAAGAAAAACATTACCCGGATTCTTTATTATAAAGCATAAAGTCGATCCATAAAATACAAATTAAATACTGGATACGTGTCACAAATCAGGAATCAAAGGGCGCCAACCATTAATTATTTTACGTTTTAAAAATTTAGGAATTTACGTTCGAATCTGGTAGCAGAGTGGTTACCTGTTTTTGCTTTTTTTTAGGTATTGACATTAATTATGGCGTGTCAAGGTGTGCTAGCATATCTGTGGGGGCGACCTTCATGGTAGTTTAGGAAAACGAATCTGCTTTGTAGTGTTTTTAATCAATCTGCATTCTAGATCAGCGAGACGTCTCAATTCAGCAGTTACCGATCTTTATTTATTATAATTTCAAATATTAAAGATCAACTTTACACAACTGTTAAATGAATTAACTTCTAAAGACTTCGATTTTTAGTTTTCGATTTCATAGTAATTAATGTACCATGAACTAGTAAAACATTCAGTTTAATATGAGCTATGGATGTGCTTGGTTACTCTGCTATAGAGTGTCAGGGAGAGACATTTTTATCATCGTGTATAAGCATACAAAGATGATCAGTAACTTCTTAAAGCTCTTATCCATGAGCAAACAAATGGTAAACTTCCTTATCTAACTTACTCTTAATTGTTCATTAAAATATGTGATCCGAAAATTATTAGTTAAAAATTCATCATAAATAAACGCACCTCTTACTTTGAATTATCTCGTTAGTTTTGTATCCCAAGAAGTGAATTTGGGCAAGATTTTTGCCATCCCGATCTGTGTCTTCTACTTACAGCCCCAAATTTTCCTCACTTTCAAGTTCTTACAGGTTCACAAGTTTTGATAAGTCCTTGGGTTTCTACATGAGGCCCCATCATCATCATTCATTATTTATTGATTAAAGTTTCTGCTTTCCGGTGGGCTTCTTTCAATTGAAGTGATCAAAGTGAACCCAGATGAGTCAGGCAAAGGTAAGAAAAGGGAAGCGCCGGGTACTATTACAACACCAATAATTGTTCTACCCAAGATGTGCTCCTTTGAGAGATTGAGAGATGGAACTTCTTGTCGACTGGAAGAGAAAAGATAAGGAAAAACCAAATACGAGTTTTGTTGGATGACAACAAGATTCCTAGGGAAGCACCCAGGGGGGGACATTTTTCGTGTTTTGTAAAAAGACGATTGAGGGTACTTCATTTTGGCTCGAGGTTTCTTACTATAATTTCTTGGAGAGAACGAAGCAACCGGAGGCACTTTGGCAAGGTCGCAAAACAAAAACGTGAATGTAGGGCTATAATCAATGATGATCAAATTAATGTCTTTTACATGTGGGGGTGGCAGCTTGAGTTTTGTAGAGCAAGTTGATCGTTGATAGACTATATTCATACGGATTGCAACTTTTTCTACTAATTTATGGTAAATGAAGAGGTGATCTCCAAGATTCCCAAAGTTTCAGGCGAATGTTGTCAGGTTTAAGTCTTGAAACTCGTGAGATTTTTATATCGAAAAAAAATAGTTTTTTCTGCCCATCGTTGAAACAAAATCCTCCAACCGGGCGAACTCTCAAAATATGATCTTGGAGCTGATGGCGGTGATCGGAGACGACAATCAGAGAGCTGTGTCGTGTGCAAGCTGGACCGTACGAGAGTTAGAGAGAGGATTTGTCTGATCGAGATGGATCGTAGTGGGCTTTTGCTTAATTTTGGAACCATGATGATGCGACGGGGCAGTTTTCTAGGAAGAGAGAGAGTGTTCGCATCGCAGATTGAAAATATTAGTGATTGATGCTTTCTCTGGAAGTGAAGACTGATGATATCCGGATATCCGGGGGCGACGATTCAGGTGCTGGAGCTGGGGAAGTCAATTTGATCATTGACCTGATGGAGGTGGCGGCCATCGAAAAACGGGTTAGCCCATGGTTGGTAGATGTTTTAAAGAAGGTTGGCATGAGGCTCTAGTAAATTTGGAAGCAAATGGTTTTAAAAATGCCTTTTTGAGCTTGGTGTGTAAGAGAACACTTCAAATCTCATACCTTTTATTAAAAGTCTTAAAACTATGTTAAGAGGGGCCTGAAGTAATATTCCCAAAAACTGTCAATATATCACTGTTAGTTACAATAATGAATATAAGTATAGATGTATCAAGACGTGCTTACTATTAGTAATAATTCGAAAACTCAACTAAATTATTGTTTGGAACAACGAATGAATTTGAAAAGATTACAACAAAAGTATTTAAAAGAGTGCAATAGAGACTTTTCAATGGTAGCGATATTGACATAACTTGAAGATGGTGCTGTAGGCTGTCGGGTATCTACAACTCGGTTTCTTAGTGAACTTGTCGTAATGTAGCCCCCAATAGAATCATTACTGTGAAATCAAAGGATCGGATATTCAAGTTTTCAATTTAAAACTTTCACTGTTTTTCCCAATGTTTCTTTATTTATTTAAATCGTACGTTTGGTGATGTTAAAAAGGTCATTTCCCTGTCTAATTTTAAGCTAGACAGAAATAGAACATTTTAGGAGTTCACCGTTTATCTTCTTAGAAAGCATTCACTTAGGTGTGTTATCTTCCAACTACAGATTAAAATTGACTTCCCTATTACTAGAGGTGAAAGGAATTGTGAAGATGAAGCAAAATTACTAGTCTCTATAATGAAATGGGATGTAATTTAGATCGATAACATTTGATTGCAGTAAACTGATTTTTCTAAAAATTATCGCATAGAAACCACTAAATTTGTTATACTAATATAAAAAAATTCCTAAATCAGAGAGTGAAACAGCATTGATTAATCTAGGGCTTGTGTGTCCGTTTACAATTCTCGTTAATAAATGGTAACATTTTCTAAATTTTGTTACATTCTGTATAAATAAATATAATAATTTTCGTGAATTATGTAACATACCACATGTAAAAGATAAGCAATCTGGAAGAGGTCATGTTTTACATATTCTATTACACTTAGTTATTTTAAACATATTCATCTCCTTCCGTGTCGTAAATTGCGTTTTCTGTGTGTATGTAACGGCGTCTGGTTATCTCTGACCCACTTCCGGGTTATCTGTAGCCAATTATTAATTACAGAAGAAAAAAGTCAAAAGTTTGTTTCGAGACGTGCGGAGTTTTTGGGTTAATCCTTTAATTATCTTCCATCACGTAGGAACGCCAAAAATTACAAACAAAAAACGTATCTAGTTGTTAATTTAATTTGCTATTATTATGGTGTAAATTATACATCTTAATATTTTAGGTAACTTTCTTTTTTTAAATATATTCAAGGATAAAACAGATTTGGCTTAACATTGACCTTTTTTTGCATTTACCAAATTTAATTAACAGCCACATGTTTGTTTGCAATTTTAAACGAACTTGAATAAACATTTTTATTTCTCAATTCATTTTAATTCATCTCCAGTGCCAGCTATAACAAATTCAAAATTAAACTTGGCATCTCTAACATAAGTTGACGTCCACACAAAAATGTATATGGATACTTTCATGATCATGAAACCTATTTAAGAACGCCTTAGTTAATAATAATAATTACTTTATTAGGGTTTAAAAATAATCTTAAGTCAGTATTGTTCAAAATTTAATTTTATTCTGTAATACTTTTTTCCTCAAGTAGTAGCAAATTTTGAAATCGACATTTAGGAATTATGAGGTTCATGAACTTAGATTCTAGGTCTTTGGCATCCACAGCGTCGTCATTCTGTTGTTTTTAGTATTAACTTGTAAGGATTCCTCAAAAACCTTCCTTGAACCCTTGCGACGAGACGACAATCAACATATCTTGCTCTTCACGTGATTGTTTTAAAGATTAAAATACTAACTAGGTACGAATAAAAAACCTAAAAGCTAGAACAATGTTTTGTCAAGGATACCTCTTCACTAATTTTAGATCAATAAAACTTGTAAGCCTAACCAATAGGAATTTATTCAATGTTTAGAATTTCACAATATGAAATTTTATCGATTGAATTAGCATAAGTGAAGGTGTGGTAAATGGATATTGATCAATGATGTACACTAACATGTTTTATGCTCACCTACACCTATACCTGAAGTGCAACAAAAATTCTTGCTTGTAACCTTCAGTTGTTGGAGTATTTATTTTTGGATTTGTATACTTTACTAGTTGAAGACAGCAATATCAACACACATAAAGTACATGGATGCTTAATTTTTCTTGGAATGCCAATGTAACCGAGGGGAAAGGAAAAATTAATTCACGTGAGATTATAGGCTGACCGAAACCAAGTTCACGGACGACACGGTTTTTAGCTCTGCACAATTAGTTGATAGTTGCCTATAATTTCTTTATAAAAAAAATGACAGTCTAGAGTTAATTTGATCAATTTGTTAGAACTAGAAATTGCTTTGTTTTTGTCTTTTTTAAAATAAAGCGCTATTGTTGTTACATGCAACATGTATTAGCTAGGGTAGGTATATCACAAAGATAAAATAGAATTTCTCTACTATGTGTTATTGCTAAAAAATATGCATGTGATAGTGATAGAGCACCGTTTTGCTGTTGCATTAATGGAAAAATATACTTAAATTGGTCAGAAAATAAGAATAAGTAACAATTTAGTACCTAAATATCTGTGATTTGAGTAGCAAGCCATCATTTGCGTTGCCTTGCTTTATAGAAACTGTTTATTATTATTATCTTGCCCACCACTGAGAGCTGAACTATTCGATGAATTAATAATCAAGTGAGACTTCCATTAAAAAAAGTTGATCGTGGTAAAACAGAAAACAATCGAAAAAGCATTTTTACATTTTAATTAAAGAAAACCAAGCATGTGTACCAGATACTATACAGGGTGTCCCCAGATCGACTTAACAATAGGTGTAATAGACAAACAATTTTCTAGTTGAGATTTGAGCCTTTGGGGATAAGCCCTGCTTGATTAGAAACTAACTTGCGCTATATCTTTATTTTTGAAAAATCAAGCAGGCTTTGATAGGTATCAAAAACTTATTTTCGGTATAGGTAAAGTACCATTTCTGTGAGACATATCGAAAAATTTTATGAGCGAAATTTGTTCAGAATGCAAAGTCATGCCCACATACCAAATT
>VTPC01000556.1:18184-32081 GCA_011009095.1 Ignelater luminosus
CCCCCCCTCCATTTAAACTAACGTTTCGTCATTTCTAATTTCGAATCTGCCCCCACGACTAGTTGACACTTCCTTTTCAGTGAAGCTATTTCCAAACCACCGAATCTTATCTGTAGAGGTCTTTGCGTTGGCGTCCGTTGGTTTCTTTCTTTGCCTGACCGGTTCGGCTGCGCGGTATTTATTTTAAATTATAAAATCACTTAGAACGAGCGCCACAGTTCAAATTGTATCAACTCATCGACATTGGGCTAAAGAAAAACTTTTTTGTCTTTTTTCCTCCGGGAAGCTTGCAATAAACGACAATGAAATCATCGCCTGAGGTTCAACTGCAAATATAAGTCTTTCACGGCTTAAAGAAAACAAGTCTATTGGATGCCTGGAAGAGACGGAACTAGCTCACAAATACCTCTTTAGTCTAGAGCAAGTATGACTTGGCAAATCGCGTCCAGTGAGAAGTCGGCCGGAACCTAAGGATGCCAAATTAGCTAAATTGAATGCATCAGAATGCTAGAATTATACTGAACCATCACGTTTCGATTCTGGAGCATCAACTTTCATTTTTGTTAGACAGGATTGATTTTTGTTTTAGTAAACAAGCAGCTTAATATTTTTAATCGTTCTAAATTTTTGTATTTGGTTGGGCACTTGCAAGGAAGATGGAAAACTAGAAATCTATTCCGTTCCTATACTATTTGGGCGAACTTCACGGAACTCGATACGATTGGGCTGAACTTATTTAGTCTGGAAAATCACTATTCGGTGATATTAAAATAAAAATTCGTAGTGAAACAAAAAACGATCACTAAAATATTTTTCGTATTGCAGGTTAAAATCCCTGTCACTCTGCATTCTCTTATTAATTAAAAACGGAAACAACAGTAAACTCATCTCGACAAGAATCAACTTTTGAAGGAATTTTCATTTCTGTTACTACCTATATTTTTCCAGGAGGAGGAGTCACGTTATTATCATTATTAGAGAAGAAGGCTTGATAAGAGCAGCTCTTTGAGGTTTTAATCCACGTGCGTTTTGCATTCATTACAGTGTTGTATTAATTTCCGCGTACAAAAGAAGATGGGAACCGTGTTGTAACAAACGGTAGAACATTACATCATTCCTTTGTCACGTTCATCTTTTGTTTTGATAATTATAGATTTGCTTCATTGTCTTCTAACCATATTTTCACTAATAATTACTACTGTACAACTAGGAAATGATTTCACGATTTTTTTATAAAGAAAACAAAAAAATCAAAGTAATATTATTGATTTAGAGACTAGAACATCAAAAACGCATTTTCAGACTTTTTAATAAAAGTAAGAAGGAAGCGATACAGACAGAATTCTCGTATAATCAATTATTCAAACGGTGGCATATCAAACCTGTGGCCTACTTTACTGCTTTGATAAATAATATTACAGAAGCCGTTTTTATTCCATTCTACAATATGATTGTCAAAATATTATTCTCTTATTGTGTATGTTGTGATCGTAGTGCTCGGAATTATACATATTTTTTTCTTTTGTTTCAGAACTCGGCTGGGGGAGAGAATGTCTAGTATGAGCTCAACCCTTGTCGAAACAGTTAGCATAAATTATGAAGACTTTAACGAAAGCTTCCTCACCTGCGGCACTTGCTTGTGTAAGTGTGTATGTTTCTCTAAAAATGAAAAAACTAAATTACATGTCAACTGTTTTTTATGTACTACATGAGTTTGGAAATAGTATTTTGTTTACTTCTGTTATTCATTTTTTATTTCTTGCGCATACCAAAAATTAAAATTATGTATAGCAGGTTAGGCTTACTACATATATGGAAAGTCAAAAACGTTCATGACAAGCTTTTATAACTAAAGAAAAAGATTTGTATGCAGACTTTCAGTAAACGTTTTCATAGAATTTTGATACAACACTTACAGGTGTGTCATTGTCAACGCTGGATAAAAATTAATCAAAAAAGTAACGAGCTAATGATTATTCTTCTCACAGTCAGTTTGTTACTCAACATTATAATGTTTCATAATTTACTTTTAAATGCAATTTATTTTTGGATGCTACAAATACTACTAAATTACAGAAATTGCAACCTATGCATAATTTATGTGCGGTCTACCAACGTGTCAGTATGAAAGCAGAATAAGTAAAATACTTGAAATCTATGAGCCATCCATGCCCATTGTGTTGTAAGTACATCACAATAACAAATAGGAAATATCTGTCAGAAAACACAAAATTGAATTGGAAGATTCTAATCTAAATTAAACTTGTATATTTGCATTTTATCTTATTAGTATAAGTAACACAAAGCTTTTTTGTTGTTACAGATGGCTTATGGACTGGTGGAAGTATAATTTTATGGTTTAATTTTCTCATTAATTATTTACAAAAAATGCATGGTTTTGGAATTGAAACACTTTTATGTTTTAAGTTAATGAAAGTGAACAAACTACAATTTCTCTTCATTCTTTCGCAATCTTTTAAGTTTGTTTAATTGAATAGGAAGTTTTTGATGTCCAATTTTTTCCAGGTATGTATGATGGTAATGAACATACACCCAAGCTTCTTCAATGTTCACACACAGTTTGTTTGCACTGTTTAACAAGAATAGCTGCGTCTCAAACACGAGATACAGGTTCTTTTCGATGTCCAATATGTCGAGAATTGATAACGATACCAAGAGGTGGGGTCCAGGCCCTCCCCCCGTCATTTTTGGTAAACCAACTGCTGGATTTGATGTCTAGACAGAGACGAGAAGTGATACCAAAGTGTTCAGTTCACATTAATCAAGAATTACTATTTTGCGAAACCTGCGATACCGTATTTTGTACCTTATGCACTGGAGGTTCACATAACGATTCTACAAGTACCTGCGCCGAACATACTATTATACCATTCTCTATAGCTATTAAAAGGATGTCCGAAATATTATTGTACAAAGCTAACGAATGCATTTCAAAAGTAAGTTTTAACAAATAGTTAGTTAGTCTAGTTATTGCCATATTGACACAATGATGCAGTCATGATATAGCTAAATGAAATCACTCGAACATTACTCTTATTAATGTTATAATAGGAATTTAGTAGAGCTAATAAATTACAAATGCAATAATTAATAAAACAGATTTTTTGCTTTTTAAATTATGCTTTGTCTCTTCCTCACTTTTGAGAATCAAGTTTGTTTGGTCAACTCACATTTTAAGGTGCACGTACTTTTTTGCACATGATCTTTGTCATTTTGTAACTTTTTTCTACCCCGTTGTCTGTGTAATTGATACAAGAAAGGTAATTGGTAAGTTAATTCTACTAAAATGCCGAATTCGAGAGACATAAACTAAAACTCCAATCGAAGACGAGTACGAGATTAGTTTAAAACATGTAACCAATTCAAATTCAAAGTGATACTATTTTTCTGAGAAGCTATATCATAACATAAAGTTTAAATACAAAATTTAAAATATCTCAACTGAGCGCCAGACACTAAATTTAATCTTGATAGATGCCTCGAGACAGTGCCAAATCGAAGACACCTCTAATAGACATTTAGTACTCAATAAGCTTTTTGATGGACAACGACAAAAATATTAAATGTTCTGTTTACATGTAACTTTACAGTACAGTTCCTTAATATTTTGCAAAAACTCGTTATTTTTCTACAATGTCTCAAAAATCAGTAACAACCAATTTATTAACGATTTTCCTCGCACTTCAACCTTATCATAAACGGAAAGCGTACAGAAAGGAGTTTATTTAGAAATAATAACTCGATTGGAAATCTACTTAAAAGAATCTTCTAAATCTTTCTATAAATTACTTTCCTGGTTATAACTAAATGAAATTTCAATCCCGGACATATTAAGATTATTAAGTAAGGTTAGACACCTAATAGAATATTGCATATGCATTTTAAAAATACGATTGTAGGATGCAGGTAGCAATCTTTAGAGCAAGTAAAGTAAATAAGGAAGGATGAAACCGGGACTCTTGGACAGAAAAAGAGAGAGTGAATAAGTTTAGTTTTGCCTTCTTTGGCATTAATTAATTTGGTTCGTCTCTTCTTCAAATAGCCCAAAATTTGTTTAAATATTTATGGACGTTTAGATCATGTCTCAAAACTTCTACTATAAAGCTAGTGGCTCCTCCCCGCATTTTCACTAAAGGGATCAGAAAAACCTTCCCCAATTCAAAAATTCTCTAGAATCTAAAAAAAGAATTCTACATTACTCTAAATACAGGAATTGATAGATGAAGCAAGAAAAACAGACCCTTACTATTTGCTCAAAACACTTAATGACAACGAACGTTGATATCTTAGGTCAGGTATCATAGAATCCAACCTAATGACTATATCTCACTTCTACTCTAAACGCAAGGCATGTAATTGCAGAGAGCATAGTTTATGTTGGAGACTTCCCAAGCAAGTAAATAAACTTTAAAAAGCCAACTGTTATACGAGTTATTCTCTTCTTCGATCTTCAGTTCGTGAATATCAGGTAGTACAATAAAAACGCGCAACAGTGACCTGATGATGGATGGTTAGATGATTGTGGTGATGGAAGGCCCATACAAAGCAAACGACACGAAACCAACCACCAGCCTGGTACTAATTGTTGGATTAGTACGGCGTCTGATCGAGTTAAGTAAGGGGTAGTACAGCGTTGGGCGGCTAGACGAGACATTGACTAGTACTGTGAAACAGTTCACAGAGCATCCATCGCTATCCAAAGTCTTTGTCCGTCTGCACAACACAGGACACTGATCAGTTCGCAGTATTCGCGTACGTAGACGTCCTCTTGGGGTTGTGTGGAGTGGCAGGAAGAAGCAACAAATGAGAAAGTCTTCGTTAGATGGTAAAGCAACCGCAGTCATAACGCAGGGTTCCCACTCTTATGGAAAACTGGGAAAAGTTTTGCTAATTTCTGTGAATTTAAATGCAGGCAAGGAAACATTTTGGGAAAAACAAACAGTGTGTCCACATTTCGATGCTCACCATTGGGATTTCGGAAATTATAAGAGATACGAAGTCGGTTAAATTAGAAAAGATTTGGCTATTTTGGAGATCAGTTTACTTATGTTTTTGTTTTTTCAAAAAAGTTCACGGCTTACTAGATATTTGCTAAAAACGAAATAAAATAATTGTTACTGAAACCTCTTTTATTTTACATGAATAAATCAGGAAACTTTTTTTATTTTTTGGTCAGGGAAGTTAGGAAAAAGTCGGGGAAATTGAAATAGTATTCTAAGTGAGAACCTTCTAACGAATCTGTTGGAATGTCAATAACGGACAGTGCAGGATGGCGAACCCAGGACTAGGCAATGAATGTAGTGTCGCCTCAAGGATTCGCAGTGTCGTCAGTGAGTGATGGCGCAACACAACAGTGGCAGAACGAAATTTAGTTATTGCGATCTAGATAATTTGATGACTTGGATAGTGGAAGTAAACTTTTTTTTACTTTTCAAAATCACACTACCCCTCACCGATCGATCGGGGTCAGATGGTCATGAAGAGTGCTGGTAGGCTTTGTGGGACTTGGGTGGCTTGCGTGATGCTACACCACTTAACGATTCATAGCAGAACCAACCTGGAGAGCTCGGGTGGCTTAGCGGTAGCTATGGATGGCTTCTCCGTATCGGCGGCAACTGTAGAGATACTCAGACAGCCTGGCTCCTCCAACCCTGGAAGCGTCTAAAGCGTGATGAACAATTTCTTATATAAATTTCGTAGATAAATAATAAAAACATTAATAAATCATCTTTATTATAAAAATTAATTTGATATACATAGTAGTAGTACCATAGTACCGTGTAATCCAAATGACTTTGAAGACCTGAAAACGTTTTAAACAATTTTTTTATACCCAAAATCAATACAAAAAAATATTGCTGTGGTAAGCATTTTTTATTGTATGAACCATCACATATTTAATTGGCGCCCAACGTGGGGCCTCATTATAGCATTAAATGCATGAGGAGATTTGCAGGCTTTTGTGTGCAAATGAGAAGCGAGAGTAAAAATCTAGAAAATAGCATTTTTCAGTTCCATTCTGTATACTAAGGGGCCCCTAAAGGAATATTAGTTTCATTTCAAGTCTCTAAAAGTGTAGATTGGCTGTAATCCCCTGTTTCACTTTATAGTTGTCAGTTTCTTGAACTGCTTTTCGAGCAATTGAAATTGTTGTTAAAAGAGATTTGTTCTAGTGCCTACTACTTTCTTAATATATTTTACGTTCTACCATCTTTCTTAGTTCATGATTAAAGTTTTTCAAGATTCTCGTTTATCTCATTTATTGGCATCTAATTGAATAATAATGATATTTAATTTTGCTTTGCGATTAGATATTTTGGCCATTGAGAGATACTAATAATTTCCTCTTTTTGTTTCTTAAACACTACCTACTATTGCATTTAAAAAAGAAATAAAAATTGACAGACCTTTGACCCATTTTTTGCAACTGCTCCTGCTTCATTATAAGTTCATTGCTTTAAAAATATTACCATTCTTATAAAATACTGCCTACATAATTTCTTTTCACAGATTGCTTCATTTGAGGTATGATTTCATCGTCTTTTTAAGTAGGTGCATTAGGAGGAATAATTTTTTCTTAATGTTAATTAATTTCAGGATTTTACAATAATTCGTACCTTACGGTTTTGCAATAATTTTTTATAGAACTTTGGTTTCTTGAATCATAAACCAGTAGTAGATATTTGTAAAATCACCTTTGATTATTATAGTATTACTAATAAAAGTATTTATGTGCGTAGAAAAAAAAGGCTATTTTTAAATACTGTCTAACAGATAAAAAGAGGTCTTAGAATAATAATGTAAATTGTTTTTGTAGTTATTAATATACTTATCAGCATTTAACAATAGTTTATGCAAATTCAATAGAACAAATTCTGCCAATTACACAACAACAAACAATCATGAAATAGCATGTACATAATTAATATTGTTCTAACTAGCAACATTTTATCTTTGTTTACCTTTAAATAATATTGTTAGAAATTATTGTACTTTAGCAAATTTCATTAACATTTGTATAAGTATTGATTTGATATAATTTGGTAACAATCTAAAATCAGCTTTATTTATGAAATCTAAATTATAATTAAATAAAAAAACATATTTTGTATACATATTTAGTTATTTATCTTGAACAGCAGTTTTAGAAGTCCGTTAAGTATGATAATAGTATTTGATTATGGAAAATGAATTTTAAATTATAATTTCAAGTCTCGATGGTCAACGAGAATAAATAGAATTTAAACTAATTTTAATTACATGTAGTACTTAATTGCTTTTGCATTTATTATAAACATGCTTTTAATTTATTTCTATTAAATAACAGTTTTATGTAAAATCTAAATAAAAAAGACTAGACAATTTATAAATATATTCTCGTTCCAAATAAGGTATAATGTATGATACTTTCAAGAACTACTTCATTTTTCTTCTGTATTTAAATAGCTTTTGATTGTATAGATTAGTATTACTTTAAATATTCTCATATAATAGAGAAAAATCATTATTACTGTTTATTAAGAAAATTATCTTTTGTGGACATGTCTTTATATGAATTTTCTAATTTAATTTCCAGAGTCTCTGTGTGTTGAGTTATAACTTAGAACTAAAGCTGGGCAAATGCATGTTTTTATGTACAGTTTCTCTCTTTTCTATAATTCCTATTAAATCTTTGTTGTGTTGATAACAAAACCTTCTAAACACCAGAATTTTTCATTGAGAAATGTTGACAGTATTGTTATTTATGTTTTTATTAAAATCAGAGGTTAGATTGTCAGTAGTCAAGAGTATTTATTTGACCGATAAATATATATGAAGACGAATTTGTTGTATATTTGGGGAATTTGATCTGAGTAATTATTAATTTAAGAGAGACTCATTTATTGTAACTCGATATTTCGGCAATAAATGAGTCTCTCTTAAATTAATAATTACTCAGACCGAATTCTCCAAATATAAAACAAATTCATCTTCAGTTAGATCATTCAGAAAAGGCAAATGTTTGCATTTCCTAGAGTTACCTTTTGTTGTTTGTTTATTATTTGGAATAAAAAATTATTTTTTGTGTTTATTACTTCAATATTATGGAAAATGAATTTTAAATTATAATTTCAAGTCTTGATGGTCAACGAGAATAAATAGAATTTAAACTAATTTTAATTACATTTAGTACTTAATTGCTTTTGCATTTATTATAAACATGCTTTTAATTTATTTCTATTAAATAATCAAAATGATTTGCACATAAAAACGAATTTACTGCATTTTAACCCCATTTTGATATATGACATTCGTTTGAGAGAAGATTTTCTAGTGAAGAATGTAACTTGAAATAGTGACGCCAACATAAATAAGTTTGGGGCATAACAGTGCATCCAATTAAAACCTGAAACGTTTGAAATGGATTCGAATTATAAAAATGAGATAAGGTATGTGAGGCATATACAATTGGCTTTTTAATATATTTTAGCAAATATCTAGTAAGCCGTGAACTTTTTTGAAAAAACAAAAGCATAAGTAAACTGATCTCCAAAATAGCCAAATCTTTTCTAATTTAACCGACTTCGTATCTCTTACAATTTCCGAAATCCCAATAGTGAGCATCGAAATGTGGACATACTGTATGCACAAAGTGTTCATAAATGTTTCTGGGTCCAGTTGGCTATGGAATCTAATTTTGATGTACCGCCTTGTTGATTTATTTCAACAACTAATACGTATTTGTTTTCTGTCATTTGTCAATTGCATATGTCATTGTCCTGCATTTAGTAATTTAGTTAATCCTGTGCTGAAATTTGTTGTATTGTTCCACATCTTTTCTCTCTAATTGCGCTTATTGTACGAAAGTCTTTTTCAAGATTAAAGTTGTAGATTTATTAACAACTAATTTTAACATATTAATTCTTAAAAAAAAACATTCTAATACATATCCTGTTTTTCAAAAGGCGGCAAATGCAGTCGCAAGCATGATTTCACAGCCCACTGAACTCAGAAACATTTATGAACATTTTGTATGGGGATGATTTTTCAGTGAAACAAAGATTGAGGATATCTGAATCTGAAAACTGCTCATCCATCCTAAAATTCAAATTATTTTGCACAATTTCCTTTCCTAACTCTATTATAAAAATAGGGTGGACCTTAAAGTTGCTTTTTTTACTAAACATCTTCTGATATTTGATATCCTAGTTACATGTATCTAGATACAGTATCTAAATGCTTTTGGTGTATCTGAGAGAGCAACTAGTTATTTTCCCAATTTAATATCGGTATCTATAACTAGTTACATTTTTACAACTAGATTTTTAAAAAAATGTATCTGTTACAACACTGTATCTGATAATATCAGTCATTTGTTTTTTCAATATCTTGGAATTTGCTGTACGTTTATTACGAGGAAATGCCAATTTTTTCTGTAGAACTTCATTTAGGTATTTCTACCAATGGCGGGTATGTAAGGGGCTATTAGAGACCTGCACGGGTCGGTTTTTTAAGCTCGGGCTTACGTCAGTCAACCGTGCTGCCTGAACCTCTCCGGCTCTTCGGCCCTGTCAAGCTTATCGAGTCGGTCGGACTTTCCCGGGCATTGTTTTTGTACTGATCCAAAGAGGAGAATTTTAGTACTGCACAGGATCGAGAACTTTATCTTACTGAGTCAGAGGGGCGTTATTTTCGTACAGACTGGAACGAGCATTAGTTTTATATTGAACTGAAGCGAAGGAGTTTCATACTGTATCGTAGAAGCTTGCACTGACTGAATATATTGGGCTTTCCGGGCCTACGTCGGCACAATCGGGCTTGTTGGACCTTTCGGGCGTGTCGGCCCGTTGGGCCTCCCGATTCTATTGGGTCGTTCGGGCTTTTTGGGCAAATCAAGAAATTATCAGTTTTTTGGGCCGCGTGAAGTCTTCGCCTAGTAGTCGGGCCTGAAAATTTCGGCTCGTGCAGGGCTCTAGGGGATGTTCAGCGTTGACATCCTATATCTTGGAAATAGTGCACTGTAGTATATAAGTTCATCTAATTAATCTCTATGGTTCTTAGAGTACACCTTTAAAGTCTGAACACATTCTTAAGATTCGCACTGTAGTATATTGGTGTAGTAATGCGATGCTTGACATTGATAAGGTGTTTAAACTCAAGTACTTCTATCAGATGCGCCCGTTAAAAATTTAAATAGTAAAAGGAATCAGTAGTGGTCAGATGAGATTTTGAGAAATATATTTGAGTTAATTGCAATAATGTGCCCTAGGTCTGAAGTTTTCAGTTTCCTTTTTTGCTTGCCAAAAGTTTATTTGGATGGAGTCTCTAGTATACCCTTGCAATTATAACTGTGGTATAATTTTGAATGGTTGTAACTCACGAAGTAAGTAGCTTGCAGCCTTAGTAGTTCTGTTGTTATGGTTAGTAGAGTAAATGGCGAATTTCGTTGATTTACCACTAGGTGCCATCTTGTCGATATGCATTTTTCTATTTAAGGTCATTCTTAAGTACTTGACACTCCTGCAGGAGTAACTAAAGGTCTACCATACCACTTACACAGATACATATCTTTTCAAATAGCCAGACGGCACTACAAGAAATTTGATTGCTCAGAATAAAAAATGCTGTCGTTCAGGAGTTGGCAAATGCTTGCCACAACAAAAGAAATCAATCTTATCTGGACTTCTGGGCAGAGATAACAAGAAAACAAATCAACTTTAAATCATTTTTGAGACTTGTACTTGATCGTTTTGAATACGGCACAACGTAATAGTAATAGATAATGACAAAAGCAGAAATTTCGAATTTCTAATCGTCTGTCTGTTTTGTTAATTTGTCAAGGCAAAAAATAAGCTCGTGCAAACCCGCGCTTACCGGTCGTTCACTTTGTGGTCATATAGGCATAAAAGCGGCAGGTTGAAAGAAACCGCGAAAAGTCGTATCAACAAAGGCGGCAAAATGTGTTGGAGCGAACCTGCGCATGCGTTTTGCTTGCTCTTATGGAGACCTAGTTCAGATTTTGTTGTCTTCAGTCATCAGAATGAATTTTCTCCAGATCGAATTTGATCGACAGATATATTCAGTGGTAAACTACGTAAACAGAAAATTGGTACCTACCTATCTATCAATGATCAATCTAAATAATTTTCTTTTTGAGTTTTTGACTAGACGAATTATAATTTCGCCACTAATTATGAGTTCTATTGATTCATTTGTTGCATTTGTAATTTTAACATCACATTAAACAGAAAATTATAAAGTTTACGAAATTTTTAATCGTTCTATTTCCTTCCACTTCAGTTATCTCAAGCTCAAGAAGGCGTAAGTAGAGAACTACAAAGACTAAACGATTCCAAAGAAGCATGTTTAGAAAAAGTAAACTTTACGTTTCAACAAGTTCAAGCAATGCTGGATAAACGAAAACAAGAAATGGTTGCGGCGGTCGAATCGCTTTGTGCAGAAAAACGAAAAGTACTTGAAGAACAGCATTCGCTCATTGAGGCGGAAAAAAATAAGGTACCTTTTCCTTTCTTTTATAACGTTAATAAATAACAGAATTTAATGGATTAACTTTCCTTAAAGGTAGAACAAGAATGTCAAGGTTTACAGTATCAGGTAGAAGTACGAAACATAACCCAGCGTATTGAAAGTCTCAGTGAAAAATTAGACGCGGCAACGAATTTAGGAGAACCGCGTGAAAATTCCTTTTTAAGCTGTGATTTTACGCACAACGACAGTTTAACGGCGATCGAGCGTAGTTTAAATGAATTAGGAAGAGTACGAACTAGTACTACATTTCCCAGTTTGTGTACTGCACATATTGATAGTGATACTATAGCTGGTATTGAAGGCACTGTTACATTATCAACTGTAGATTATCATGGTGATCTCAGAAGGACGGGTGGCGATCCCGTTCAAGCAGAGGTGTTATCAGTTGAACCAGAAGGTTCAGCAATTCCTCTGGCTGTTAATGTTAGCGACTGTGAGGATGGAACGTACAAAATACATTTTAGACCACCGAAGCCTGGTCGTTACGGAATTAAGATAGAAGTTTTCGAAAGGCCTATTAAGGATAATCCATTATATTTTGATGTCACTGAACATAATAATCCTGTTCAAATGTATGGTAGTCGTGGTAGTGGAAAAGATGAATTTATGCAACCAGTTTCAGTAGCGGTTGATGATAATGATGGGACAATATATGTTCTTGATACTGGTAATTCAAGGATTAAAATTTTAAATCCAGAATTAGAATTTATCAAACACATTACTAATGAAGGTTTAAATGGAAGAAGTTGCACAGGTAATTCAAATTAATCATTCTATATTTCTCAAGAGAGATTTATTGGTTTATGTTTTTTATTTTAGGAATTGCAGTTTCCAATCACGGTCTAGTTGTTGTAAATTGGCGTACAAAGGCAGTAACAGAAATGACTACAACAGGACAAACATTGAAAACATTCACCTATAATGCTTTTCAAGAACCTATTGATATAGCTGTTGATAAAAGTTACGGACATATTTTAGTTGCGGATAATGGAATGAGTTGTGTTTTTGTTTTTGATTCAGATGGAAAAATGTTATTTCAAGTAAATATGAGAAACTTAAAATAATGCTTTTCTGTGTTTTATGGTTTATTTTATTTTCAAGGTTGGAAAGAAGGGATCGTTTAACCTTATATCATCTGTTGCTACTGGGCCTAATAGTGAAATTGTCATTGCTGATTCTAGAATACAAGTTTTCTCAGCTAAAGGAGATTTTATGGAAATTGTGTGTGATGAAGGAAAAGGTAAGGATTGTAATTATTATATTGTGTTTTTAACATTCTTGTCCCTTTTGTAATTGAGCTTTTAATTCTGATTTTGAGTTAAAAACTAAAAATTTAATTATAGTGGTAGATAACTCAAAATGTCAATATTTCTATTTTAACACAAAAATATGGTCAGTTGACTTTAAAAATAAGGTTGGGCCAGCTCATGATTCCATAATCTCTATAGATATATGCATGATTCAAACTTCATTAAGAGCGTGTATGATAATGTATGTCAGCATTCCTGTGACTTGGAGTAAGCATTTGTACATTTGCACGGTTATTTTATTTAGATAGGCAAAATTATAATTTTCTCATTTATTCTGATATCACTAATAAATATAATTTTACTATCTCAACTGATTAAGATTTACAGCAATATATATATTTATGCATTTTGTAGGAAAAGGTAGATATGGAGGAATAGTCGTTGATGGAGAAAGCAGAATCTTGGCAAGTAGATCTGAACAAAAAGGAAGAAATTACCTTCAAGTTTTATCATTAACAGATAAAAACATTAATAATACAATTGATTCGCACGAGTCCAAATTAAAACGTCCGAGTGGAATAACTGTTACTACTGACAACCATGTCATAGTTGTAGATTTAGGAAATAACTGCGTTAAAAAGTATCGTTACTGGTAATTTATTCGTAATCATAAAAGTGTTGAATCTTAAAGCAAAAACACTGTTTTTATCTTAATGCACACATATATATTTTGCTGATTTTTTTATACTTTTATATTATAGATTTTTGTTTTTAAGAATTGTTGATATATTTAAATCAACAAATATTAAATACAGTGTGTCCAAAATAAGGATGCACAGCATGGGGATCTTGGAAACGGTAAGAGATACAGCATCAGTTAAATGGGATGAAAGTTAGCTATTTATAGGACCTTTTTGTTGGCATTTGCAAAATCTAGATATCTTGGATAGTTTCAGAGATATTTAAAAAAAAATAGATTTCTTAATTTCCTTTATTATTTTTCTTTCATTTATTTGAAGAGATATAAGAAAACTAAAACCACTTCTCCGTTGCTACTTTTTGTTCTCTATTAAAATACGCTAACAAAATTCCTGTAC
>VTPC01000556.1:32181-66774 GCA_011009095.1 Ignelater luminosus
ATAGGCGGAAAAACAATTGAAAATTGTTTTGGATAGCTCTTGTTGTCACGTTTCTAACGATGTAGACATGATTTTCAATTGTTTTTCTGCCTATTTAAAAAAATGAGGTTGATGATAGTTACTCGAAACCGAAACGTTGTACAGGAATTTTGTTAGGGTATTTTAATAGAGAACAAGAAGTGGCAATGGAAAAGTGGTTTTAGTTTTCCGATATCTCTTCAAATAAAGGAGAGGAAAATAATAAAGAAAATCGAGAAATTTACTTTTTTTTTAAATATCTCTGAAACTATCCAAGATATCTAGATTCAGCAAACGCCAACAAAAACGTCCTATAAATAGCCAACTTGCATCCCATTTAACCGATCCTGTATCTCTTACCGTTTCCAAGATCCCCATGCTGTGCATCCTTATCTTGGACACACTAATTAGTTCTTCTAATGTAATATTACGTGCTTAAATAATTCAATTAGCAAAACAGTTACTTTAAGGAAAGCACTAAGATTACATTAGAGAGTAAGAAATATGTTGATATTTAAATTAAAAAGTCCTAATATTATTATGTACTTAATTGTACCTTTTTTTCAAGTCAAGCTCGCGATTAATAAGTTTTTTTCAAAACCAAGGAAAATAGCTGTACATAAATATACTGTGTACATTTTAAACGTTTGATGTAAGAAAATAATATTTACTGTTTATGATTTTCATTAAACTTCATGTTCAAAGTTTTATCGATGTAATGCGTGTAAGCTATTATAATATTGTAACCATGTTCCTTGGTTTTGTATCTACTATATAGTAACTTTGTACATAATATAAAAAACCGTATGTGAAATAACTATTTTAAAGTTTCTTTCTTTCTAGTCATTAGAATATTTTCTTGTATAGTCTATTTTTCATTAAATTTCTGAAACTATATTGTGTGTTTTATTTGTTCACAGCCACAAAAGCATTTCTGTCATATCGTATGGACTTAGAATGGATTGCACCAATCAAGTTCAAATTTTAATCGAAAATTGTTACAATAATTATTTCCATGCAGTTAAACCTTGATTAAAATTTGAATTTAATTGGTACAACCTGCCGTTAGTCTATCAAGAAAGATAATTTATTTCATGTGATTATTTCACTTTTCATAAAGGATGTCTTTGAAGAGACAACAATGGTTGTGTCCAGGAGCAGTTAGCAAGTGCATTATAAACATCCTGGACAGTTGGCAGCAACCACAAGGCAACATTTTAAAAATTGCTTTTATATTCTGCCATCATTTATATTTCAAGTTAGACATGGGGCTGAGAAAGTATAATAATCTTCAAATCTGGTTTATGGTGATATGGGTGTTATTGGTTTAATCAAAATTGATATTTCTTTTATTGCAGAGAGAAAAAATGGCTTTATCAATGCATGTCAGAAATTAAATTTAATCAATCACTATTAGCAGTGTGAATAGCTTGTGATCACAAGTTCTTGAACAGCTAGTATATTTGAAGCAATCTGTTGTTGATTGGTGTTCCCCAAGGTTCATACTTCTACTAGTACTTTTGTCCTTTACTACATCTCTTGCTCCCAAAACTGATTTCTGTTTTGATTATGTATAACTTTTAAATGCAGCATACTTGAAGCCAAAAAGAGATGGATATATAATTCTACCTGATATGAAATGTGCCCACCTGAAATTTAAAAAAGCTTACTCCACCACACATGATGTTTAAAACTGTTCAAGAAGAAACCATGCAACCGACAACCATCTAACACTTCTGCATATGCACACCATGATCTAGTCAGAGTTCTCAAGTTATCTTTGTTTTACACATGAAAATTCTGCATTACTTTCTTTTTGCACAATTATATATAATCAAGGATTTATCATTGTATTTCAACTTGTTGACAACTTGCTCTGAACATTTTTATCCTGTCATCAAAGCTCCATTCCAGGCTGCCATTCACATGTATCTATTCTTTCCATTATGTTGTTGACAAGAAATACATGAAGAAGCAGATCAGACATATTGATATTTCAAGACTTGGAAGACATATCTAAAAAACATTCCGATTACCATCAACATTATTTAGCTTTCATCTGATTTAGAAAGTTATCATGTTTTATCTTTTTTTCTTCCTACCAGGATCTCATCTTATCATTTTGCTGTTGTAATCTGAATATATAAAATAATCCCAAATTCCATAAACCCTGAAAATAGTCAACTTTTTGGGTTTTTCTTAACATTTTGAATGCGAGTCATATGCATGTTACTTAGTCCGGAGGTTAAGATATGATTTTTGCAAAATCGTAGTAAAATCCCTCTAAACCATTTATAAAGAAGTTTTTTAAATAAATTTTCACATAAATAATGGCCCGATAGGGTAGGACGTGTATACACGTCACAGGCACTAAGCGTATAATTGTCACCCTAAGGCGGATGACGTTTACGCACGTCATACAATTTTTTTCATTTTTACAGTGAAAATATAAGATCAGTCTTTAGAAACAAAATTTATTAAAAAAAAAAAAATTAAAATATATAATTATTATAAGTTTTTGTGAAATTCCCTGAAACATGGAGTAACATACAGGGCGGGTTTGTTTTTGCATACTGCGCAATTGTAAGCGGGTTCCTTCCTGATTTTTTACACAAAAGTTGTAATTTTTTAAAAAATTTATAGTCTCCGCGAGACTGACCAAGTATTATAACTTCACTAACAAAGCTAAATATTCTACATGCATTGAAATGCATTCGCACTCAAAGTGTTAACATATACCTTGACCTCTGGTTTATTTAACTAATCACAATCGCTTACATTGTGCTATGTTTACATTGTACTTTTGTTTTGCATTTGCACTAAACATGAGAACTTCTTCTCAATTGGTCAAATCAAAGTCAAGCTGGAGCTTACATTGCTTATGTCACAAATGTGAGCTTTGATTGTGAGAATGTGAACACAAAAAGTGTTTTCCAGCTAATGGGTGGTTGGATGATGTGTAGTCAAGTTGACTAATAGGGTCTATTTCTATAACCAAGAAAAAATTCGAAAAGGATTTTTGAATAGCTGCTTATTTGCTACTATTCACCTTGAAATGAATCTAATGTATAAAACAATTTGCATTTATATCAACATACAATATCTTGAATTCCATTATATAGGCAGTTTAGTGGAAGTGAAACGTCGGTATTTGTAGGTTGACAGGCAAATTTGGGTTGATCTCCAAATATTTTCTAGCAATTTTGAATCAATTAGAAGGTACTTACTATGAGTAACACTTGATATCCCTTTTGAGTTCAATTTATGTTCTCACCAAATGCTGGCATGACATCAATAGATCTGAATATTATATTACTTGTTTGGTGCCCAGTGTGGGAATCAAAAAAGGGTTCCATATATATAGACAGATTGCAGAGGGGGTCGTGGAAGGTGTCAATCAATTTGGCTTGACGAGAAGAGCATGTTGGTACTAGTTCCAGGTGACGGAAATGATTGGTTTAAAAGTTATGACAATTTTTCTAAAACGCCGGTTCCACTCATAGACTTCAATAACATTACGAGACCGGCATTTTTGAAATTTCACATGGATTAGCATGTGTGTTTATGGGGTCTATTTTTATTTATTTATTTTTGGTTAGGTTAGGTATGCAAAATATGCAACCAAAACATAGACTAGAATGAAGTTAAATACTTAGGCATAACAATGGATAAAAGCCTAAGCTTTAGGGAGCATACAAATCGAACTGCCAGGAAGGCCGAGCAACTAATAGGTAGACTAATGCCTAGCACATGAGGGCCAAGAACTAGGGCAAGACGAGTGCTAGCTTCAGAGGCCCATTCTATCATGCTATATGCTGCACCAGCATGGATAGATGGGCCAAAAATAGCAAGATATCACAACAAACTTCAGACAATACAAAGGAAGCTTGCCATAGAAATCACTGGAGCATATAGAACTACATCCAGTGAAGCCCTCCTAGTGATAGCGGGACTGATACCAATTGAGTTAATGGCAAGAGAACGAAATTTAAGGAGTTATACGAAGCAGACCCGAACAATCGAAACAAGAAAAAAGCCTGAATACAAACAATAACAAGATGGCAGTTAGCATGGGATGAAAACAAGAGCAAAGTAAAATGAACAAAGAGGCTTAATACCTTAATATCAAAAAATGGGAAGACCGCAAACATGGCGAATTAAATTTCTATCTAACTTAAGTGTTAACAGGCCATCATGGTAGCTTTAACACATATTTAAATGCCATCAAGAAAGTTGAAACGGAAGAATGCAGATTCTATGAGAATAACCCAGATGACGTGGAACACACCATATTTAGATGCAGTAAATGGCATAGAGAAAGGGCTGGTATGGAAACTGTAATTGGGGAACCGTTAATACCCGAAAATACAATAGACAAAATGTTAAAAACCAGCAGCAGTGGAATTCCAAAAAAAGGTCCTGAAAGCTAGAATGCGAGAGGAAAGAAAAGCAAGAAGAGTAATCAGAGCCCGTCAACACCAATACGCCTAAGATGTCTAGAAGCAATATCCGTGGGTCTTCCTGGTCATCCATACACCTGGCAAGGGGGGAGGTTTTAGTCTATAAACCGTTCATTTCCGTCATCTGGAACCAGTACCATCGTGATCTTCTCATCAAGCCTGATCGATTGACACCCTCCATGACAATTCAAACCCTTTGGACTACTTTATGTTTCCTTGTCTAAAAAATTCAATCTTTAAAAATCTTATCTTAACCATAGATGATTTACGACAGAAAATTTTACAAAAATGTGAAGAAATTGATGTTAATATTTTACAGAGCATTTCCAACAGGTTTTGTAAAGATGCTTTGTAGTGTTGTAACAAGTACTTATTTTTCTGTACCTAGGTATACAGTTACAGTTACTTGACAAATTAAGTACCTAGATACAGATCCAGGTATGTTTTATGCTAAACGTATCCAGATACAGTTTCAGATACAATATAAAAGTACCTCAATACTGGTGGGTGTTTTAAAAGGTACAACAAAATAATTAAAAATCCTCATTCGTCAAAAAAGTTTTATTTGAAAGTTAATGAGGCTGTGAAAACTGAAAAGTGCTTTTCATCATTTACTATTTAGTCTGCTTTAATTAAATTTAAAATCTGTGCAGTCCTTTTTTTACCAAAGTTGAAGTAATTTTGTTTGAAGTCCTGATAAGTACCTAATGTACTTCTGACTACTTGTACAAGAAAACTAAGATGAGGAGAATTATCTTTTTGCAGATTTGCAATAAGAACTCATAGAAGATGTTTACCTGAAGCTTTATTGGATTTACGGGACACCCTGTATATTTTATAAATTCACTAATGTCCAAGTTTATGTTAGCGATAAACTATCTTTTTTCAGGCAAAAATAAAAGAACAATAGATATCTATGATCTGAGTTTTTTACTTAAATTAAATAGAAACAATGTACCTTATTAAAAAGGTCAGAGCCACTTATTAGACATATAAATAATCAAGGGGTATGACCGTAAACTTTGGCGGGAGCAACGACTGTATGTATTTCTTATGGAGACCATAAAATTTTCAATTTGAAAGTATACAAATAACTTGAAATAAATATAATACAATTGCTTACATAAGATTTTGGCGTGTTATAATATTGGTTGTCAAGAAAAAAAGCGCTGGCTTATTAAAATTATAGGACAACATTTTGAGGTTAAGTAATACGTGTGTGAAAGCGCGGCAATAGAATGCTTTAAAATCTGACGTATTCCCACATGGTTTTCTGTCTAGTTTATGAACAGTGGGTTGTATATTGTTTATATATACTTATTTTTTGTGATTAATTATTAAATTAACGTTATTTCTTATTGGAATAATATAAAGCATGAGTAGGTAAACTGAAAATATTGACATTATACAACAGTAATAGGGAACTTCATAAAATTCTGTCTGTCTTAAAATACCTTATTTCTGTGCATTCCAAATGTACTGAATCAGCTAAATCTCTCCCTTCAATTTTTAAAATTTAAATGATATATATTCGTAACATACTTATTGATATTAGAAATTGGAAAATTAAAATATTCAATTTCAAAATAAACATCTATAGATAGGTCGGTAAAGAAGGTATCGTTATGCATGGGGTCAGATTTGCAATTACTTATCGGCGATTCAAATAAAAGCACATTACCATTATTTTAAATACTCATTCTAACAAGTTATGACAAGTTGTACCTGCATTTGACTTACGACATATTGCTCTTATGTGTGATTGGTGCATTCTACTGCACTGAAGCCAATAAGTTTTGAAGACATGTTAAGATGAAAGCTTGGATTAGCCAGGAAACTGTCATTTTGCATGAAATCAGTTATAACATATTGAAGTGTTACCATCACTATACTTGCTCCATCAAGTATCAAATTTGCAGAGTTAACTTTAAATGCACCACTGCATTACTTGAACGGAATAGAGTAAGCAACAAAATAACCAAATTCAACGATAATACTTCGAGGCAACCAAGTTACTTATCTGAATACACTTTTATGTTACAAAGTCAATTTGAAACTTACTTTACTATTGCTGTATGCCTTAGCATTATGATTTATAAGAATTCTAAAGATATGTTGAATTACAATAAAGAGTATTCTGTATAAGGTTCTAAATGTTGAAAAAAGAAAAAGGAAACAACAAATATCTGAAATAAGTTTAATTGTACAAGTCAATCTTGAAGTGTCTTTTTGTTCCATCCGATGAAATAAAAGAATAGTATTGTTAAAAGAAATGGTACAATATACATCCAATGGTTAAAACACTAATAAGAGTTATTATACATTACATCATCTTTAATGATTTGTGTACAAAAATTGACAACAATAAACATGATTTCAATTTAAGGTATTAACATATTCAATAATGCCCTATAATTCATGTTTGTTTTAATAATCGTCGCCACGAGAGACAACTTCTTTACATGTAGGACGAAGAATAATTGTATGTTCAAACTGGGCAGTGTAACAACCTTTAATGTCACATAATGGTGGGTAAGCATCTACGATGCCTTTGTCACACAAATCCTTAAGTGCCATTTGATATTTAGTTGCACCTGCTCTATCTAACCATCTCTTGCAGAATGCCAAAGTGCCAAAGTTCTTATTAACGATGTTGAGCAGAGTCTTCGATGATTGTAGACTAATAAATTTAGAAACAAACAATGAGACTTATAAGTTTATATTTAAAAGATAAAAGACTTACCGAAGTGGTACATATGGCATATCAAAGTTTTTCATATAATGAGAACATTCCATATCATCATGAACAATTCCTCTTCCTGTAGAACCAAATGTTTCTATGGCATAAAATTCATTTTCTTCCATAACAGTTGCTTCACCACCTTTAACAATCGGTACGGTTTTGCCAGAATGAATACCTGCGATAGAAATCAATTAATATTCACTGCCTGCAACAAAGTAAAATAAAGTTAATCTTACGGTAAGGTGATATTGAATGTCCATTTAAATTACGAATTGATTTTATGGGATACGTTTTTCCATCTAATTCAATTTCATAAGACTCCATAACCTCTTGTATAGCTGCTCCAATTTCACACAACTGCACATCAATACCTTAAAATGTCTCAACATTAATTGATTAATTTATTTAAATATCACAAATAACACAAACCAGCAACTCTAATTCCAGTATTGGTTGCATCTCGAACAGCTTCTACTAATTTATCATATTTTGGATTAAAAGTAAGAGTAAATGCACAATCTATTATTCTTCCGTTAATGTGTGTTCCAAAATCTATTTTGGTTACATCATCATATTCAAGCACCGTCGGATCACCAGCATTTGGTGTATAATGGGCAGCGCAATGATTCCTAGAACAACCAGTAGGAAAAGCAAGACCGGCTTGTAAACCATTTTCTTTAATTAGTTTTCTAGCAGTATTCTCAAGTTCTTCACAGATTTGTATCATTGTCATTCCTGGTTTTATCCAACGTTGCATATGTTGTCTAGTCTAAATGTCAGAAGACAAATTCAAGCATTTATTTTAAAAATTTCTTATTAATATACTAACCTGTCTGTGTGCTTCTGCTGCTAATCGAACTTCATTATAAATGTCATTATGCATCCTATCTAACGCCCTTTTTTCTTCAGAAGAAAATCTATCTTTTGCAGTACGATCATCTTTGCCAGATGCATACTGCATTATTTCACCTTCGGGAAACACTTGATCGGGGAATAAATCAACAATAGCTATTGAAGGTGGATCCGTTTGTGTAACACCTTTACCCCCTTTTTTGCGATTACGTTTTTTCTTTTTCTTCTCACCTTCACCATCTCCAACATTCTCGGCAAGTTCGACTTCTGGGGTATTACTTGCTGGTGGTCGTTCATTTTCATTTTCGCCTTCATGAGGTCCATCAGCCGTACCTAATACATGAACAACAACTTAAAACACAAACAAATAAGGAAAATATTCGAATTATATTAATAAAATATCGTCAAAAACACGTGAGATTATAATTGATAACACCTACCTGCTTTCTTCTTCTTTTTTTTCTTTTTCTTCTTCTTTGCCGCGACTGTAGAGTCATTTAAATCTTCGGCCTCGTCTTCTGGAACGTCATCCTTTTCATTGTCGTCTAATTCTACCTCCGTTTTTAAGGCAGCCATTTGGAACAGACGTCTTCGATTCAAATCACTGCGTCAAACTGAAAAAGATTAATTCTAGGGATTTTTTCTAGGTTAATTGGTAATATTGAAATGTTAATATAAATTTTTATATACAGAATGCAACATTGTTAATTTTATTAAATTGTGTTAAATGTGGTTAAATGGAAATGTAAATTGTTTGAATTTTGATTATGAAAAGACTATGCTGTGTTCACGATGTTTCTTAGTTTTATAGTATTCCAAAAGATATAGTGCGTTTATGATTTAATTGCTACTTAGCTTACAGTAAATTTTACAAGTTTGTCACAGCAGGGTGTCATAAATCCGCTTACCTGTGAAGACCTTTTCTAACATGAACGAACACAGGGTCGGATTGAAATAAATCTTACTTTCGTAAATACTTTTAAACTGAAATGTTAGAAAAATAAATTATTTCAATATGGTTCTTGGTTAACCCAATCGTCTCTGACACGTGCCACTATTTGTATTTGTTGATTTTTATAAGGGATCCTCTGTGAAATACTTAAGTAGTCAAAGTCATAAACGCACTATATCTTTTGGAATACTATAACAGGCCATGCTTTCATTTTGTTAGGTTGGAAGTGTTGTTTTTTTTTGAAAATTTCCGTACCTGCGTCTGTATTTGGCGCCGTTGCACGATCAAAGATTTTGTATGAACGTTTAGTATCAATTAGTTTTACTTTGTTAAAAAGAGATCAAGTTTTCCTTATATTTTGCATCTATTAATGTCAATTAAGAAGAATGTCAAAAATTATAAATAAAAACATAAAACTTTAATTTATAAATGTATATAAATAGGAATCTTTGTGAAACAATTAGGCAATCGATTTACAAATTTACAAAAAAGAACAGCAACGGCGTGAGGTCAAACCACAGATTAAATAAAAGTCAGATATTTCACTCCCTATTCCACTAATGTTCCCATTTTTTGTCTCTGCACATTTACATTTGCAGCTCTGGGAGTTTACCACGCCTACTCTTTTACGCGCGTTTTATGAAAAGTGCATATCAAGCTGTGCTGCTTGTGCAGTACAGGTCAAAATAGCAAGCTCTGGGGGTCGCTTTGAGAGAGAGAGCAATAGAATCCACAAATTTGTCGAAGTAAAGTATCTGACCTTTATTTAATCTGTGGTCAAACTGTCATAAAATCATAACATTAAAGTGCATTAAACGTCAGTAAGATTTTACAAGTCGAATTAATAGACAAACAGCCCGGTTTGCAGTAGACGCTTTTAGTGACGTTACCTGATCCGTTGATACATCTCTTAATTTTGGTTCCACGACTTTCATTGTTTCAGTCCTTTATAAAATTTGCTATTTGGTGTTTGCGGTGTAGTAGTCACTACTTAATGTAAAAGAGTAGGCGTGGTAAACTTCCAGAGCTGCAAATGTAAATGTGCAGACAAAAAATGGGAACATTAGTGGAATAGGGAGTGAAATATCTGACCTTTATTTAATCTGTGACCTTACACTCGCACAACTTAATTGATCAGCAGAATAAACAAAGATAACAAGATAACAACTGTTTCATGTTTATTGGAACAATTTTATTTGATAATTATTGAAAGTCTAATTTTCCCTCCTTGCAGCATCTTGCTTGCTTGGTATAAATTTTGTATTACAGTCTCACTTCATTCAAAATATCTTCATTGAAGTTTGAAAGTATGTAACTGTAAAACAAAACTGGAAAAGACCAAAATTTTGAAGATAATAAATGAGACCATGATTATCCTATTTAAAAATTGCACCTAACCTTGAAATTAGTGACTGTTGCAACAAAAATTTGAATTATGTAATCTTGGTTTTCCAGTGTATAATAATCTGTTTTAATATATGCTAAAAGAGTTTCAAAATTTTAGTGTTGCAATTAAACATGTTTTTTTTTATTTGAACCCTTATGGAACCCAAAAAATTCTGAAACCAGAACCGAAACCTTTATTTTTAAACCATATAGAACCGGAACCGAAACCTAAACCACAGTTTATACCTTACAGAACCAGTTGTATCACTCAGAGCGGTTCTTTTGATCTTTCGTGTTCCTGGTTTTTGGTCTGCGCACGCTAAACTGTAGACCGCGAGCTTGTAGGGGAGGTTATATATGCAATTGATATTCAAATTCCACAACTAATGTAACTTACCAACACTGAACAATTTCACAAATTCATTTACAGAATATGCAAGTTGATTTCACTTAAATAATACAAGCTTTTATGAGATTATTTCTTTGAAGGTTAAGGTTAGGTTTTTTACCCCTCTACTTCTGGACAGAAAATAATGCTCTGCGCATAGACCGCGAGTTGAAGTGGAAGACAAAATGTAGGGGAAGTGATTCAACTGTGCCTCTTAAGGAGATCCAAGTACCCCCCTAGTATAAAGAATGTCTATTAGAAAATAATACTTAGGGATTCTTCTATTATGCATTTGAAAATTAATTTTCAAATTAATTGAGAAAATTTTTGTCAAAATTTCCGAAAAATTCACTCATTAAATAATTATTAACATTTAATTGACTAATAAAAAATATAGCACTCTGAATTACCGGTATATGCTTGACAACACCGCGAGAGAGGTGAAATGTTTTCTGGCAACGAGAAGTTATCGACTACTCCTATTAAAACTGTTTTTGAAAACTTTTTAATATATTTAAAATCGTTTAATAGTCCTATTATTTTGATAGCACATAACGGCTTCAGGTAAATATTGTTGTTATAATTTGTCTTCAAATATCGTTATAAATTTTAGTAATCTTTTTTTTTTTGTAATTTATAATTCAATAATTACGTGTTTTCTAGGTTTGACTTTCCAATAATATTGAGATATTTATTTCAATACAAAATGATGGAACAATTTAAAAAAACGGTTGTTGGTTTTGCTGATACTTTGACAATTTTTAAAAACTTCTTAACAAAACGACAAGAAGAAAAACAATCATTCAAAGTAGAAGATTTAGCTCGAGATTTTTTAGGACCTGAATTTAGCGAAGGACTTCATAATGCAGCGCAAGATATTAAAATTTTATCAACATTAATTGATAAAATTAATGTTCCTAACGATAAAATTATATCTATGGCGAAAAGCACGCCTTTCATTTTGGCGGATAGAGCGTTGAAGAAGTACTTTAAAGGAGCTGTAACGTCGGTTATTGCATCTAAAATTGCTCTGGGTCGAATAAATTTGACAACTTTAAAAAAAGCATTTCAACTCGGCGGTTATGATAGTGTAAAAATGTTGCTAGCAGAAAACATAAATAATAAACCACGTGTTACAAAAAATGAAAAAACAATCAAGGCAATTGTTGATAGACTTGGTGAGCGCGAAAAAAATATAAAAATTTTGTTCTAATTTTTAATTATATCCGTGAAAATTTGTATTATTAATTATTACTTAATTTTTAAGTTGTGCACAAATGTATATTTTTTATAAATAAATTTATTATTTTATTTCCATAATCTTGTTAATTAAATTATATTCTTTACTTATCGATTAAATAATTGCCAGTTTTTAATTGTGAGTATCTTTGTATTTTTAATTTGCTTTAATTGAAAAAAATCTTGTTTACTGTCTAACTAAAATGACAGATAATATAGTGTTTAAAAAACCGCGGTTACTTATGCGCCGGCTTACTGCGCAAGCGGTGTTGCCAAGTCAAACACAAGACTTCAAAAACCGGAAGTTCCTTATGATTTTTCATAAAAAATATCAAATATCTCCGTAATATGTCCGGAAACCTCCTTTTTTTATTGTTTTAACCGAAAGCTTATTATTTTTTCAATCAAATTCAATAAAGATAAAATTTTTTTAAAATCGTTAATTGCATTAAATTCTTAATCAAATACACGGTTGGTGGAATCTCCATTTACCTACATGTAAAAATTACCATTTTCAAAACTAATTATTTTATAAAATATCCCGGAAACCTACTGTTTTTAAATTTTTTTATTAATTATTAGACTATCTAGATTAAGTTGACAAATTTTTAAGAAGTTTTAAAAACCTGACTACTTCGCGTGGATCTCCTTAAGAGTAACAAATAGTAGCCAGAGGGAGCATAATGTAAGTTTGTGGGCGAGAAATTCGGAAACAAAGAGCCTAACCTATTGATAATTTCATACAAATATATATATTTTCGTAATTCAGTGGCAGAGAAATTATATATTTCCTACAACAAACCACTAAGCCAAAATGGGAATATTGGTAAATAAAAATTCATTATTACAAAGACAAAAATATATTTACAAAGATTCAAGTATAAAAACATGAGCATCGCTGTCCAGAAAACAAAACTAGTTTATTAAATGAATTCCTGTTTGAAGTTATGTTATTAACAATTTTTTTTGAAATAAAATGTATTCTTGTTTTCAAATAAATCTCAGAAATAGCATGGATTAATAAAATTAATATGGTTTTTGAAAGGGGACTGATCAAATGTGTGCTCATCCAATTCCACAAATACAGATTTGTTCACATATAATTTTAAAACAGAACCTGTTAAATATAAAATTGAAAATTTTTTTGACAAAATCTGTCCTCCAGTTTCTTTCAAGGCCCTTTTCAATATTGCTTCGGCATTCATGCAGATGTCAATAACATCATCTGCAGTATATTTATTAAGCCTCCTTTATCCCTTAATGCTATTAATGGTGCTGGATGATTTTTGTAGTTTATTAACACATCTAAGCAGTCTTCGCATTTTAATACTTTAAACAGTTTTCGTACAACAAAGCCACTTATATAAGCTACAATTTGACTTGAGAATTCAGTTAATTCTTCTGGAATTGTTGCATATATATCATTTTCGTCCTCCAAATTAGTCGCATTAGTTGGGTTTTCATCTAAAAATAGAATATTAAATACTGGGTATGTACAAATAAATAACTGGTTTTGTACCATCAAATCTACTGAAAGAGACGGAATTAATTATTTCCACAGCTCTTGTGGTGGATGGGCTGCTTGAACAATGTAAAATACCCCAAGAGAATACAATTTCCAATACCAGAATCTTTAATTTCTGTATGTATAAGTAATTTTTTGAAAGCAGCTTTAAATTGCATAGCAGTTGGGTTGTTGTTGAACCCACCATAAGCTCGTACAGAACAAAAAAATAACTCAAGATGGTTTTGAGATAATTTATAAGTTGGCAGATACATTAAATGGGTATCCTGGGGCAATACAATTTCATTTATTATTGCCTTTAATGATTAAATGCAAACCATTATTTTTATTAACGTTGCTTACATATTAAAAAGCGTTTTTTGGTATTCTCTTTATTTATATGAGCATTACTTTTCGTGCTAGAACGATTTGTACATCCATAAATACAAGTAACCATTTTCAGCAAAATTCAGGAACTGAAATGAAAACGTTTAATACCTACATTCCTAATTGATATTCGTTACTCACCAATACGAAAATTACTTTCAATGCATCAACATAAACTAAACAAGTAAGTTCACTTAAAACATCGTCAAATATTAACGCAGGAATAATGCAAATAATATTCCAAATCACTTAAACGTCATATACGTAAAGCAATGTGTTGGTCATAGTGTAGCACAAGTTGCCTATCCTACGATTTCTCCTCTTGTCGCCGCCAAATTTGCACTATGCTCTCTCTGGCTACTATTTGTTACTTTAAGCTGTGCCTAAACCCATACTTTTAAAGTAAGTAGAACCGAAACCGTAACCGTAACCTTTATTTCAAAAGGGTTCTAGTCCCTGTTGGTTACACCCTGAATATGCTCACATCTATTTTTCTAAAATTGAGCCATAAATCTGTAGTATCCCAAGCCCCAGGCCCTGACAAATATTTAAATTTCCCTCCCAAATCTAACAGAAAGCAAACCCCAGAATCAATGTGGCCAATCGTGATCGTCAAACAAATTTACCTACCCTACGTTGTGTTTCTAAAATTCCCTAAAACTAGATACACTGGTTACTAACGATAGTGGGGAAGACAGGAAATCAAATAAAACACAGATTATGGTTAAAATAGAACGTGGTATATTGAATGCTAAATTCTGTTGTGAGGCCGAATAAGCTTTTACACTGGTTCAGGTATCAGTTCGGAGGAAGACCAGCAAGAAACCTCCGAAGATTCTTTTAAAACAAACAAAACAAATTTTAATGCACAAATATAAAAATAACGGTTCCAACTTGAAACCAACAAGCCACAGCAATATTCTATAAAATAAATAAATGTCAAATCAAAGCAAGCAATAATATGGTACCAACATAACCAATAATAACTAGCAAAAAAAAATAATTGTAAATAAGACAAAACACATAATAAGCGATAAGTTTGCACAAATTCATTTCACAAGAACTTGGTGAAATTCAGAGATAAATGAATGATAAAATGAATGTTCGGGACACACAACATAATGCACATTACAAATTCACTTGTTGCAACATAAATTAAACTAGTCCTGCTCTCTCCATTACTCGGATACGTACTTATAGCACTCATCATCAAACAAAACTGAAGAGTATGTTAGCAAAGACAAAAGGAAGAGACCGTACTCTATTAAAATAGCTTCTTAGCCTCCGGCCGTAGCCAAAAATTGTGAACAGTCTATCATTCCTCGTAATAAATATATAAACAAAAGCACGGAACTATTAAGATAGTGCTTCGTGCCACAAATAGTACATAATAATAACTGATGCCCAAGGGTGGAAAATGCTGCAAGAGAAAACATTTATAACAAATAAACACACAAAACAATGGAGAATGTAGACTGCCACCACGGATGAAAATGTTAAGATAACACCAAGGCAGTTCACACTTTAATAAAGAGAGCCATCGACCAATAAATTCATGTGCGTTTTATAATATTTACTGGTGCCAACACATCACAGTTGAGCATCAGAACATCCATGTTAACAAATGCTAGTGTATGAAAATAAATCTAATCGTCTTGTATGTTGTTTTGTAATATTTTAAACATCTGAATTCCAAACTAAATTCCATTATTCTTTAAACTTTATCTGTGATCACAAGATAAATGCATACAATACAAAAGCTTTCTTAATTTCGTTGCACAATTATTGTAACAGAGCAAAATATCTTTAGTGAAATATGATGATCTTAAAAGCATTCCTAAATGTCTGCATTTATAACACATAGAACAGTTGAATAAACATTAAAAGTCTACATGAGATGCATGATTGTTACATAAACACAAAGAAAGCCACGTGGTTTCTTACAAGCGATTTTTAATATCTGTTTAAATCTCGTCTACCTCAGCATAATCACAAATATAAAATAAAAATAGATAATTGAGTTCACTTCACCCTTAACATGTTATTTTTCAATAAAAATCAAAATGTATTTTCTATCAACAGGAAAGTAATTTTACAGTATCCGGATCCATCTCACCCCTTTGGTAGCCACAACTCAAGAGAGCTCCTCCCGGTCCATCTCACCCCTTTGGTAGCCAGAACTCAAGAGAGCGCGTGTTTCTTCCCCAACCCCCAGCATCCCTTTCTCTCGCCAACCCCATCCCACTCTTTCCAAACATTTCAAAGATGCAGTGATGGTAACCTATTTTTTTTCTAACGCGCGAAATTTAAAATTTAAACCTGGATATCACAAATCTTTCTTTAAATTCATTTTTAATTTTCAAACTTCAGTGTTCTGACCGTGGTGCAATGCAACTTCTACTGTAGACTAGAACTGTATATTAAAGCACTTGCTTCTAAACGGGTGTGTATTCAAAAACTGACCAATAAACAAATTATAAAATAGACAAAACCACCTAGTAACACAGTTTATATCCCGCAAGGTATAAATTATATTAATAATATGATTGCACTGCACGATTCAGAGCCGGATTTACTCTGGTGGAAGACTTTTCGCAAAAAATTGGTGTTGGCCCTCATGTATATTTGCACCAAAATTCTTCGCGAGACACCACCTCAAAGGTTTTAACAAAATCTGAATGAATCAACTTTTTATAAGCAGTCAAATACGATTATGGAAAAATAAACAAAACAAAAAAAACAACTTTTACTTTTTATAACGAGTTTAACATCAAATACGTACTTCAGAATTTTACCCAAATAAAAAGAATTACAAGTAAGTCTGTTTTTAGAATAAAGTATTAGTAAAACTAGGTACAAGAAATTGAGAAAATGCCAAAGAAAAGATTCAAAAAATTTGTTCTTTTGTATCCCTGTTTATTGATCTTTATTCTTTATATAATGCAAACGTAAACTCTTTTGGTGGAGGCCCTATTTTTGTGGACGCTTCTAGGCCCTGCCTCGATTGCCTACACGGTAAATCCGACCCTGGTACGATTATACACCACAATAATTGCGAAAGAACTAGGACAACAGCATTTTTTATTAATGTCGTTCTGTATAGGTATACATACATAATAGTATTAGTTTTAGTCTAGAATTGTTATAAAACAAATACATTTTGTCAATAACATAAATAATTATAATACTTTAAATATGTTAAATTAAACCAAGTTAGTGTGACGTATAGTAACATAAAACATTGTTTCTTTATTGCATACTATTACACCTAACGATAGGACAGCAATCAGGAAAAGGTTTACTCAAATCACCAGGTAGTTGATAACAATCCTTTTCAGGTATCCTTACCAAACAGTTTTTTTTTAGTTAGTACCAGATATTGTTTACAGTAAGGGTCACAATATTTGTCTTTTTATTTACAAGTTGACTGTATCAATATTTAGTTGAACATCATTACGGTTCAGGAAGTGTATCCACACTTTAAAAAATCATACTGTAATAATATGAAATTATTATATTCTTTCATAAATAAATTTTTCTTACCTGGCAGAACCATCTCAACATTTTTAATCTGAAAATAATCGTTGTTAAATAACATTCTGAATCTTTACATCAAGAAAACTGATTTTGAGTTTACATTATGTGTATTATGTAGGACGAAGGAAACTACCAGATGTCGGATAATTTAGGTATTAACATAATTAGACTCCATCTGGAGGAGGGAAGATAATAGACAGCTGAAAAGATACTCTTCACAAAGAGCCTTTAGTTTTTGTTCATCACAGCTGATAAGAAAAGGAAAAGATTAAAAGGAACTTGAAGTTTTCAGAAGATTAGGTTTTATTATCTAGTAACATTTTGATGTTGCTTACCTCTTTCTGCTTCTCTGTTATGTACTAGCAAATAATGTACAAGCATAAAAATTTGAATCAATTTTAGCATTGCGAAACTAATAGTTCCGACAACGTTTACAAACACCAACTTTACTTTAAGAACTATAATATGGACAACGCGGATTTAATTTATATTCTACATATTTTCCAACTGATTTATCATAAAACCCATTCTACTTTTGTTATTAATTATTAAGTAATAGCCAAGACTACCGTTAAACTTGAATACTATTCAATTTTAATCGAATTACAAAATAAAATGCTTAATCGCAGCAACAATGAAATCCTGCAACAATGTCGTAGCAAAAAACCTATTATTAGGTAATTTTTGTGTTGGATTTAAGGTTCATCAAAATAATATTTATTTGAATGCTTTAACTATTTCGAAAATACAGGGCAAGTCCGAATATTGAATCTATTAATTCTGGAGACACGCGAGCTGCACATTTTTATACAGAATTGACAGCGTAAATGCGAATGCCTTTTGATATATAAACTTTTTAATTATAAACAGAAGTAATAATACTATAACACATTTTGAATTAATAAGAAACATTAATTTTTTATAAGTGTCAAGATACAATAATAATTAGTTCAGCCAACTTACACAACTAAATATTCTTATCACCCCCTCTCAATTAGATATTCATTATAAGTTGCAAACAAACCAAATCCTATATCTAATTGACTCTGATAATTATTTACAGTTTAGATTATTTTATAACATAAGTTAAAATTTTACAATCAAATTAAATACAAATTATACTAAGAAAAGGATAACATAATCAGAAAATACAAAAACAAAAATAAGTAGGTATACACATTATGTATCAATCAAGAAAAGATTTACTGAGCCTTACTAGCAGATAATAAATTATTTCTAAATTTTTCAAACTTTTCTTTACATAAAGGTTTTGTAAAAATATCTGCTGTGTTTTCATTAGAATTTACATATTTGACATTTAGAATTTTATTCTTACACAAATCTTTTATAAAATGATGTTTGATTTCAATATGTTTACCACGTTTGCTATTTGAAAATGTATGCATTAGCGAAATTGCACTAACATTATCTATTTTTAGCACTACACTTTCACTTGTTTCATTATTTAATTCTGAGAGCACTCCACGTAAATTAACCAATTCTTGAGCCGCTAAGCCTGCCGCAATATATTCTGCTTCCATAGATGATAATGCGACACAGGTTTGCTTTTTTTGAATGCCAGGCGATTGGATTGCCAGCATGATAGCAGACAAAACCACTAACACTCTTCCTTGTAGCTCTGTCTCCGGCCCAATCTACATCACACATGCCTTCTAGAACGGGATTGCCCTTGGTAAACGTAAGTCCAAAATTCTTGGTTGTATTTAAATAGCGAAGAATGCGTTTACCAGCTTTCCATGTCTCTTCAGTAGGACTATCTAAGTAGCGACTTAGCAGTGATGTAGCAAATGCTATGTCTGGTCTTGTAGTCACAGATAAGTACATCAGACTACATATTAGCTTTCTATAAGGAATTTCTGTCTTTATCGGAGCATCTTTTGTACCAAAATTTGCTTCCATTGGAGTTGAAACGGTTTTGCAATTTTCCATTCTAAATTCCTTAAGCAATCGATTTATCATATTAGACTGAGACAAAAATATTCCATCTGAAGTATGATCAATCTGCATACCAATAAACGATTTCGGTTCCCCGAGATTCTTTATTTTAAATATTTTTGTAAATTATTTAACAGTTCAATAACTTCACAATCATTCCCTATTATCATAGCATCGTCCACAAACAAAACTAAATAAACATTCTTTTTAAAATAGAGACAATAATCATACATTGAACGATTGAATCCAAGCTTGTTCATTTCTTTTGAAAATTTTTCATTCCAACACTTCGGAGAATTTCGGAGTCCATACAATGAACGATCCAGACTTAAAACTTTCGACTCACATACTAAACCCTTTGGTACTTTTATTTACACTTCAGTGTCTAGATCGCCATTTAAAAAAGCCGTTGGCACGTCTACTTGTTTCAATTTCCAATCATGTTGGACTGCCGTTGAGATCAATAGTCTAACTGTAGGTATTCTGCATACAGGTGCATACAAAAATTCATATGGTTCATTCGGAACCTGGAACCCTCTTGCCACTAGTCTGGCTTTCTTCGAACCATATTCTTTTATCTTAAATATCCAGCGAGTATCAATTGCTGTTTTGCCGGGGGGCAAATCTGAAGGATTCCACGTACCTAACTTCTTATGAGAATCCAACTCGTTTTGAATCGTTTCTCTCCATTCTTCTGATTTACAGGCCTCTTCATATGAATTTGGCACATCTTCTTCTGAGGCAGTGAGAAAACAATATGCTGTAAAAAGTTCATAATCTTTAAGGTAACCAGGCTGCTTTATTTCTCTTATTGGTCTCCCTTCTTCTTCACTTTCACTACTACTACTCTCATTATTTTCAATTTTTTCATTATTGTTTTCAACAACATTTTTTTCATTAACTTCCTGTTCTTCTTCCTTTATATCTTCTTCCTCAGTTCTTTCTGGTTCTTTATTTGTAATTTCAGGAGGATCATAAATTGGGGAGACTAAAAACCTTACTTCTGGCTTGTTTACCCGTTTTTCATTGGCTTTTTCTTTTGCATAGTATTCCATAACAGTTTCATCAAACCTTACGTCTCGAGATCTAATAACTTTCTTCTCTCCCGGAAGCCATAGCCGATATCCACCTCCGCAGTACCCTACCATTACTGCACGAACTGCCCAGGGATTTAGTTTACTTTCCTTGGGAATGATCGTATGCCAGGCACGGCAACCAAAAATTCGTAATTTGTTCAAATCATTTCTACCATTCCATAAATCTGAAGGAGTTTTCCCGCGATTTAAAGTTGAAGTGGGGGAGCTGTTTAATTCATAGGCGGTGCACTTTAATGCTTCACCCCATAGATACTTTGGTATTCCTGAATCAATGATTTTAGCACGTAATTTGTCTAACAAAGTCCGGTTTAGGCGTTCAGCCTTGCCGTTCATCTGAGGGGAGTGGCTAATTGTATATTCTAACTGTATATCATTCTTATCAGCAAAGTCTTGGAAATATTTACACACAAATTCCCTTCCATTGTCCATTCTCGCCCTCTTAGGAGTAATACCAAATTGTGTCTGCATTGTACGAATGTATGAAATTAAGTTGTCAGCTGCTTCTGACTTATTCTTTAATAATTTAACTATTACAAAATGAGAATAGTCGTCCAAGATTACCTGGAAATATCTTTCACCATATAAAGTTGAAGGAGTCACGGGACCGCTTATATCAGAATGGATCAAGTCCCCTATGCACTGTGAACTCTTTTCTTGCTTATAAAAAGGTAATCTGCAAGCTTTGCCTTCTATGCAGGATGTACACACTTTTTCAGGATAGGGCAGACCCAATTGTACAAGTCCATCCTTCCCAAGATGCCCAAGTCTCTTGTGCCACAGCTCGCCACTTTCTATTGTCACATTACAATAATTCTCGTTCTTAAAATTGTCAACTTGAAGAATATACACTCCATTGAATTTTTTGCAGACTAATTTAAAACCTTGACTACATATAACAGCATCATTTTCTCTTATTACAACTTTCAAACCTCTAGAAGCAATTTTTGAAGCAAAAAGTAAATTGTGCTTAATATTTGGAACAATAAAAGCTTCTGTTGTTAATATTTTACCCTGACAATTTACTATCAGGTCTTCTTTTAAGGATGCAGTAATATCTTTTCCATCTGCCAAGTTAATATTCAGCTTGTTTTCTAATTTAATTACATTTTTCATATATCGCAGTAATTCTTCTTTCAAAAAATGGTTACTTGCCCCTGAATCAAGAACCAAGGCATTCTGAGGTAATTTTGATTGATTGCATGCATTAGCAGCATATAGCAAAATATTATTTTCATTTGCCAAGTTAGCCTGAGGCTTAGCAGAATAACGTGAAAAATTGCCTCTGCTGCGTACTCTTCCCCTTCCACGTCGTCGAAAATTATTCTGGTAATTATACTGAGATCTATCACCACGCGGAAAATATGTATAATTATTATTTGAAGCTTTAAAACTTACTTCAGAATGATCTTTAATAGTATTAGTATTTTTATCTTTTAATTTTAGTTTTTCATCCAACAATCTAGCTTTGACGAAGTCCATTTTAACATCAGTTAGTGTTTCAATTGCAGTTATCACAGTGTCATACTGTGGTGGTAACGATAATAAGAAGTGACAGACACGATCGGTTTCATCACATGATGAGCCGAGATCTTGGAGATCTCTTATAATGGTATCAAATTTCACAAAGTGATCTTCTAATCTATCAGTTCCTTTCGATTTTAAATTGAAAAGTTTACGTCATAATGTTAATTTTGTGAAAGAACTACTTCTCACAAAAACAGCTTTTAATGCATCTAATTGAGTTTTTGCAGTGTCACAATCCTTAATTATATCTAGATGTTTATCTGTAATTCCTTGAATTATAATTGCTTGTGCTTTGTCGTCTTTTACCTCATATTCTTTCTTTTTATCCGGATCTGTGGGAACTACACCATCGATTACATCGGCACACTGATCTCTCTTTAAAATTGATAAAATCCTAAATTTCCAATTATTGAAATTTGTTGCTGTTAGTATTGGAACAGCATTAACAGTGTTAGTTGTAGACATTGTTATTATTATTGATTACAATAAACGAAAACTGGAGCACAACAAACACGACGAAAACATTGAGGTAAGACAAAAACACAACAAACCTTTTTTTTATCTGAAATTTTTAAATTAATCAGTTCACTTTTCACGTCTGGGCGGCATAACCTGATATATAAACTTTTTAATTATAAACAGAAGTAATAATACTATAACAGATTTTGAATTAATAAGAAACATTAATTTTTTATAAGTGTCAAGATACAATAATAATTAGTTCAGCCAACTTACACAACTAAAATATTTTTATCCAACTTACACAACTAAATATTCTTATCACCTTTTTCATTCATTATTGTAACATAAATTTCCATAAAAAGCAAAGGTAAGGTGCATTTATATCATTCGTCGCATTGAATCGATTCGAAATTACTGCAATTACTGAATCTGCGGAATATCTTCATTAGGTTGCGAATTCTTAGGCATCTTGGATAAAATGAATTCTTCAACAACCAATAGCCTACACTGTTGAGTGTTTTGAAAATCTAAAGGGGCTTGTATCTCTCAAAGGAACCATCGGAGGCAAAAATGTTGTTAAACTTTTTTACCCATCTTCATTGTACAATGTCATAATACAGCTTTAACTGTCGATTGGTTACATCCTGCATAGTATATATATATTTTTCACTTTTTGTCTCTAGGGAAAAAACAAAAGATGGCAGCTTATTTCTGGCAACGGGAATGGAATAAGCATGAAAAAAGAGGTCACGAATACCTAAGTCGTTCTCATTTATCTCCCCTAATAAGAAAGTTACCCATTTAATCCCATCGAAATTGGACCACACTGTACACTAAAGCACTTACTCCTAAACGGGACTGTATTCAAAAACTGACCTAAAAATGAATTATAAAATAGACAAACAAAATCACCTAGGAATACAGTTTATATCTTACAAGGTATAAGTTGTGCTAATAATATGATAGCAGTGCACGATTATATACAACAATAACTGGGAAAGAATTATACAACAGCATTTTTTATTAATGTTGTTTTGTATATGTATACATACATAATAGTATCAGTTTTAAGTTATAGTTATAAAACAAATACATTTTGTCAATAATGCAAATAATTATGGTACTTTAAATATGTTATATCAAACGACGTTACTGCAATGTATAGTAACATAATACATTGTGTTTCTTTAGTATTCTCCACTATCACAATGAAGGGAAGGACAGCACTCAGGAAAAGGCTTAGTCGGATCACCATCTTTTACATTAGTGCATTCGCTTCCAGGTAGTAATAAAATGCTTGGACACCTATTAAACAGTTTTTTTCATTTAGTACCAGGTATTGTGTACAGTAAGGGTCAGAATATTTGTCTTTTTATTGTGGACAAAATACAAGTTGACTGTATCAATATTTAGTTGAACATCATTGGCGTACAGAAGTGTATCCACAATTTAAAAAAATTAAATAAAATACCCTAACTCATACTGTAATAATATGAAATTATTATATTCTTTCATAAATAAGTTTTTCTTACCTGGCGGAACCATCTCCACATTTTGAATCTGAAAATAATGTCTGTCAAATAACATTCTGAATCGTTACATCAAGCAAACTGATTTTGAGTTTACATTATGTGTATTATGTAGCACGAAGAAACTACCAGAGGTCGAATAATTTAGGTATTAACAGACTTATTAGAGTTTATGTAGAGGAGGGAAAATAATAGACAGCTGAAAAGAAATCCTTCACAAAAGGCCTTTCGCTTTTGTTCATTGCATTTGAATAGAAAAGGAAGAAAAAAAGATTAAAAGCAACTTGGAATTTTCAGAAGATTTAAGTTTTATTATCTAGTAAAATTTTTATTTTGCTTACCTTTAGCTGCTTCTCCACTATGTACTAGCAAATAATGCACAAGCATAAAAAGTTGAATCAATTTTAGCATTGCGACACAAATAGTTCCAACAATGTTCAGAAACACCAACTTTACTTTAAGAACTATAATATGGACAACCTGGATTTGATTTATATTCTATATATTTTCCAGCTGATTTACAATAAAGCCCATTGTACTTTTGTTATTAATTATTAAGTAATAACCAAGACTACCGTTAAACTTGCTTACTATTCAATTCTAACCTAATTACAAAAGAAAAAATGCTTAACGGTAGCAACAATGGAATCCTGAAACAATGTCGTAGCAAACAACATATTATTAATTTTGTGTGTTAATTATTGGGTTCATCAAAATAATTTTTATTTCGATGCTTTAACTATTACGAAAATACTTAGAGGTTTTGGAAAATTCAACTTTACGAAAAAAAGAAAGTATTCTACGGGAAAACTACAACAGCGACTTTTTTTGCCAAATAGGTTGTTGATTTCTAAAATTGAGAAATCTCTTAATTTTTCCGTGGCATAATAATTTTTTTAGGGTTTTTTCTGCCTATAATAGGAATATCAAATACAAAACTGCATAAATGGTAGACAAATCAATGTAACAAGCTTGTAGAAAATCTCATTTAGATATCCTAACTTGTTTTTGAAATATTGAAAAACACAAGATTCTAAGTAACTTTATCTTCCTGTAATTCAGCGCGATAGAAAGAGAAGCCCAGGGAAGCAAATTACGTTTCCCAGTTTTGCGTAAATATTAACTCTAAGAAACTGCTGTGTAAATTATAGAATAGAAATGTTTAATTCTAGAAATCTCGCTAAGAGAACACTCTGAATGTGATCGCTTGTGGTCTTTCGTACAATTTCTTCCACACTAGGGTTCTGGAATATCCACCACCAAAACAAAGATGAGAACGATTTACTGTATTTGCACTGAACAACCGACAGGGAAGACAAAACTAAGCTCTTTTACCGCGACTCCAAAACAACCAATCGTGTTCCACCTTTTCACCATTGGGCAAGTTCTTGAACAGAAGTGAAATAGAAAATAGCTCATTGAACCGTCCCAAGGAAAAGCAGCGAGCATGTTTTCATCGATTAGTTGTAAAAATAAAAATTCAGTTTCCATAGTATCAATATCAGTTTATTCAAGTTAAATTGCTTGCATTCTTGAATTACCTTTCGTGGACAAACCACTGCTACAACTATTTACACTGTTGGTTTCATAGCTTTCAATCGATGCAGTGCCTCTCACGGTTTTTACCGATAGATTCTTCCGTGCCAGTTCAAACGAAATACAGTCAGATGTAGTTTGTGAGGATGAAGGAAGCACAGGGACGCCCAGGGAAGCGTGTGGGTTTCACTTAATGATGAAAATTGTATTTTATTAACATAAATTGACGTTTTGGAACATTCTATATACAGGGTATCTCTAAAAGGTCTGTACAACGCCCTACCATATATTCCTTAGATCAAAATTGGACGATTTAACCAAACGTACTTCTATGCAAAAGTGTTCCGTTAAGGCGAATGTCAAGGATCTTAACACGTAGAGTGTCGCCATATAAAAAAAAAAATCGGTCCCTTGCGGCCAATTACTTTTTTGCGGAACTGTTTCTTATTTTATGGTTTATTGCCAAAGATGCGTGTCCAATAGCTCAAATATAAAAATTTTTATATATTTTGCAAACTTTAGTTTGGTGCACCGCGGCCATAATGACTCAAACTGCTATAATGGCCGTGGTGCGCATGCCTCGCTGTCATTTGTAACGGTCGGATTTTAACGGTAAAATGTTGGTGATGTGATTTTATATGATCTATTAGTGATTGATTAGTTATGTATTGAATGTTTTTTCGAACTACATAAAAGTAGTTTGAAACAGTCTGATATAACTTTCTAATGTCTTGAACGTTGTTTTTTGACTTGTTAAATAAAATTCGTTTGCCAGTTAAAAATATTTCTATTTTTTTAAATAACAAAAGAGTGCTTTCAGCCATTTGGGATGTAAATGTGTACTGGAAAAAGGGATTTTCTGACATCAGGTTTTTGCTTGTGGGTGTTTTGTAAGTGGCCAAAAGTCGATCATCCACATGCAAAGAAGCTCAGACTTTTGTAACGGTTTGGTCAATACTTCCGAAACTTTTTGCACAAATGGGCCTTCTTATTTGGAGCACTTTTGTGTCGTGTTTGACTTCGATAACTGCAATAGTTTAGGCAGAAAAAAAACAATTTTGATTTGCCTTTCGGTATGCAACGTAAAGTTTGGTGGTGTTCAAAAACGTTAATAAAATAAAATGGAATCGTAGATTGAACAAATGTATTAAGTGAAAGGCAGAGTACTTTGAAGGTTCTTTTTAAAATGTAAACGGTCTAGAACAAACAGTTTAAACTATTATGGAGTTGATCCATTTATATTCGTGCGATACATATCTAAATATGTTAGATTGAATCTCGCGTTTTCAGTTATACTACCCTTATCAAATAGTTAAGGCATTGCTACATGGCTACCAATGAGATCCTACTGTTTATTGCTTTTGAAATAATAATCCTTTTCTACCACAAGAACCGAATAATCTTATTGATGCTAATAGATACATGGTACCAATAAATAGACAATCTTAACGTGAAACGTACTATATGAAACAGCTGCTCAATTATACAAATGCTAAGACCTAATCTAATGGTTATCAAACCTTAAGAACTACTATTACTAGACGTGCTTGAATTTTGCGACTGAGAATTAATTATGAACATTAAGAATCACGAACCATTCGCTCAGCACTCATCTTCATACTCTTGTTCATCTCCACTCAAATTCTCAAGGAAGTTGATGTAGGCACCTTGGCAACATACATACAACCTCTTTGGAGAATGTCCATGATCTTGGTATTAATTAATTAATTAAAGACTTAACTCCTAGACGGTGGCAAAATCTTATTCTACTTACTTTTAAAAAATTTTACGCCTCAGTTGTTTTTCATTTTAGGTTTCTCATTTGTTCTCATAACCTTTTCTCAACAGAATTACCCAATCATTTTTAGGCATAAAGGTTATGTTGTCCTTTGGCGTAACGGAATGATGCCAAATGTAACTTTTCACGCTTATTCCCTAATTCGCTTACATACAGTTGAAAAGTCTCAGCTGTTGAAATTGCATACTACACTTTGTCGGGAAAAGCTGTTTCTTTAAATTTCACATTATTTGGGCAATCATCGATATTGTCACTGTAGTGGTAGGTGAAATTGGGGATGCTAAAGCCCAGTATGTCTGTCCAGGCTAGGGAACTCAACTTCTCTCTTGTTAGGGTAACAGCCTAAAAGATCTTAAACCTTAGCTTTTCATAACCCTCACATTTTCCCAGAAAGTGAAAAGACGTTTCATTGTCATTCCCACATTTCGGGTATGTCTACACCTATAAGCTACAGTTACCTTTTTAAGATGTAGTGGACTATGTGAACCTCAATTAAAAGACTTAGAGTACTCCGGCGGTTACCTATTAGCCACTTTTACTTTGACAAGTTAAAACCGGTTATATGGGGTCTTCCTGGCCATAAACACTGCTGCTTAGTCAGCTTGCCTTTTGAGTCTCATAAGCCTATGTGTTTAGGGTTAAAACAATCTGTTGCTATGGTATTCCTAAAAAGGATTTTGTTCCTAAGCAGGTCTCTGAGCCTGGTGAGTTTATCCGCCTTCTCGTTACTGTGGATTCTGATGCGCCCAGGAATCCAGACGATGTTAATCTTTTTTATTGTGGCAAGCTCTTGTATAGCGTCTGCGCACCCCTGCGAGAGAGTTTCTTACCCTGATCCTGTAGACCGCTTTTAGTGACGCCTCACTGTTGATGCCGGGACAAATCTTTTGCTACGGCATCCTCTCATATTTTCATACGACAGAATGGCATAAACTTCAGCCTGGAAAACCAGACGAAGCTCTCCTGCACGTGTGGGTTTTCTGTGTAAATGCCTGCTTCCGGAGATTGCTTGTCGTTCATTCTATATAAAAAACCATCGAGTGCTGTTCCTTAGCTGGGATTGTGAGTAACTGATCGTCCGCCTCTGTTAACCTGTAATTAGATGAAACAGTTCCTTCTCAACTAAGTAAATGTTAAATCCATTTCTAAGCCATAATCCTGCATCCCGCATCTTGAGGTGGGCCGCCATTGCCTCCTTCCTGATTCGACTTGGGAAGTTTGGCAGCCCCAATAGAACTTCAAGTGCAGGTTGTTCTTATTGCACCAGTTGTACTAAGACAGGCCAGGCGTTGTAGCTTGCCCAGCCTTTGGGCTCTTTATATTAGACCACCAGACCACTGCACCATATACTACTTAGTTCTCATAGCTGCCGTCCAGTAGGTTATCTGAGGATTGATTCTCCAGAGCCTACGTACCACTTGGAGCAACTGTCGCTGTCGACTTGTGACTTGCAGCTTAATCTCCTTTCCAAGGTCACCTCTTAGTACTTGACTTCCTGCGTACAATATATGGGTTCTTTTAAACCATCCGTTTTCTTTCTGTTGAGGAAGAAAATCACCGTAGGCTTAGATGAATTGACCGAAAGGCCATTCTCATTACATCATCTTTCCATAATCCTACAGACCACTTGTATTCGGTCGCAGACGACGTTGAAAAAGCGACAGTGACTAACACTAGCCTGTCATCTGCGTATGCTTGAGCAAGAGAGCCCCCCACTGTCAAGAGCTCTAAAAGATCATGCATTATTAGACATCAACGATGGGATAAAAGGCGGCTGACCTGAGAGCAGCCTTTCTGTACTTCGATGTCTATATAGCTGTCTCATAGAGCAGCTTTAACGCTTCTTACTTCCAGTGAAGACGTCAAACAACTAATCAATGTGGGTATCACTCCCCTGGTTTGCACGGTTTCGATATTGTCAGTGTGAAAACCGCCATTTTTCTACATTTTTGTTTTTACTATTCATGATAAATATCAAAGCGCTGAAAACTGTTTCAAAACTTGCAGGACACACGTTGTTGATGACCCAGTGTACTTTCTTTGTCAATCTTATTTTAACGAATATTTATCGAAATCTGCTGCCCCCTTGAGAGTGTTGCCCGCCTGCTTTGCACCCCTTGCACTTGGAACGGCCCTGTTCACAGTGACTTAACCCAAAAAACGTATCATCAGTAGTTCTTTCGAAGATGTGTGAAAATATGATCTCAACAAATGTTTCTTAGCACTTCTACTTATAGGTGGAAGGAAACACATTGAAACAAAGGTAAAACTATTATGTTAGTGTCAGCACTACCAAAATGGTTTTAGTAAACTCACCCAATCAATACTCCAAAGTAAGCTTTTTCTACTGACAAACAATTTACTTCTGGGTGATTCACTTTTTTTAAATTTTGTACAGTTCGTCACTATAAAAGGTATTAAAGGTGTGGTTGGTGCACATGGTACTTTTGTCAACAAAGCTATCACTATGCTCGTGATAAATCGTTGTAATATCTCTTTGTTCCTTGATAATCGCTAGAAAGTTTCGAGTTGAAGAAACGGAAATTCTTTATGCCAAAAGAGTTACTGTTTGTCATGACTACAAGTTTGCACTATTTGTACCTACTATACAAAGAGCCAAACTGTTTTCCTTCGTCTTGCTAGATGTTAACCAAACATTGGTAGAACGAACGACTTTGTGGGTAGTACTTGGGATCCTTGTTGTTTTATTTTCATACTTTGTTTCTGCGCTATATCTAACTGTAGTTTCCAGAAGTCTTGTTTATTGGAAAGAATCAAATTTCTAAGAAGTTGGAACAGTCTTGGAAAATTATTCCAGTGCTCTGATGGTTGCCGTCTACAATTAACAAATTTTTGAAAACCGATGGAAAGTTGTATTCTACATTGCGCAAAATAGGGTATGAACACAAAATAACATGAACCGTAAGTACTGTCCACAAAGTCATGCTACCAGCGTTTGGTTGCAACAGAATATCAACTACTACCCCACAGTTATTACCGAAAGATTCATCTTTAAATAAACTCGGATTACGACTGTATCATCATGGGAAGATATGGAATTGAACATTTGCCACTTAAAAGTCGAAGCGCCAAAGAACATTTTTGTTGGGAACATATTTCCGCACATACCTTCAGCAACATTGTATTGATGACACGTTTGTTGGTTTAGATTTTTCTGAATTTGGTTTGGAAGAAGATAGAGAAAATAAACTTAACTTCTGTAAGCGTGTGAATGTTAAAAAGTCGGAATCAAGTTGTAAAGATTCATGTTAAGTAAAATTAAATGTTTTTAAATTAGTATGTAGGTAAATATTATTTTTGTAAATATTAATAATCTTTATAATTTACCTTAACTGGTTTGAAGTTAGAAGATAGTTACAAAGAACCTGCAATTTCAATGTTCGTGGGGTCTTTTTGGATATTTTTGGTATTTTTGGCAGAATAATTCCTCTAGCGTGATCTAAGCATATATCAACTTCACCTTTCCCTTAGTTAGTTGCGAGTTATGCCAAAATTTGGCTATTTGCCGGCCTAATAAACAGCAATAAATAGCCAGTAGTAATTACTAAAGAATAATTAATTAAACAATCAATAGTAAAACCTTATAAATAGTAATTACAACATGCTGTCAATAAATTTCCATGGAAATAGAGCAGGTATTAACCGATATATAAAAACCTTTGTAATTGAGTAGCTGCCATTTTTGATGACGTACTACATCGAGAAAATGTGCCAGGTGACGGTTGTCTACCCAAGTCAGAAACACTTATTAAGTAAGACACTAACTAAGCATTCTTGAAAAAACATTTTACTACTCAAATATTCCTAAACATAGTTTTTTCTTTAATGGCTGCACACCTGTGGTGTTTCCTAAATACTTGCCTTGATTTAACAGATATCGTGAATAAAACTAAATATATAGTTGCATAGGCATTTGTGTAGACAAATCTTCCCACCACCTACAAAACAGGCAAACAAAACTACAACGTATATATATATATATTGATGATTCTGCATTAACTACAGTTTAAAGACGAACTAACTTATTCAAATCTTAGTATTGTTTATTATTATTTTTATTAAGCATCTTACATACACTTGACTATCCAAGGTATTTTTATTGCGCTGTTTTGGAATTTCCGTACATCTGTGTCAGTACAGTAAAATAAGAGAATGCTGATTTAAATACCTAAAAAGTAAAACATCCTTTTAATCAAGTTAGAAATAAAAAAGATTTTCACTTACAGATACAAGAGTGTCTAGAGAAAGAAATACGAAGCCTGCAGCAGACATTTTAAAGGGACGTTTTGCCCTTTCCATTATGATAAATAATGCTTTACGAACTGATGGACCACAATCGACCCACTGGGACATATAACAAGCATCACGAATCTGTTCACTCTGAAACAATCAAGGCCAGATCTTATTATACATACGTACTTTCCAAAATCTCGAAATGTGATGAAGGCTTAAGTTATTTTGTTTTCCTTGGTTACGCCACTGGCTTTTAGTCGTAAAAGTGTAGGATTTTCAAATTTTTAAAAGGTGTTTCGCTTTATAAATTTGAATTTAATTATTATAGCTTATTTTTTGAGCTTAAAATTTTTAAAATTCTGTCGTTTAATTATATCTCGGAAAAATTAAAATAGAATAAAAAAACTAAGTTAAGGAGGTACAGAACCTTAGTGAAAATTATGAAAACATCATGAAATTTTGAGGATCAATAAAAATATTTATAATATTTGTTGTCTGAAAATTTTAGCGACCTAGGGTTCATAGTTTTTTTATAAAAAAATATTAAAAATAGCCAATTTAACATTATAACAGCATATCAGACCCCACGCGTACCTATATATCAATACTGTTAGCTATGAAAAAATGGTGACACTGCTCTGAAAAACTACATGTGCATAAAATAAGAATTTTCGAAGTTATTGACAAAAAAAAATTATGTCAAGGGTTTTTATTTATAAAAATAATTAACTTTAAAAAACACTAATTTTTAAAAAGCAGTCGGCCATAGTTAATGTGGGTTATGTTGACGGCAACGGCGCAACGGCGAATTGGGAGGGAAATTCAAAATTCAAGGAGATCGTATTCCAAAAAAATAAATTTTAAAGTTTTTAAAAAACTTTTATTATATAAGACATAACAAAATTAAATAATAATTCGTAATAAATAAATTATTGTCCAATTTTTTTAATATTGCAAAAATAATTAAACGTTTTATAAAATTGTTGTTTTTTTTTCAAATAGTTCAATAGGTTAGTGATAGTTTTTTTTGACTTAGACACTCGAACTTTCTTTTTGGTTATAAATTTTTTCAGTGACTCGTTTACCTTTCTAAAAATAACGTTTTTTTCTTCGTTCATTTTTTATTGCTTTCAAGAATCTTGTTAAATAAATTTCACCTCTGATTTATTTGTAAACATACACACCTTAACACAATTGTAATACCGTGGACGCATGCGCAAACACGGTTCAAGTTGCTATGGTGCCGAATTTTTTGTTATTTTTAAAAAAATATTTAATAATAAAAAATTAATTATTTCATGTAAATTTAATAGTAATTATGAATTATTTTGTAATGATTTGCTAATTACTTACATAAAAGAATAATTTCAACAAACCAAAAGTCATTTAATCACAAAATGAAATATTAATTTTTAAAAGTACAATCCCGAAAAAAGTTTATCTTTACCATAGAGCATACTAATTACAGACACCTACCGCGGAGTAAACTTTTTAAATTTAAACTTACAGCAAATGCATTTAAAAGATTTAGAGAGACAGGTCAAATGATACCAAACCGAGTTAATCTTAACCCTGAACAAGAAGAACAAATTTTACAAAGTGTTTCGGAAGAACCTGGAAGTAGTATAAGAGGAGTTGCTTGCTGATTTAATATTTCTAGTAGTTCCACCGTGCCATAATGTTTTATAAGCAGATTTTTTATATCCGTACCACTTTCGTACTGTTCAGTCGTTAACACCTAATGATTATCAAAGTCGCATTAACTACTACAACTGGCTACTGGGACAGATCGACCCGAACCAAAATATCCATAAGTAAATATTGTGGACTAATGAAGCTATTTTTTAAAAAGACGTCATTTTTAATTGTCGCAATGGGCTCACGAAAATCTACATTGTATGAGACAGTCTAGAAACCAGATTCTTTTTAAATCTTTAGATGAGAGTACTAGCAGGCACAATTGTTGGATCTCACTTTTTACTAAAACGCCTGAATGGACAAAATTATTTTAAATTCGTTAATGAACTGATAGACAATTTTCCACTCGTCTGCAAAATGGACTGATCAGAATGCATGGTGGTGCACCAGCTCATTATGCCTATAATGTCAAGAAATGGTTGGACAAAGATTTTCCGCAGCGTTGGATAGGTAATAATGGGCCTATATAGTGGCCACCGTGGTACCCTTTGGATCTTTACGTTTGGGGTTTTCTGAAGGAAAAGGTTTACCAAACATTTACAAGACCTGCAAGCATGAACAATGGACAGTGTACAATTAATTACTCCACGAATTCTTAGAAATGTTTATAATACAGTACCATTGCAAGCGACCGCCTGCCTGGAAAGTAACGGAAGACAATTTAAAATTTGTTAAACTAAATTATACTAAGTTTAGTTTTTAAGATCAATTTGGGTAAATTTATAATTTATAAGTTTATTAATTTGTTTTAAATCTTAAAGAAATCAAGTGAGGCTTGTTTGGTTACTGAATCTTCATAATTATTGTTTGTATGTTCGTTCCATGTTACCAGATTTAAAGTTCTTAAGTTGCTTGCTCGAGGAGCAATTATGCATCCAAAAACTTTCCTCGATAAACATTTTCGTCTCAGTTTTACTTGTAGAATATGGTTACATGAAACTGTTCCATCAACTGTCGAACACCCTGTATAATATGTCAAAGGTGATTATTCTATATGGCATAATTCATGAAGTGAAAGCCCTTTCCAATTCCAATATGCAATAGATTCCAGCGAAAGCCAAAATTATATAAAGGGGAATAATGCAAAAATAATTGAAGGGTTTTTATTGTAAATTGGCATTAACGGTTTCAAATTTTGTTACACTTTTTGCAGGTAGTAAATCTTGTCGAGATTTATATTTTCAATTGTAATTTTTGTAATATTAATGGCTGCAGTGCCACGATGAACATTGATTTCTGGTAACAGCATTGTCTGACCTCTGCTGATTTTTTT
>VTPC01000557.1:11494-123511 GCA_011009095.1 Ignelater luminosus
CTTGTAGGAGTAATAGGTAATCAAAAATTGTGGTTTGTATGGAGTATCAGGAGCTGAATACAGCTTTGTGATGCAATGTTTAAAAAAGTACTCGATTTTGAGAAAACATCGATGTTCCTAACCGATGCATCGGAAAATATCGATGCATAGCCACGATGTATTGCATCGAAAAAAACATCATTTTCTAATTGGACACCCCTAATCGAGCCCTCATGCAATTTCATAGTTATTTGAATTTGCTGCTTACTATCCTGGGAGAGAAAAAATGCATAGCAGATATTTCTCCTGCTTTCTGTTTTGATTAATTTTAATTTATTCTGTCTGGTACTCCACTAAAAAGTGTAGGGAAGACACAAACTACTGTATAAATCTGATGTAATAATAATAATAATAATAATAGTCTTTATATGATGATAATATGATATTGACATCAAATTCAATTTTATTCGAGTTCCACAATCAGAAAAGAAAATGAAAAAGACGCAAATAAACGATATAATGGTTTGGGCAGTAAGTTAATGATGAAAAACAAACGCGTATAAAATAATATAAAAGCTTGTAAATTTAAGCTAATTTATTAGGACTACACTGTGTGTCAACAAGACTTTAATTTCATATTTGCACATAAGTTTTACTAAATTACGACTAGAGATCGTAGGTTAAAACGCTCTCTATTATTAGGTTACAGCTGGTTTTGGTTTGAAATTGTACTTTGGGACTTATGACTATGTTGCGTTTATATTTCAAAGTGCAAACTTACCCTCCTACGTTGTATTATATGGATAATTATACACATAAATAATTGTCAACCCAAATAAAAGTATCCTACTACTATTCAGCAAAAGTAATAATTTTGGTTAAAGAGGATTTTCACATATTATTTATAAATTGTGTTATCTATTTAATTCTTGTAAAAATTCATCTCACTGTAATTATAAATATTTTTATAAATATCTTTAATCAGGCAATATCCATTCCTTACTAGATCGATCAATTAATTACTAAAATTATTTTTCATTTAATTGCAAAATTTCTAAGTAATTAAAAGGAATGTTATTAAAATCAACAATAATATTAGAAACTACATAACAAATTCTCGACCGCAAAAATTGTTTGATTTAGTAACAGCTAACTTTTATTTTATTCTACATTTATTTGCACTAAAACGTAATTTATTATTTTATATAAATAAATTATTGTACAAATGCCTATTATGTCATAAATTTAAATCTTAGTTTATTACTACTGCAAATCACTCAAACCAGATTTAAACGAGTTTTAATTGTGCTGATTTCAATTTGACATAAACTGTTTCAGTGTTAAAGAATTTATTTAAGGTGCATTATATTACAAATAATGAACACTTACCCTTTCCATTAGGCTATAAATAATCGCCGTCAAAAGTTTTAGTTTTTATTGTACAAAATTCTTTTTCGGATAATTTAAAAAATCAAAATAACCTGCTTTTTTTTAATAGATAAAGTTAAGAAACAGTAAAACATAAAAATCGAAATTATGTCTACTAGAAGGTCTAGAGAAGTTTTGGGTCTCTGAAGGTCTCTTGCTGTAAAAAATCAAAACTTGGCGAATTCTAAAAGAAATAATCATTTAATGACCGAGTTATGAAAATAATAGCCATATAATAAAATCAGTGTGTAAAGATGTTATAACGAGTTGTAACGACCAGATATAATAATAACCTTCCCCTTCTAGAAATACTTTGTTTGGACAAATTCAAAGTTATACCTAGAAGTAATTGCATGGGACGAGGACACTTGACATTGCATCATGTTTCATTAGAATCAGTAAGTATGATTTTATGGAAGTTTCGTCTCTATGCTGGCAAAAACCATGAACAAGTTCATTTACTAACTGATTTACAATGCCATTGTCAATTAGAGTCAATAAGTCAAAATCCAATAAGTCCAAGAAACAGATTATAATTAAAACAGAATGTTTCTCTGCCATAATTTATTTTTATATCTTTCTAACTCTGTTTTGTATTTTTCTGTTCTAATTTTGTTTTGTTTTATGACTAGAGACTTAATAATAGCGAAACACCTCCTTTAAACGTTCAGATTTATTAATCTTTTAAAATTATTAATCACTGATAGAAAAAATTAACTGTAATTTGTAAGATTTATCATTATCTTTAAATACTTTGGAATGTTTAATTTCTTCCGGGAATTTATTGCAAATTTTTAACACCTCGTAAAATAAACTATTCTCAGAAGTTGTTTTGTATTTAAAGGTAATCTTGAGTTATTTACTTTTCTAATATTGTAGTGGCGAGGATTTCTACTAGGTACATGCCATTAATTTTAACAGGTAATTTGATAATCCAAGATTTACAATCGTTTCTACCTACTATACCGTGTGTCTCGTGGAAGACGGAACATACTGGTTTTATCCAGGGGAATATTGCTGTAACTTACTTTGGTTCGTTTGATATTAATTTAGCAAATTAATTTTGCTAAACATATAGTTTAATATTTTCAGTGTTTGTTGTCTTTTTAGATTGTAGTCATAAAGATTTTAAATTCCGCGAAATACATGGTATGTATTATTTGTTTCATCCTAGTGTCTATTGTATAATCTGATTTAAATAATTTTGTTTTTCAGTATTCGTAATCGATAACTAATTTTCTAACTAATGTTTCTTTCTGCGAATAAAATATACCTGCAGCAATCAAAATAAACAAGGTTATAATTTATAAATTAACATTCTGCATTTAACTTAACCATAAATGCATTTTTCAGAACTTCTGTTTTTTTCGGACCTTCATTTTAGTTGGAATACTTATTTTAATTTAGCAACTGGTTTCGAATGTATTTCAAAGAAAAATTCTAAATTGAACGTGGCTGGCGTAAATTGACGTTTTTGGAAATTACCTAAGAAATGTATATTGATAAGAAATTCTGATTATACTATATTGTAGATTATAAATCAACAAGTTCCTAAAAACAGTTGGATATATATTTAATATTTTTATAATCTCATTAAAAAATTATATTAAATATTAAAATGTTTAATACAAACACAAAAGGTGATAAGACCTGTAACCATTTAGAATCCTGAATTTTGTTTCACTGCAAATCTATAGTCAGTATCAGTATCGTAATATCTGGAATACTTACAAGAGTGCATTGTTGGTTGCCTAGAAACTCTAATCTCATTGGTATTCAATAACTAAGCTAGTATTACAATGATTCATGTATACTATTTTTATATATAATAACAATATTTAATTAATGAGTTTTCTATTTTAAGACACCTAGACAAGTCTTATATAAACGTATAGATGGAAGAATTGCACTCATAATATTATAAAAGAAAATTTTCAATAAGAATTGATTACAGTAATAGAAAATACTGATTTTTCATCTTAAAATATTATTGAGAAATAATTAAAGGTTATAAAAAGAAAGAAATGTAATCATTAAGGTATTAAGTTCTGAACAATGCTTCTATTTTAGCTTATCAATATGAAATATTTTTCTCAACTCTTGCAGAGAATAACTAGCTATTACACTTACAAAAATATTTGTGCTTTTGGTTACATTCTCTTATCATAAAAACAGTGTAATAGTAATACTATAAATATAGAAACATAATAAATTACATAGATCAGAGAAAAACAAGATTAAAAATTGGATAACTCAGTACCAACCACAGCTTTTATAATTACTACTTTGTTTATCTTAAAACTGTTTACTTGCAAATTCTCACCCTGCTTTTAGTAGGGTTCTTTTACTATAAATTTATAAATATAAAATCGAAGGGAAACGAGGGAAACTTCAATATATCTGTTGCTACCATCTAGTATTGTTAAGTTTAACGTTTATTTCATATCTAATTATTTTAATTAGAAAAATGAAATGTTATTTTATGAACATCACCACTACCATCTAGCTACAGTTGCTGAAATACGGATAAAGCCACACATTCAAGTTTCGAGGTCATAAAAATGTTTTGTGGGCCTGACCTACTGCTTCAAATTAAGAATCTCAGATTTCCAAATTTTTTTTTATTAAAACGCCTCTAAAAATCCAAATCAACGGTATAAACTTTGTCAACTGATGATTATTTGCTTCGATATACTTAGTGGTAGTTTTGCACTAGTTTCGATTTTTTTATATTTTAGCTCTAAAGATGGCATTTTCTAAGCATAATATCCTGAAGTTTGTTTTATAAACATGTGATTGGACTGTCTACCGATATGTGTCGTTTCTATTAAAGATTAAGAATATTTAAGAGTCCTATGTCAAAACAACTTTGCATTTTAGAGCTCTCTTGATCTGGATTTTTCTGGTCTATATCTGGAGGTCTCTCTAGCAGCGCCACTACAAGTATGGAAGATTTGTTTTAATAACTTTAAATACAGATCCCATACCATATTAAAATCCAGACAGTTCTTCCTAGCTGTCTTCCCTTTGTATCGGAGATGCTACTGATGGTATACATGATGCTTATTGGGCCCTAGAGAAATTACCTACTATCAACAATAGTTGGAATGGGCTTGCAAGTTTTTGATATCTGAAAAGAAGACGGTTAAAAAAAAGGTAATCCTTCGCTCTTCGCTTTTCTCTTTTTCCGATCTTATGATGCACAATATATGACAGTCGTATATAGAATTCAATGAGCTTTAAACTGAGCTATCACACGATCATACTTAACATTTGAGATTTTTGATGAGCGTCTGTTAGCGAAAAATAAGTTAAATAACATCAGCAGACTTTATGCCGTATTATGTCTCTTTTTACGTGATTCAGAATTTCTATCAGTATTGATGAAAGATATTATTTAGGGTAGATAGTTTTATTCAAACACAGTGTAAAGTATAAATTATCTTTAAACAAAATGAGATCACACTAAGTAAATTGGTAAATCTTGTTGAAATCCAATAATATCTTGATAATATCAGAATGTTCTCAGCAAGTTTTCCAAGTTTTCAAGATTATGTTTGAACAGCACACTCAGAGAACAGACGACAATTTTGAAGAGGTAAGGCATGCACCACATGCGGCAAGATCCAGTAAACCAAGGAATAAACAGCCAACCAATAAGTACAGTAGTCCTACTATGTACTCACTAACCAACTCTTCACATTTCCAATGCTTAACCAATTTACCCCATACATTTTATTTTGCGCATAACCTTCCTAATTTGATGTCGTATACTATAATACGACACAATGAAGAAATTCGTATGCATAAAGCATCCGACATAGCCGTCCTTCTACGTGATGTTCTCAGCAGCTAAGAAGATTATGAACCAATACAACCTCTTGAGTTAAGCCGAAGCCAAAAGTAGTCAAAATTCTGTCAAAATCAGATATAATAATCATTAGTTAGATCAGTTCTTTAGCTTCTGAAAAGTCAAATTGTAAATATTACTTTGTCAAAATATCTTGATCTCATAATGGAAGTCACAGACAGCAAAATTTAAAGTGAATTCGGCAACCCTATTCCATAATGGCCAGTTCACAATATTCATTGTCGTGAAGCCAATTCCGTTTTGATACTCTACTAACTAATAACTATCTAATAGAAAAGTACAAAGAGAAAGTTGAAAAGCCTACGCGATAAATGAATTCTTTCTTTTTTTGACTTCATTACCATAAGCATTCAAAATGATCAAAAGAAATTGGATCAAAAAGATCTATGACTCTGAACCATATGCCTTTCACCTTTATCATTAGAATTCTATTTTGTTTATAGATCAAGTTCAGGTTTCACTTGGAATTACAATACAATTCTGATAAAAGTCAAGGCACATTTGAAGACGTCGGAAAACGTGTTTTCCTAAGTTTCTTGAGTCAAGATTTAGAGGTTTGATTATGCTAATTGATAATATACAAATGCTTTATCTTTCGCCTGAAAACATCTCTTGGGAATGTGTTAATTTATTTAGTATGCTCACGGGGTTACGCAAATGCTTAGCTGGAGCCAATGACACGCAAATATTAGGAATATAAATTCAGAACAAGAAGAAAGAATATTTTCAAAATATGGCAGAATTTACTCAACAACTTTTCAGAATTACCTTTGAATAACTTATTATTATACCTACTGATATGCCAAACCCAGAACCTGTACAAAATCAGAAAACAGGTTTCAGTTTTCAAATTCAATGACAAAGTTAACGCCTATGAATGAGAGATCTAGGTAGTCTAAAGAGAAACATTAAAAGGTGGAAGCCCAGAAAGTTCTTGTATTCGGAACCTTTAATTTGTATTTTAATCTCCATTGCAATCTATTAAAGTAGTTGCGATTTTAGCAAAATAGATATAAAAGTCATAATGCCAGCCAGCTCTTGAGTTTTCAAGAACTCAACTTGCAAATAGTATTTCAAATTAGAATTGAGTTCCATTCGGACGCAATTTAATGGTAACATAAGTCAGTTGCTCTATGGTCATTGATCGGTTGTAATCGCTTTCAAATAATGGACATGAAGAATCAGAAACATTAAATTTAGAGCGACAACCCATTAGTCATTTTCTTTCTCGTTTTGAATTGGCCAAAAGAAACGGAGACAAAGAGACTGAGAAAGCCTGATAGTGAACCATTGCATGTAGGCCCCTTCATCTCATAAGAAAACTCAAATAAATCTCCCCGAGGTTTGCTATTAATAACTTTGACCCAAGAAATTGTTATAGAAATTTATTTTGTTTACTAGCAAGTGTTGGCAAGTCCACGTTATAATTGCTGTGCAAAGTTGGGAAATATTTATTTTGAGCACGTGGCACTTTAGAAAAAGAAGATGAAGTTCGATTTGACTAGAATAAAAGTTGATGTGACTTGATACATCCTGATTTGTTCTTTGGTGGAACCCGAATCGGATCCGATTGTGAAGCGTGACTTGTTTGAAAATCCAAACTGAGCCAAAAAGTACGATCAGTAAAAGAAGTTCTGAGAAATCTAAAAAGTCCGATTTGAAATTAATTTAAAATTTGTATTCTGGACATTCTGGGCATTCTGATCGTTATGAGTTATGAGATTTAATTAATTTGTTTCTTTGGTTGTGTATTTATGACTTGACTTTTCTGCCAACACATCGGCCGCGGCGCGTAGAAATCTTTCTAGTCTCTGCCCCCTTCTCTTCTCTTATTTTCATTTCAACTTTGAAGAATTTAAAGAGAAAGAAATATATATTTTCAAACAAATGTGTATATCGGCCAAAGTTTTACTCTCTTTCTAAAAGTTTACTCTTTGTTGATTGCGCCATAGAGCATACTTCGATAAGCTATAAAGATCAAAATTGCAAAGTGAAAATGGATTGTTGAATATCAACCTTCTGTAGTAGAAAAGAAGAACTTGTTTAGTTTTTAAAAACGAAAAATTCTTGGTGTACAGTACAATATGGGAAGGCAACAATTCTTATTTCACAAGGAATTTTATTAATAATTTTATAATACAATTTACACTGTATTTTTTGTTATGAAATTTTGACATTTAATAAGAACAAGAACATTTTGATTTTGTATTTATTGGAAACAGGAATTTTCTTCGACTGTTTTTTATAGAAAAGATTTTATCCATTCCAATATCACAAATAATATCTTCTTCGTTAGATCGCTATGCGCACCCTATCAGAAATTAATTCTCAATATCAAATTGTCGAAAGGTTTTCTATAGAATGTTGAAGAGTAATTAGTTATTCTTCATGCTCGCTAGTATAGGTGTCGCTACCATTCTTGAAAGCACAATACAAACACGCGCACTAAACTTGTCCTGTAGTGTTTGAACATAACGAACCGCGCCAAAGTCTTCGGGAGTCGGAAAACTTCAGCGTTACGGGTGAGTGTGAAACGGAACCGGCGTTAGGCGCGTCTGACCGTTAATAAAATCAAAAGAAGGAAAAGAAACAGGAAAGAAGAAACAACTGAAAAGTTTACAAAAGTTAATTTCTATAATTTAAAAAGTCTCTTAAGGGCTGCCCTAAATAAAATTGTTTGATCAAAACAAATTCAAAAGTGTCAAAATAGAAAAGTTTTGTTGGTTGGTTAGTTTTCAATTAAACGAAGTAACAATTAAAGTGCTCTCTCATATTAATCAAGATCAATTGGATGAACTCAAACTACTAATTGAAGGTAATTCTATAATGGATCTTATTTAGAAGTAAGTACTAATCTTAAAAGAAAAAAACAAAAAGCATGTGGTTATAAAATCCGAAACAAGTGTGTGTGTGGGCGAGAAGAGAATGTATTCATGCATAGAAGCAGCATATAAACATAGTCTGATCAGAAAAGATAAAAATTATTACCACCAACCTTATATGAAATTTGTTGAAAAGTTTTATTTTCTGTGAGAAATCAAAAGTGTGGAATATTAAATTGAGGAGTGGAACTACTTCTTGGCCGCATTGTAAGATAGATTGATTGATAGTGAACTGGAATTCGAGTTTCGTAAGCAGCACGCCTGAATAAGTGGTTGTTATGAATGCAAGCTGATCAAAAATAACGTGCAGACTAAATACATTCTGTAGGGTGCACTCTAGAGAACACGCACATTCAAAAGTTATTTTAGGAAGTTTTATTTTGATTGCCTGTCTATTCTTCCGTAGTTATTGTGGGTTTAGAATAGTAACCGAAATAACTTGCCGTTTGGTTATCAAATTTGAATTGTTAAGTTCTGGCTTTTTTCTTATTTATAAGTTTTTTTTTGAAAACCTAAAAGTGAAAAAGAAAGTGTTTAATGTCATTGTTGATTTACTTTGAAAGTTTCTGAGAATGAAAACTACTTATAGTGATGACAAATTACGTACGATATACCGAGTGACGATAAACATTTGCGATATATATATAATCTCTCTTGGACGTAATTAGACCTAATTTTTCTTAACTATCTTTGGAACACGTGTGTGTTATTTTTTTAACGCGAAGTATCATCTTTTAAAATTAGGGTAATTAAGATTTAAAGTTCTTTTTGTTCTTTAGCTTTTTATTAATGGTTTTTTGGTATATTCTAAAGTAAACATTGCAATAGAAAAGAAGTCAAAATTCTTCTTGCATTTATTCTGATAAATCCAAAACCATCGTTTGGAATTGGAACAAAATCCTTAGAAAGTTCATTTCTTCATTTTGGATTTAAATGTCCATTGACAAAATCCTTAAAACATTTTTCAGATTGATAAGTTCTGCATTATCCAGGAAAGACTATGATTGCAAAGACTTTTAGGTAATAGGAAGAGAATTGATAGTAACTGCTTGAGTGACCATGACACTAACATTTTACAAAATCCTAATAACCAGTTTTGATTCATACTGTTACGATTTGCTGAACAAAGTATGAGCAAAATCTTCCTTCTTGCCGTATAAAACCATACATTGTTACATTTAGATGCCAGCTCCGTATATTTCAAAAAACTAGTTAGGTACTATATAAATTAGCTATGTGAATCCTACTGTCCATTTTAGGGGCACCCTGTATATTTCTAAACTTCTTCGAATTTAAAAGTCAAAACTTAATTTGTCTGCACATACCATTTCAACATCAACATCAATATTGGCAAGATTACTGTTGTAAAAATACCTTAAGCCATGACTAACAGCCAGAATAAATTTTGAAAATAATCTGAAATGACTACAAGTATTATAATAACAGTAATTGACAGTTGCCCAGCTAATGGTTGCTGACAGAAATTATAGCCAAAAGTTGTTCAATTCAGTAAACATAACAAAAAGTTATTAAGTGCTCTACATTTGTTATTCTCTTCCTCAAAAGATTTTCTCAACTATGGTTTAAACGGGTATTAACAAAGATGAACCATGTCTTGGTAGAAGATATAATGTCAAAAAATAAGGTTTGCTTTGGGGCTATAGATATGACTTAGTAACTCTACTTGAGTGTGTTGTTGTTTTGGAGACACAGTTACGTTTTATAGAAAGACTATCAAAATATACAGAGTATTCTTTATAGAACATTTTGATATGGATTGCTGTTTCATGCTGCACCGTGTACAACGCAAATAATTTTAAGGTACAGAAGCTGTTTCTATATACGCCTTTTGTAAGTGGAGGTTTTGGATATTGTTATGAAAAACTCCGAAACGAAGAGGAATTTAGAAAAAGCCATCAAAGAGAAATCTTTGTAAGATCATGAGCTTTTTCACAAACTCTTACCCCGTCGCATTGGTTCTGCTAGACATAAATAATTTTATCACTGACCACCAACATTGCATTCAAGTATACAGAGAATCTCCTCTAAATTCTTACTATCCAAGCTAGTGCTTGCTGGCACCATTTTGTCTTCCTGTTGCAGGAAATTCTAAATTTGAAGTACCTCTGAGATGACTTACCTGAAGTAATCAAAAACTCTTAAGACGATGTCTCGATGCTGTTTAGCGCCACAATGTCATCGTTTATGATGCGAAGGGACATTCCTCGCTCTACAGTAATAGAGGTCAACAGAAAAGATTGATAAACAATTCTTCCGCCACATAATCTGACTTAACTGTATTCTCAAAATCAAGAAGGGACATTCTCCAATAAAATTGTAGTATATCTCAGAAATATTTCTTGGCAAGATCAGATATTCAAGTATGAAGATGGAGGGCATTTTTGGGCAAACACAACTCACCTTCCGATTCTATAAAATTTTACTCAAATGAGAAATTTACTATCTTTGGTTTCTTCTCGTCCATATTTCCACATTTAATCTCCCTGTCTTCTTTAGATTTTTTAAAATCCGTACGTTACCCAAGATAATATTCAAGAACTTTTAATTTTGGGTATACTCGAAATCTTTGAACAAGTTGCACGATGGAGATTCGTTTGTGACACTTGATTTGGATCAACTGAACAAGTATCAAATATGTACCAAGAGCAGCCAACAAATCTTTCTTATATGATACTACTCTCAGCCTTACCTGAACGAATAGTGTTTCTGAAGCAAAATCTTCCTTGAGACTTCTCTGAGTTTTTGGCCAATGATGTTAGCTTGATTTTAGAGTTGTGGGAAAAACGTTTCTTAACCAACGTGGTGGTTTTTGGTGTCAAAACTACTGATGAAAGCAAATGGCATGTTGGCATTTTGATGCAGTTATCTAGTTAACTAAAACAGGAGACAAGTTACAAACTTTGGGAAATGGCAAAACCTAAAATTATTTAATACGATCTATAATTTCTTTAATGTTCATTTGTGCTTGTGAATGAATGATATCAAGTTTAATTTCATGTTTATATCATTTAAGTATGAAATTAACTTAATATTATGTAAATTTCTAACTTACGGTTTGGCTACTGAAGAGAACCTTAACCCCCATTCAAATTCTCATTGTAAGAACTTGAGACAAAACGTATTTACACAAAGTTATAAATCATTCATGTATTTTAAAATAAATGTTGATCCACTGTAGAGCTCTAAGTTTGAGAAGGATATTTAACTAATTGGAGGTATTCCGCATAGGAATCCCTCTTAAGCTATACTATGGAATCTGAATTACAACGTGAAAGTGTTGTCCTCTAACATTTAAGCAAACAATCTGAAAAACTTTTTCTTAAACTACAGTCGAATTAAGCTACAGTTTTACATTTTAAGGGCTTTAAAATGGATAAATTAATAAATCATTCAAATGGGTACATAAATATATTAAAAAGGATTTTATTATACGAAAAGCAGGAATAAAATAAAACTCATAAAAGGATTTTTTTATAAAGGTTATGTTTCATAAAAGTTGTTGTAAAGTAAATTTTATTACATTTTTACTCGTTCGCAAGGCCCTTGAAATGGAGGAATATGAATGTGCGAAGTTAAATATTACCTAATAAATTTCCAAGAGGAAATTCTAAATATTTTTGTTTTTAAATTTATGTTCTAAATTAAACGCTGGGGGTACAATAACTGTTATATACAAGTTACTGTAAAAATCAGAAATTGCCCGATGAAATGACGAAAAATTACCGTACTGGCAAAAGCAAAATAGTTGTTAAGGTTACAAGCTAGATCAATACAAAGAGTTAAATATAGTTACAAACGTCTAGCTAAGGTGCTCCACATCAAGCCAGTGTAAAAAAGAGATAAATAAACGAGCAAAAGTTAAATTGCTTCAACTTCTAAAGCATGAGTTTTAATAAAAAACGTAGTAATTCGTTTGAGAGAAGATACAGGTTTTTATTAAATCCCACTTGAGAATGATTTAATTACTTTGTAACTTCTCTCTTTACAAGACTGTAATTATTGTTTTTAATTTATCTGCGAAAGAAACATCTGGAAAGATGAAAAGAAAAATAAATAAATAATGAAATGCAGTCAGTGTTCGTAAAGCATTTTGAATTACATATTTCTCAGTCGGTCTCTCTCTTTATTATCAGCCACTGTTGCGATAACGGCAATTACGATGAAAGTAGTCTCTGCTCGTGGGGACCAAAATTGTGCTGTCTCTGATCATTTGTAGGACAGATTATAATATTCGTTTAGCGAATACCCCAAGGGTATCAGACGTTATTAAGGGTTAAGTTAAGTAAGTAAGTTAAGTTTTAGTAGAGAATCTTGCCTACGCACCTTTGCGATGGATTCCGTATCATTGCTCGCATCCCTTCCAATCACAAGGAGCCTATTTCAATATTTCGTTCTACTTCTAGATTACATAATGCTATGACTTTTTGGAGTATTTCCATCTACTTATATACCCCAGGTTTCAGGTTAACCTGCAGCTGAATCTTCTAAGTTGTTTACATTCTATAGTTCATCTTGGGCAAAAAATCATCACTCATGATAGTCCGTTTGTTCCTTCTTCCATCTCTTCATTGTATTGCTTTCTTCTACTGGCAATGCTTCTTTTGTGTCCTCTTCCATAGCTACATTTTTTGTCAGATATGTGCCTTCTCACTACTTATTCTTCCATGAACACATTAATTGCTTAAGTCCTCCTTTTCCACTTGCACATGCAAATGCAGTTTTACCATGACTTGGTATCTGCCTTCTTAAGCTTTTATTTTGTTGGTTCTTCTAGTTTTCATACACCTCAACAGTTAGACTGTAATTTAAACTATTTATTTGGTATTTCCAATTGTTCCAGTTTCTTCTCTGCTCTTTGGATGTGGCAGTTCTGCTACTTTTGCCAGTTTCTTGTATTTCCTCCCCTGAAAGTGTGAGTCAAATTTAAATTTAACATCTTAGTCATACTCTGTTTATTAATCTGTCCAATACTTTCCCAAAACTTTATATTTTTCGTTGTTCGTGCAACTCTGGCAATGGCCTGTACTGGCCTTGTAACAATAAGGCTTCTGTTTTTTCTGTACAATTTGTCTTGTACAGCGCTTCTTGAGGACTACATTTAATGGATTTGTAGCAGATATTCCTCAACGTTTGGGAAACTAAGTTATCATTGATAGTTCCAAAATTTTTTAAGGCGTCTCTAATTTTCTTATTTTTTCCATGTCCATGGCGAAACCTTTATTTTACCACGGTACTAAAATTGCTTTTAACGTTTCACTTCTGGCTTGCGAATAGTCTTTTCTATTTTTCTTGAAACTATTCTGCTGTATCTTATTCCCTTGGATAGTATCTGAAAGAGTCGTTTTATGTTGTGTATTTATGTATGTTATCCACTTGGATCTATAAGTTTGAAGTTGAGGCATGAACGATATAGCTATTTACACAGTTGGGGTGTCAATGACGGCAATAGCCATATTGGTTTTTGCAACGTCATAACCCGAACCGCAATTAAACCTGTCCTATAATTTTAACTTGAACCGCGGCAGGCAAGCTCTAGCGAGGTAGCATTAAGAAGAAGAAAGAAGAATATCCATCCAGCAATCAAAATGACAAAGATAGTAATTTACCAATTTAGTTGGACGGACGATCGTGGTTTAGTTTATGTGAAAGACTTGCACTTTTTTTTTCTTTCAAATAGAAATGTAACGCTTCTGGAGATTCGACGCCTGCTATGCTCCTGTAATGGAGGAGAGGGGAAAATGTCAAATGTTCTGTAAGGCACGTGCAGGATTTCGGATTCTACACGGGGAAAACAGACTTTTTTTAATTAATTAATTAATCAATTAAGATTAGGAGAAACGCTTAAAAGATCACACGGTGGAGATTTTCACTTTATTACTTTTTTTATTGAGTACAAGAACTGAGACATCCTGATTACTAACATTGTGATATTATTGTGCAAACAAAATCAAACTCAAATTGCATGATACATAAAATATACAAGGTCATAATAACGACATTATTTATTTCTTCACAATTGGACGATATACAGTACCATAACCACGTCCAACAAACATTTCAATAGAGCGAAACATGGCTTGAAACTCCACCATGTATCTTCCATTAGGTATCATTGGAGGAAATTGTGAAGGATCTGGTGACCAGTTACATACTCTTATAGTAACATTCTATAATAAGAAGAAACTTCAATTAGCTCTAGTAAAAAAATGGCAGATCTCAACTTCTTACCTTCAATATCGGACATCCAGCTAGGTTTCCACACCTTTTAGTAGTTTGAGCTCCAATGAGATTCTTTTGGTATGCATCGCAAAAGTTAAGACTGAAACGTATAGGGAACAATCGATACTCATTACTTGCAAACTTATACGCCTGAATCACTAGCTAAAATGAAATTAACCATTAGATTTTGCAACTAAATTTAGAAAATCTTTACATCTAGATTATCTTTAATATCTACAGTATTAATCCAAGTTGCGTTAATGACGGCAGAAGTTCTGTTATATTTGAAAGTAACAACATCAAATCTTCGTACGTATTGCTTATTGAAACTGACCAGTTCAATTCGTTCAAACTCAAGTTTGTAGTCATGCTGCTTGAACTGAAAGTTAGTCAGTTGATGAAAGTAGTATCAGTAAATATTTAGAAATAAATACCTTATCAATAAGACTGCTTGTAGGGGATTTATTTTTTGGATTAATTTCATTTGAAGACACTGAAGAAATAACCCCAGCAACAGTTCTAAAATAAACGTAAAACTGCCACATTGTGTTGTGACCGACTGTAAGGTACTAATATTTGATACTTGTTTACAAAATTTGAAGGTTCTTTTGAACGGATATGATTTCAGTATAACTAATGATTTTTGTTCCTGTACTTTGATGTTCAAATTGTTGGGTAAATGATCTACGACGCTTACCATTAGAGTAGGAGATGTTGATGAGGTCAAACAAACATGAAAAAAATCTTTTACTATTTTTTTTTAATTTATTAGCGTTATAGCAATATTTGTATTTCCACTTGGTAAGAAATGACTTTTGGTCTTATCTAAACTCTTATAGAAGATAAAACCCAACTGGATACTTGTACCCCGAATCTCAGACTGGATACCGGCCTACTGCCAAGGCAGAAAAACCTCCAAAAGGACCTCAACCGAGATCTTCATACTTTTGCGCAACACGAGACTAATGGATTTTGCTTTTATTACTAGACATGATGAATTGCTTGGATTCCAAAAGGTCAGGTTAAATTGGTATTAATTAAATACATGGAAATCACTGTTGCGAGATTCACATAAAACCATGGAAAACATTAACTACCTAAAAGGAAAACACAAAACGCTTTCAGAAAAGTAAGCCAAAAGCCCGAATACAGAACTTACTACGCTTGGTGTTATTACAAATGTTTGTTAAACTGATTGTTTTGGTAGGAAGGGCAGAGTGAACTTTCAAATGTTCACTGATGAAAGCCCCAAAGATTATTTATCGATCTTGTGCCTGTCTAAATTGTTATTTACTTCACCACTGATTATGTCACGGCAGTATGGTGGTGATGGTACTGAAGTAAAAGTAATAATAATTGTAAATTCAGGTTGTTTTCTTGTACTTCTGATAATTTCTGTGACTTGAAACTATAATGTATTTAATGTGATCCAAAGACGTTTAGTGATCAAAAGATAAAGTGCCTCATGAGCGCACTATTTTATTTCTGAAATTCAACTCGTTGAGTCTATAGCCAACTGTTGAATCCATACCATGATTCAATTTGATTTGATTTGAGCATTTGTTAGTTTTATTGAGTCTATCTATTTGTAAAGCCTTTTAGCAACCATCAAATCTTCTTTCCAAATTGATTAAAACTTTCTGAAACACTTTCTTTCTGAACATCCTAATGGAATCCCAATTAGTATAAGAAGACAGTAATTAAAAATGCCCAAACAAGAAAATACAAATCAATTTATGCAAAGCTTGGGTTAGAGAATAAAAGATTGCCCCTTTTAGTCATTTCTTTAGTGCAAAAATATGACAGATACAACAAATTCATAATTACTCATTCTTAATTATGATTATGTCTCTGTTTTATTTATGTGCAAAAACACTATTGAATCATTCTCTTTAAAATTATTTTTTTACAATTGGACGGTATACAGTGCCATAACTACGAACAACAAATAATTGTACAGAACGAAGCATCCCTTCCATTTCCAACATATAATCTCCATCAGGTACCATTGGAGGAAACAGTGATTCATCTGGTGACCAATTACAAATCGTTACAGGAGCATTCTGTAATAAATAATTGTTTAAAATAGATATTTGATAAATTTTTAATGTTTGCTTACTGTTATCATAGGACATCCAGTAAAATTACCACATCGAATGGTGTTCCGAATACCAATGATATTCTTTTTATATCCATCACAAAAGTTAATTTCGAAACGCGCAGGAGCCAGTCGATATTCATTGCTTGCAAATTTATACCCTTGAACCACTATCTGAAGTAAAAATAGAAAAATGCAGTCTGTTATTCTTGCAAAACTAGTTAGTCATGTCTTACTTCAAACTCATTTCCAATATCAGTAATGTACACCCAAGATACATTAACTACAGCCAAACTTCTGTTATATTTGAATGTAACCGCCTCGAATTTGCTCAAAAATCGTTTATTATAGCTAACTACTTCATACCGTTCGAATTTCATTTTGTAGTCATGCTGCTGGAACTAATATTTATAATGGTGAAATTAGCAGTTGATATCATCACAAAACAAAAAGTACCTTTTCAAGAATGGTGCTTGCCCAAGTTTTGTTTTCTGTACCAAATGTTTCTTGAGAAACAAATAACAAAATTGAAATAAAGATTACAGATGAAACCAACAAGTGCCACATTGCGAAGGTAAATTATACTGTGATGTTTGTCTAATATTTAATACGATATGATGTTTTGACGACTTTTTTGGAAACAACATAAAGGTATGACCTTAATTCACTGTTTATCATCTATTCTGGGATACCATGCGATCAATTTATATTTACCGACTTGTCGTTTTCATATAGTGTATCTGTGAATTCACGATTCATGGCCAACAGTGACAATTGTTTTAGTAGGTCGCATGATATGTAGGTACCTTACGTAATAATGAACTTTAAAAACATTGATGTAATGATCTGTGAAATCTCTGTGAAAATATATCATTAGAGGGAAAACTATAGGCAAATTATTAGATAAGCAATAAAAACAAGAAACAGAGCTGGACTCAAAATTACGTTTTTCAGTTGAGTAGTTAATTTTTGAATGGGTATACGTTTTAATCTATGGCATCTTCATTCGTATTCTATTCTTTTGTACTGTAATTACAGATTGAATTAAAAATAGTTGAATTGTTCTGTTTTGCCAGACTTTATCGAAAACCATTATGCCGAGCATAACTGCTGGACTTCGGGGTACATTTTTCACTCTTGAAATGAACTCATCAACTTTTAATAATCCTCTATGATTTCAATACGAATTTTAACTCGAACCCGATATAGGAAAGTCAACCATTATCTAAAAACTGTTCAGGGTTTAGTTCAAGCAAATGCGTCCTACGAAACGCTTGAATTTCGATAGTCGGTTTGTAAGTTGCATATCACCACCATTGGTGTTCAATGGCACCGTGGCTTTAGGCTTTAGAACCATATCGATTTGTAAATGTAGAGCAGCTACTACATTTTCGTTTATTCAGTAGATTCTTCCAATAGACGAGAGACTCTCATCTTTGCCCAACAACTTTGTTATTTTGTAACAAATTCCGATCTAGCGAAGATTCGGAGGTTCAAGCTCTTAAGTATCCATCCGCAAATTCTTGTAACAGACAACACATCGCTTGCTCTAGAATAACCTTCAATCTTCAATCGACAGCTAACAGTTACACATTGGAATCTCATCTCGGTACTCGAGATACCTAAAATCATATTTCCTTCTTTACCAATGTCAGTACAGTAACTTTAAGTTCTCCAAGAAGAACAAATGCCATAGTATACGATGCCAGTGGGGTAGATAGCTCTCTGTCAGGATTTCCTTGGGTCCCATTTTGTTATTTTCTAGATGTTTTCATACCAACCATTTATCCTTTTGTTTTCTTGGGGCTGATAGCAAAATTTCCCAGTTTAGAAACTTACTTTTCGTGATTCGCTTTTTACTTAGTCTTTTTCTGTGTTTATCTACAAATACCACGTTGTTATCTGTCTTCTTTATAAAATGAAGTTAGCAATTTTGGCTAACCTTTCATGACCATTAGTAGCAAAACGGCATATAGTAAGAAAAGTTTGCTATTAGGCTCTAGGATAAATTCTCTGATAGAATGTTCTTTAAACCCATTTGGATGTTTTAAGAAAAAACTAACCATGTCTGTGTAAAAATTGTCCTTAGTTGTCCAAAACCAATTTCTGCAGTAAGAAACGTCTTCCATAGGCTAATATGGTTATGGAAGAAGTGAATATGGTTGATCATTAGCTTTAAATACAATTGAAATATAGTCTAAGTGTTCTATTTTGAAATTTTACAGAAGCCAAGATTTTCCAACTCGGAGTGCAAAATCGTCGAACGATAATAAATGCCTCAACTTGAAAGAACAACAAGAAATTTTGATTAGTATAATCTACATAGGCAAGTCAAGGAATACAATTGACTTTTTACTCTTAAGTCAATTTTTGCATGACCAACAGTGCTGCATTATAAATAGAAATATTTTTTGCCTTTCGTATTCAAATGAACTCCATTTTAATTTAGTAGATCAGCTGTAGATACTTAATTTTGTATGTTTTGAGTATCAAATAAATTTCCAAATTGATCTTTTCATTCTAACTGATCAATTCGAACTTTTCGTGACTACGATGGTTACTATCAATCTCTTCGTTCCATTTCTTATTATGCCCAAGAGAAAAATTAAAATAAATACCATTGTGGTCTTTCAATTCGGTTAAATATTGTCAATTTTAAACTTGAAACTTTGGTTTCTAATCGGTTTTGCCACCCAAAATGAACATGGATATCAGTTTTGATAGTTTTGGTCTGTTTTACAAAAAGCTTGTAAGGTGGAGCTGAATCTTTCTCAACTCTAGTTGCATGGAATCGAAGCCTCGTGACCCTCACGTATTTGACGTCGGTGTAAAGATGGCCGCTAATACCTGTACAACATTGTAAGAACTATCAAGCAATGGCAATATTTAATAGATACCAAAATGACAATGAGGGTAATGACATTAAGCAAATTGCTACATAGGAATCATATTGATCCAAAATAAAATAAAAAGTAAGCAGAAAGCGTGTTCCAGTGATCAATGTCATTTAGTGAAATAAATCTTATAAAGTCAAAAAAGTTTCTTTCTCTGAAAAATATGTTTTTACTTATATTCTCTAGGTCCAGCTTCACGTGTCATCAAGAAGGCCATTCATTTTTGTACCGAAATGATATTCCGATCAATAACATTTGATGCAGCCACCGTATCCAATTTAAAAAAACAAGTGAATGTTTCTCATATTTTATTTTCTGAATTTGTGATATTCTCCGTGACATTACATTTTCAAACAAGATAAGTTGAAGATCAAGCATTAAAAGTGAAAGGAAATGTATTATTACAATAAATATTATTATTATTTATAGAAATTACACAACGTTAATAAAGACATTAGCAACAATTCAGATTAATTTAATTTAATACTATTCGTTCAGGTATACCACTTAAAGGTATTTAGGTATTCGGTGCCTTTAACAATCCAGGTAAAAAAAGAGTTCGTGGATCAAAATAAAATCAAGGCAGGTGTAATGCACCTCCGGACCCTGATGCCTAACCAGAAAAGAATGTCCGGTCAATGTAAGAAAAAAGGAAAGAAAAAGAATAACGAAACTTTAAGATGTGGCATCGCAGCTGCTGGATGGGAAGCTTTGGCCGCAGGAGACGTGCTCGATTAGCGCTGATAATGTATATTCAAGGACTTAACCTGTTATGCCGTGACATGGAAGGTTGTTCTTATATAAAAGTAAAATTACACTCGTCAAAAGTTCCAAAGAAATTTTGTAATGACCAATTAGAGGTTATTGCTTTAAAAAAGTAAAATTATAGAAGTAAAAAAAGATTTCTAAAAATAGTACTTTTTGCGGTTAAACATGCTTGGATGAATCTGAATTATCAAAATTATTCATTTCCTAAATATTATATTGTTTGGGAAAGATGACATCTGAGTTGTACAAAATGTACCGCAAATGAAGGAAGTTCTGTCAGCGACTTGAGAACGACAAAACAAAAGAAATGAAACGAGCATGAAAATACAGCCAACGCTGTTAAATGTTAAATCATTCTTTTGTATGGTTTAATGCATATTTAATATAAGGAAGGCAATAAACATTTCCGTAAATAAATATTTTCAGATTTAGAATTACTTTGCTTGTTTGAAAATATATGGATTAGTATCAATAAAAATTTTAAAACAAAATAAATAATTTTAGAAGGCATAATTTTTATTTTAGAACGTTTGCCAAATGCAATAAGTCATAAATAAGACACGGATTTATATGCGGAAAGGTGTTTTCTTAGTAATTTCCTTAAATATCGGCTTTAAATAAACTGAAGTACAAGGTGAACTGTAAGTTTATAATAAATTGTCATATTTTTTAGAACATTTTCATAGAAAAACAGGAAAAGATGTTTCTTACCTGATTTCAAATAAATACTGTTACAATTACATATTATTTCTTATCTCGTTCGCTCTGTTAGGTATTTCATTTCTACTCTACTAATTAGAACAAGCATATCTTGTAACAAAGGCTAACAATACACAGCACCAGGTAACCTATAAAAGATATTTACTACCCTTCTAGGCTGGAACATACGTAATAATACCCTACATGTTGTTCTATGTGGTGGTTTTGAAGTCAAAACCTTTAAAACGAACTTTCTCAAGTTCAAACAAAATATATTATTAGCTAGGTTTTTAGATTAGTTATTAAAGCATTTTCTTTAAAAATGTATATTTAGGAATAGTAATTATTAGATTTACAACTTAATACTTATAAGGAGAATATACAATCAGTCATAGTTAACACTAGAATACTCACAGACAAGCAATAGTTTGGCAGCTTTGGGCATACATTAGAAGAGAAAGCAAGAAACGAAAGCGCACAGACCACATACACATACGATTTTCACATCTAATTCCTGAAAATTCGACATTCAGAATTATGGAAGTTAAAACACACTTCTATAGGTATCATCAACGCTCACACCAATATAACATCCTGACCTCTAAATCTTGAAAACTTGACAAGATGCAATCAAACAAACTTAATCGCCCTCGCAGGGCAAAATCAATGGATTCTGAAGCAGTTAGAACGGCAAGTTTTATTTATCCTAAACTACCTAGCACCAGCTGAATCTAATCTACCAATCAGAAGCCATCTAAGATCTGTCAACGTAATCTCTTACTGAAAACTAAATCTTCTACCGAGTGAAAGAATTCAAACCTCAAACAAACCTTCTAGTCCAAAACAAAACGCTAAACTTAATCGAGAACTTACCATAAACCAAGTCCTGTCAAAACTCTTCCAAAAATCACAATACTAAACAAAAAAAACCCAACAACTCACTTCCCTCTAAATTCAACACCAGCTGAACACAACTCTTCTAAGGGCTGACCACCTTAGAATCTAGTGCTCCCTGAGGCAACTTAAAATTTCTGGGTCATAACACCTTACCCCGAGCTAGTTATATCAAAAATCTTTCAAGCGAGGAGACTTAAAGTGAATTGAAAAACAATTTACTCAATAAGCTCAGGCGGTTCATAAAAGTCGAAGAAACTCGAAAAGCTTACGCTGTTTGAACAACTTAGAGGCTTGTACAAATTCAAAGATTTAGGTAAATATTTGAAAATATGAAAGTGCCTAGCTCTGGAAACATACCTGGGTAGACATTTTACTACAGATATGTTAGTTTCCATTAATATTATCTGACATGGTTTGAAGAGACTTTACTGCAGCTTTATTTGAACAAGATTGTAATGAATATAGAATAGACCAAAAGGCAAAATTATTGAAAATGCATTAGATAATTTCTCTTCCTCTTCTTGTTCAAATGTGTTTTGTTATCAAACAGATTTATGCTTTGGTTTCAAGCCAAATTTTATAAAAAACTTTTGTTTTATGCTTCCAGCCGCGACCAGTACCATGGTCTCTAGATTTGCGCAGCCCGTAGTTGCTACTTTAAGGAGAATCATATCACAGTACGCATTGCCGTGATACTTCAACCTACTTTCACAAGCTAACTAGTATCAGACTAGGTTTGCAAGACGTGTACAAACCGAATAGTTACATGTTTAGTTATTTGTGTTGCATAAGACATCTGTGGTTTGCAAATTGAATGCAAACTGGCCATCACATTATGATGATACCCACAAATGTTGCAACCCCTACATTTTTTAATCACAAGCCGTTACTGTTAGTACTACACTGAAAAGAAACTCGTGTTTTATATAAAATATCTTACCTTCACTTGTGGATTGTGAGTGAGAAAAAATGCTAAGACTAAGAGAATTCAGTTTTACGTAATTTCGTCTTTTAGAAACGAAGCCAAAGAAAACATTTCTATTTCCCGAAATATTAGAACCATGTTAATACTGTTACAATTGGGAGTAGTTTGTAGAGTAAATAAAAAATGTAAAAATACACATCTAAAATTTAGACAAAGCGAAGGTAAAAAAGTTACTGCTGCATGAGAATGGTGGAATACGACGAAATAAAATACAGTACTTATACCTTTCATTGTAAAATTCCATGAGAGCTACTGTTATTTATTGCATTTGTCTTTCAGTTATCTCTCTTTACTGATTTTTGCGTCCCCTATATCTCTACGCCCTGAGACAGTCGGCCGATCCTAAATCTTTCAACGAGCACCTCGGTTGAAGTCAGAAGCATAACCTAAGCGATACATAGCATTGAGAATCTTTCATATCCATATTTAACCAAGGCTCTGCTAAATGAAAACTCTCAACTAACAACAAAAGAAGATTGAACTCAAAGAAACATACACACAAGTTCTGTAATAAACTACTATACAAAAACCAATTTTGTTCCACTACGTGATCTCCAGGACTAAACAGTTGGAAAACCTTAGTGATGATTCTTTTGATAGGACCAATTGTTAACTATAGAAGACACTTGACGGTTAGGCCTTCTGCAAGATTTTGGGCGTAGTTTCTTCTTATAATATGAAGTTGTCTTGGTGACATAAATATGGATAGGTTTGTCTTTTGAAAGTAATGTCTGAATCTTTTTATTTTGTCTTAGGGATTTCTCGGATTTTTCGGAAAAAAACTCTTCTCTGGTTTGCGACTATTACTGAGCATTTTGGCCATTAGGATCCTTGGAAACGCTTAGTACTCGCTCAATTAGAAGATGTACTCTGGAAACATTGGCTAGAAGTAACGCCTACCAACCAACTTGTTAGATGACTCCGTAGAGTCGTAGATATAGATAAAACTGGATATTGCAAATTTCTAGATTACTACTACTAATACTATATAATCTATAAGGTTGACTTCCATGGCTGTATCACTATAAAATCTAATAATATAAGGGCTTACTCTCGTAATGTAAGTCAATTACAATTGTTTCCATTAACAGATATTACTTTTCCACTTTTCATAACTATATAATTAACTTAGCCATTAAATAAGGAATGTTTCTAGAAACACAATGAACTATACGTACTTGAAGACTCCCACCCAAGGCCGCCAACTGAACTAGCATGCATATTGTGACTTCTCAATACCAAAATAACTTTATAATAATCGTGAAAATAAAAAAGAAATGCAACAATTCCTTCTCCATAAACCTTTATTCATTAAAGGCTGATTGAAAGCACCACGTTTTTAGTATTCGACAAACTTGAAGCAACACAACAATAATTTAAGTGTTTTTATTCATACTTAGAAACATTTATGAATGAACTTTCTATGCAGGAATGTTTTTGATCAAAAGCACAAACTTAATTTCATATATTTCCATTGCATCATATTGGCCATTAAATTCGTTTCACCATCACCAGCTTAATAGAATTTCCTGGTTAAGAAACCTGGAATCCATAACAAATACAACATGTAAAATTTATTTAATTATTTAGAGCACATGAATATTAATTATTTAATTGGATACATAATTCAGGACCTTGAAAGTTAGGTTAAGTTTGCAAAATATTTTAAATGCAAATTATAGAACAAATAAAATACTTTCAGTTTTATAAACAAAGATAGTAAATCGATAAAAAGTCAATCAAATCTGTGAATGAAAACATGGAGTTCACAATAGAATGAGCAAGGCATCAGCTGTTGGATATACGATGAATTGATGTTAATTCTTTTAGAATGCAGATCATGTTATGGTTTTCGTTTCACTAACGATTACAGTTAGAAAATTATTTTTTCAAAGATGAATCTTTCTTTGCTATCTCAATGACCGTAAAAGTCAATTGTTAATTATGTGCTAAACCGCCTATTACTGCTATGACTGATATTCTGATTTCAAGTTCAATAAGAAATAATTTCTGATTCGTAATAAAAACCAAATATTTTAAGAACTTCTCTATTGTTCGAATTGTGCCTACGTCTTTTTACAAATTTTTCTCTCTAAAAGTTCTTTTTTTATTTATATCTCCGCTGGGACTTTTTTCAGAAATTTAAATAAAACTCTGTTTTGATATAACCTCGGAATCGAATGAAATCAGAAGGAAGCATCGTAGCTCATTTAGTTTTCAAAATTTTAACTTCAAACTTATGTTTTCTAGTCCCGGAGGATTGATATTATTATTATACCCTTAAAGTTCATTTTTCCCTTCACAAAAGTTTTTGAGTAAATGGAAAGCTTCATTATTACAATGTTTGCAATAAACAGTAATAACACAATAAAGCATTTATGTTAAATTCCACTATTCATAAGAAAAACCTCTCACATCCATTTGCTTATTACGTCGCTTGAATTTCTTGGTAGTATTTGACTAACCTTACACTCTCGTCATGTCAACTTATAAGTTCATTGCAACTGCAGTCTAACCATATGAGGCTTTGACCTTGTCCAACAATGTTTTCTCACATGAACCATTTCATACCCTTTCTAAAATGCATGTTTTGCATTTTTCCAATTTTTCTTTATTTTATTTATTCATTGAATCTCATGTTTTTATTTAAATTCAATATTGTAAACAGTAGATTCACTAGCGGCGGAGGCATTTTACATAAAGGTTGTATCAACAGCCTTGAGAAGCTCCTTCATACTTTCTCACGTTTTTCCATGCAATTTACTCAAAGTTTTTCTTGTGTAACTCTATCATGTGTTGTGAATGTCAATGAAATAGAAAAAATTCATTTCGTTCAGTTTTATAAAGTTTTAGCTTTGACATTTATTGAGAAATTGTGTGCAGGGTAGAACTTCTAAGTTTTGTATTCCTTGGAAGTTTGAAAAAGGTGAAGAAAATCAAGTTATGTGGTTCCTAATGATTCTAACTGACATAAAAAAGAAAATAAATGATGGATTTTTTGTTTTTTATTACTTTCCTAGTAACATCCTATTTTTCTTCTTGCGTTTAAAGTAATTTCCTTTGGAAAACGTGTTGATATTTAGTTGCGTTGAATCTAAACACTGAAAGCAACATTTTAATTTTTAAGTTATAAATAAATCAAGAATCTTTAATTAATAAATTGTTTTATATCATAATACTGATATATGAGTCTTTTAATGTTCTAATTGACCTATTGGAACCAAAATTGATTAGTCAAAACGCTTAGAAATGACAAAGCATAAAAATCTTAGTAAAAATTAAAAAATTCAGAAATCTTATTAAATTTGCATTTTGACTGGAAAGACATCCATGAATACTGTAAAGGCTTTAAATTAATTTTTTATATTCAATATTATACTAAAATAGTGACCTAGCTATCAATTTAGCTCTAACAGGAATAGTAGATTGCCAGCAGGCTAGCTCGAGTCGGAAACGGGAGGATTCAAACTATTCAATCAAAATTCAAGATCATGACGTTTTGCCTAAATCATACCACAGGGTCTTGACTACGTAAAGAAATATTCTTAGTTTTTAATTTGCTCAAATATGCGGCGGGTCATTCTTAAAATGATAACCAACGGGACCGAATTTACCTTGTTCAGGTAGTCGAGACGTCTTTAGCGGTTTATAAATCAAGTCATTTTTACCGGAAATAGCTATTTATAACAAGAATGTCCTGATCTGCAAGAACACTATTTCATCTAAATTAAAAATGAACAATAAAACGTTCCAAATTACCAACTTCTTAATGTCACGTTGCTGTCTTACGTATGTGAAATTCTAAGACTGTAAAATTTAATTTGCGAACTCACTTAAAATAAGTGACTAGGATTCTTAGTTACTGTTTTTAAGTATTTACTATTACGAACCGTGAGCTAAATTGAAGGAAGATGGGATTTAAGCAAAGGAATCACAAAATATAAAGAACGGCAACAAATCTTTTCTCTAGTCACACTTATGTTATTCACTCAATTTCCATACTGACTCTTTACACAACAAGATTTGATTTCTGAAATTGATGTTACATTTTACGTGCGACATAGGATCCCCAAATGTCTGACACGCTAAACAACTTTGTTGGAATCATCGCTACGAGTCGTATGTTTTATTCACAAACTGGTGGAAATCATTGTAGACACTTAAAAATACCAAAAAGGATTATTCCAAGAAGTACTTAACAGATACAATCATTAATCTTTATTAGGACAGTCACGGAATTTGGGTTTACATTAATTATAATGGCTAACCAAGTCAAATACAACATTATATTCATTATGGTCATTGTCCACCATTAACCAAACCACACTGAACTCTTCAAAATAAAGATCTCCATGATCTCTCAATTCGTTGATTGCATTTAACTTTCAAAATAAAATGTCTGCAACGATCTTCTCGCTTGAATACTACCCACTTAGTCGATATTTTAATCACAAATGACACAATTCTCTGCTTAACTGATTAAAATACAGTTAACCGAAAGCGTGGTAACATGGTACGGTCTCTTTTGCCCAAGATTGTTAGCGGAGGGGTATCCGCAATACTTAGGAAATTTAAATATCTTTTTTGCTGCCGTTCTGAAAATTAGTTTTTTGGAGATCGTTCTTGTACAATATTGTACTACATAATACGTCCACAAAATGTTTTTACTGTAGTCACAAGCTTACCTACTTGTTCAACAAACTATCATTTTCTTGTTACATAAATAACTACCAAGAAATCCAAAATAAACGAAAATGAGAACTGTTAGGTTCTGTTTAAATTGTAGGACAGATGATGATGTATTTTAGATCTTAGTGAATGGTCTGTTTTAAGCTTGCAACTGGATTGGTTTGTCACGACTAGTTTGACATTGATTAGAGCTACTGTATGGTTTGTTTTTCTAGTGCATTCTCTTATTTCTAATCCAATAAATAACAACAGAGCACCATAAAGTTTAAAAGAAGTAATTTCTTGACTCAAGATCTTTTATATCTTCCTGAAAGGAATTTCTGCAGAAAATCATGAGAATAATAATTCGTAGATTAATTATTGGACTGCACAAGTCGTTTAGATTCTTGGTGAATCTCTTCAGCCGTGATGGTAGAGGGGTTTTACAGACGTAGAGACGATTTGGTGCGTTCCGTTTCATTTTGGGTGCCCCCTGACCAGACAGGAAGTTGTGAGCAGCTTGTAGAACGTGGCGTGGTAAGTACGTTGGTAGAAGTACGTCTAGGCGAGCTGTTAATAGCGGTTGTAGGTGCCGATTTAGGTAGTGGTCGTCGGCAAAAAAATAGTGGCGACGCAGGCCGTGTAGAGCGAGCAAAACGGTTTTTCTTATTTGAGCTTACAGATGGCTTTTAGGACCACATCTCAACATGCGTGCGTTATGGAGTGGAGTTCGGTAGCGGCATGGCAGTAGCAGGAAAGAAACTTCGAGGCCGCGGTTGTACTAATTCGGCGTATCGCGGACACCCAGGAAAGCACAATAAGAAAGCATACAACCAGTGCCAATAGTCGCTCTGCTCCCCAAGGCAGCAACGTACTCCGAGCAGCGCACTGAATTCGAAAATCTTCGCGATCTAGAAACGTAGGAAGATATCAGGTTGACAGCGGGATGGATCCCAAAGAACGGAAAAAATGAAAGCACGGAGGGAATCACTAACTAACGTCTGTCACCCTAGAATCCTAATTTGAAATCTTGATCTGACGAGAAATGAAACTACGCCAAATTCTACTGCGCGATTTAGCAGTGATATGGAGGCCATTAACAGAAGATTACCTAATTAAAAATGAGCAAATAAAGTTTCATTTATCTACCGTTTTTCATTTATTGAAAACATTTGTCTACAAAATGACACTTTTGGCAGAAGCTTTGGATTACTTTGCAGCTGATTTTGATTAGCTAGAATTCAAGGTATCTGATCAAAATTAATTTGGCAAAATACAAAATCTTAATTCGAATCTCAAGCAACGCATATAAAATTGGAAACAAGAATTTTAGCTTTGATAAGTTTCCATTTTGGTTAGGATTAAAAAATATTCGACACTTGATATTTTGCTTCTAAAGCAAAAACCAAGTCTGAGCTGAACACGATTGGAATGTTTCTGCTTTGGAAAAGGCTTTTGTCACAGAACTTTGTGTTTTACTACTAAAAACCAATGTTAAGATGCACAGAAATCACTTTTTTACCAAATACTAAATGTCTAACCAAATCAAAAGTTCGGACTTACGTATCACATCACAACCGTTAGATCCAAAAGTATTAGCTCTAATATGGATTTCCCATTAAAAAAGATTAAAAAGGTAAGACTAATGAGAAATGCAGAATTACAAACGTTATCTACGGAAGCACCTTGATTGGGATAATCCTCTAAATCAACTTCTAACGGATGACTACAGCATGTTATTAATTAAACGCAGATTTTTAAGTCTTGCAATAGTTTTGTTTTTACTAACTACCTATTACGATAGCAAGAATGTTTCCCGTGAGATTTACCTTTTTACGTATAGCATATATGATGTGAAAACACCCTCTATACGCAAAGTGAGGTTTTTAAGAGCTATCCAGTCTATTTTACTGATGTACCTACACAAGTTCAACTTTAAATATCTTAGTTTAAGGAATTTACTACCTAAATGAACAGGACACAACATTATTAGCTAACCGTGCATCTAATAGCACTATCCAAACAATCGACGCAAATTGCAATGTAAAACTTACCAAGTTCCCATATTACCGCAACCATTTTCATTAACATTCTTCTGTTGTTAACTCGAAAAGCTATTTAAACTTTCTAAGCAAACAATTTTATTTTGTACAAACAAATTAACTGCATCTGTACTATAATAATGGGTACATCATTAAAAAAAATGCCAACTGTATTTATTATGGCTATAGCTGCTAATGACAGATTTCCTTTAGTTCACGTTTAGTTATTCATCAATAATTGCCTTCTTTGTATAAATACCCACTTTGTAACAATACGGTAATTAAATTCATATTATTATGGTCAACAAAACCAGTTTTTTTTTGTAAAAATTAAATGATAAATTATTGTAATTAGTTTTATGTTATGGTTAAGTAACTAAATAAGCGCTTGCGGAAGTACATTCTGAAAGTTTTGCTCGTTATTATTGTAAATTGAAGTAAAATAAAGAGGTCGGTATATAAAAGTAAACAAGCAAAACTGTCTTTTTATCAAAGAAATGAGGTAATATACAGGGTGTTTTGGGGTTTGTTACTATATATCGATAGACTTTGATTTTTAACATGACAAAACTTCTGATTTCGCTTGTTTGAGTCCAAACCATTTATAGTGCGTTATCAAATACATCACACAACTATCCCAATTTGATTGAAACAATCACTGCCCAAAAAGGAAATGAAATTGATTACATTAAAATCAATGAAAACTAAATTATTACTTGATGTTCCAATAAAACCCAACTAATTCAAAAAGCTTGGTAGTTCTAAGCTAGAACTCACTTTACTGGAGTTTTTGAACTGAATTGAGACTTTTTTCTGTTATTCTTTTGGAAGGACAGAATTTCATTTTGTCCTAATCTTCCCAAAGTTTCCATTGGTTACCTCTTGGTTGAAAAATGTAAATACCGAAACAAAAACTTGTATTTGTAGTTTTTAGATTCAGGCCTCAGAGTCTGCTTTTTTTTACGCGCACAATATTTTCAGAAGAATTTTTAAAATTTATTAGAAATGCAAAGGTCTAGGTTATCTTAAATTCAAAAATTGCTAGTTTGGATCTTCTCATAATTACCTATTTATCTACTTAGCTAGAAATCGAGAAAAACGGAATAGTTCATAGTCAGAAGTCTTCTAGAAAAAAGCTCACTGGAGGATGGATATTGGCCAAATGGTCTTTGAATAGTCTTATCTAAGGCAAAACTCGCAATGCGATAGCTGTGACTTCTCCCGTTTCAACCAAGAGCTCAGAGCTTCATATTTATAAAGACTCCCTGAGTTTTGCAAATATTCCAGTTTTTGTAAGGGCTTGGATCTTTGTAGACTTCCAGGTTCTTGGAGGTTTCCATCTAACTGCAAAGCTCTGAGGTGTTACAATATCCTAAATCCTCGTCTTCACTTTCTTGTGGACCACCGAATTTCTTAGATTTCTGGATTTCTGCAGGGCCATGAGTCTTTGCAACCTCCAAGTTCTTGTTTGCTTTGGGGCCATGGCTGCTTTCTGATAAGTACGAGGGCGGTTCAATAAGTACCCGTGTTAGAAACTTTTTTATTTTTCAACATAGTCTCCTTTTAGAAATATACATTTCTCCCAAATAGGATTTGTCGAATTCTCCAAAATACGCCTCTATCTCGGCGATGACTTCCTCGTTTGAGCTAAATTTTTTTCCCGCGAGCCATTTCTTCATGTTAGGAAACAAGAAAAAGTCGCAGGGAGCCAGATCGGGTGAATACGGGGGGTGCGGCAGCAATTCATAACGCAATTCATGCAGTTTGGCGACGACAACTCCGGATGAATGTGCTGGTGCGTTATCGTGGTGAAACAGCACCTTCTTTTTCGCCAAATGCGGCCGTGTCTCCTTCAATTTTTTGTCGAAGCTGTCTAATAACTCACTGTAGTATTGTCCAGTGATCGTTCTTCCTTTTTCTAAAAAATCCATGAGGATGACGCCGTTCGCATCCCAAAAAATCGTCGCCATGACCTTTCCGGCCGATGGAACCATCTTCGCCTTCTTTGGAGCAGATTCACCGGGAGAAATCCATTGTTTTGATTGTTCCTTAGTTTCTGGTGTGTAATGATGAATCCAGGTTTCATCAACGGTGACAACTCGACGCAAAAACTTCTTCGGATTTCGCTTAAATTGCTCCAAACACTGCTTCGAAGTTAACAGCCGCATCCGCTTGTTGTCCACCGTTAGCAATCGCGGCACCTATCGCGCCGACAATTTTTTCATCGCCAACTTATCATGTAAAATATTAATTGCCGTTCCGGTCGACACACCTACGGCCTCTGCTACTTCACGCACTTTCGTTCGTCGATCAGCGAGAATCATGTCGTGGACTTTTTGAATGATTTCCTCGGTAACCACGTCTGCCGGGCGTCCTGGTCGCTCCTCATCAAAAACGGATGTTCGCCCACGTTTAAACTCGTTGAACCAATATCTAACTGTGGTCATAGATGGCGAAGTGTCCCCATAAACAGCATCCAACTTTGCTTTTATCTCCTCGCATTTTTTCCCATCCAAAAACAGAAAGCGAATTACCGAACGATACTGCTCTTTTTCCATCTTAGCTAAAATCACGAAACACGTCTTACTCCAATGGCTGTCAAATCCAAACTAACCTATCAATCAGTCTGCAATTTGTTATACCGTCGTTTGATAGATGGCAGCACACGATGATAACACCAATTTCCCTCAGGAACGCCTTCTGTCGTCAAACACGGGTACTTACTGAACCGCCCTTGTATGTACAAGAGGACTTCAAGTTAATAGACATTGTGTGATTCATATGTTGAAACTATTAGTAATAGAGTAGAACCAGCATTAAATATGAAATCAGGAACATTATCTAACAGGTGTTCTACGAAAGATGAGTATTATTTCCGTTGTTTATGTTTATGATATAACAGATCTTGCAGTGTAATTTCTCCTTTGTTTGATTTCTATTTATTTGCATGACTTATTATTATGAAAATGCAAAATGGTAGTTTGTGAGTTAAATATTTACTACTTTCCATCGTACAGTGTTACGTTCTATTAAATTCAGTTTTTGTTTCTTATTATTAACATTTAATAAAATTACAATGTAGATTATAAATTTTATGCATCATTTATCATTATTTTTTGAACCACTACAATCACAAATAATTATTTATCCAATTAACTATTATAAATATAATCACTGAAATCAGAAATATCAAATTTAATTAGCACAGGAAATAGCTGTTTATGTCCTACATAAATAAACTCAATATATTAACCTGATATCCATTATTGTCAGTTATTGTTATTTGTTACATTTGCCTGGTTTGTAGATAGGAGTGTGTATTAGATCGTATTGCATTTGAAACCTATATTAGTACCTAAATTATTTTCTTGTTTGCAGATGGCGGTAATAATAAATTAACTGCGTAAATAACCCTCGGAGCTAGGTGGTAGTAGCAGAATATTTTATGTTTCAGTACTATCTAGAAGCCAATTTAGGTTTCAGTTCTTTAAAACAATCTTTACCGCTTGGTTTTTTAAGAAAGAAAAATAAATCTTGAATTCTCTCTTTTAAATATAATTGAGCTTTCTGCATTGGCATCTAATAGTTTATTTGGAATTTCAAGGATTACAAGATTGATTCTTCACTTAAAATATTTATTTTAAATCTATATTTGCTGGCTATGTTTTATTTTATTCTGCATTTTTAAATTTTATTTATTAAGTGGGAAATGAAACTAGAAATGAAATGTATTTAGAGTTCTCCAGTTAAAACAATATTTAACTCCAATTAAATTTAAATGTAATTGTTGAGCAATTAGTGAAAATTTCATACTAAAAGGGTAGTGACATTTTCCGAGTCCCTAATAAGCTTAACTCTTGGGAAAAGTCTATGAACCTTCCGGTCAAATTATTAAAACTAAATTTATGAATTACCTTTTGCATGCTTATGACTTACAGTAATTTAGTACAAAATACTGTAATAATGCGTTGTTTTGATAATAATTTAATATACATGTTGCTCTGGAATGTCAGTGCTTGTATAGGTACTAACAATAAGTAAATCATAATTCACGAGTAACCTCTATAATTCTTTTTCCACCAGTAATCTTAAATACCGAGTGTTTAAGTTTAACTGTCCTTCAACTCCTCGTCTACGACGATTGATGAGGTTATTGACTATAAACACACATTGCGTGTAAAATATTTCAAAATTTCAATTTTTGTTAAATCGAATACAAGATGGTATCATGAAAATATTTCACATTGATTGTAAATTTCAACACCAAAAAATCGTTTTGGTTTTATTAAATTTACAAGATGCTATGGAACGCCCATATCAAGGAGACTGTCACGGTTTCTTTTAATTTTGGCTATCAAAAAGTCATAAAAGCAAATTGAAACCTGAGAAAATCAGACTTGAATATCATATCTAATACTAAAAGAAAGTCATGTAGATCTTAGTCTTTCTAGTACTAGTCATGATGGCGGAAAACACAAGGAACGAATTTATGGTTACTTTGGACATATAGTAGAAATAAACAGAAGCTAACATGGAGCATACGAGAGCACGTAGAATAATGAAAAATATGTAGATAGAAATAATAAGAAAAATCAGGCACAACTGCAAAGATACCATAAGTCACAACTTTTTTTAAGAAGACCATGGTGAAGAAGACTTAGGCTTAAGGTATTTCATTGCAATTCTATAATGAGTAGAAAGTAGACTAAGTCTAAGAGGGCCGAAATCGATGCCTGCTTCGAAGTCGATTTATTCAAGGTAAGAATTAGTCGACCTTGACATTTGATCTTTTCTTCAACTCGAGAAACTTGACTGATGCTCAAAACTCAACTAGAGAAGCCACTACTTATTTAAAATCAAAGTTATAAATTTGAGCAAATTTGATTGGAAAAACCAATCATTAATTCATCTGATATTCAGAAGGTTGAAATCTATAAGTTGGTAAGCTTCTTAAGACCAACTAAACACAGAACCAAAATCTCCAAGTCAATATAAAACACATTTGAATGGTTAAGGCAAGTAGAAAATTCATGACTTTTCATAAACATTGTTGCATGTGCAAAAAGAAAAACAAAAAGAGGCAAAAAGGAACCACCGATAGGAGAAGAATCTGACTGAAGGTATAAATAGAAATCTCGAAGCCGAACATATTAATTCGAGTGCACAAAAAATTAGAAGCGAATATCGCTCGATAGTGCAGAAAGGACAATAAGAACTAGACGAATTTGAGCCTTGGATTGGCAAAGCCATAGAAAAAAAACTCCGCACCTGCTAGCGTTACTAAATATAAAATTCAATGAAAGTGTAACATATGATCATTTCCAAGTGAAGTATCAAAAGTTTGACTAAAAGACAAATAATTTAATAAACGATATGATCGGTCTCCGATGCACTTAATGCACTTGATGAGTCCCTGCAGTTATTCCAGCTGAAAAACTAGAAGAATTCTGCCTTGTTGGATTACTCTAACTGAACCCACGCTGTGTTCAGCACATAAGAGTTAATGAAAAACCTCTTTCATTTGCCTAACATGCTTTATTTCTGGACCTTACAAAGAACAACTCTAAGAGATTTTCTTAAGGAAACAGACAGACATCATGTTAACGAAGAGTTGCTTGATCCTTTGGTAGTCTAAGACTTGAAGATGTTTCAACACGACGACATTGAGAACCTGAAATTATTCTCTGGAACATTTGGCTGCGATAAAATAACGTCCAAAACGTGAAGCTCTAGGTTCTTGCCATAATAAAATATATGGAGAAATCATGAACCCCATTGTTTACATGCTAATGAGGTTGACTGTGGACTTCAGTTGAGAGGTTATCCTCCAATTCATAATGGTAGAGGATCATCTGAATTTGGAATCAGAATCATCGAAGCGAATAACTTAAATAATACGTTAAGATCTTTTTCCAGGGCAAACAGCTCGTACAAGTTTAGGTGAATAACTTGCTTTTGCATCTTAGAGGACATTTGATTGTTACTCCTGCGTTCAGACGATCTAATGAAGATAATCAGAGTATGGGAGAGTGCTGGTCGAGCTTTGCAAGCTATGTTTATGATGAGGACTTGTAACAATTAGATGCAGGCTTTCAAAATCTACCGACGTAATAGACATAATAGAGTTAGAGGAGCATCCTTAGGTTAACGCAAGCAGGTCAAACATTAAATTTTTAGAAGAGAAGCTGAGGCAAGAATCAAGGCCTTCCTCGTCAAATTTTTTAGGTTCTCCACCAGAGCTATTAAGTGATGCGATTTCTTCTAGGAGGGAAGGCCAAAATACTTTTAAAGTTGTAGGATTTAGGCTGAGATCTGAATACCTAGGCGTGTATTCTTTATCAAATTTTTAATACTTCCCACTTACCCAGAGTTTCTTCGCTCGATTCCTGAATAAGTCGTGAAGTTAAATTCCTTTGACTTGAAGGCTATGCTAGGTGACATTGTCCATAGACTAGAGTGTACCTTCAGTTCAGATTTCATCTTTTCTGGCATTCTGAAGTTTAGAAGAGGAACTGGTGGGATTCATCGGGTGAAGCAGCTAGAAGTTGCTCGTGCAGTACTCAAGAGTTGATTATTTTCTTCAATTCTAAATTTATATAACGACAAGGTCCTTATCTGGTATTGGTTCGTTCTTGGCATGAAGTGGTCCAAAGGTTAAAAGTTGATTTCCTACAATGTGACAATATGACAAGTCTTTATGAACCTTATTAATAGGTTGTCTAAACCTCCTGAGGAAGCGGTGAAATTACAGGTGATTCAAAGGAATCTTTTTACTTGCCTCACCGAAAAATGCTGCTAGAAGTAGAACGCATATTGGCATATCTGATTATTGAACAGGACCGAACTCATCAAACCATAACCAGATGTCTTCAAATCAGAACTCTTGCATAAAACTATCGCGTCTTTGACCAAGACTAAGCAGACAGCCGCAGTGACTCCGATGATCTATTGGAATTGTAATAGAGAAGCAGGGCATTTCTTCTAGGTGTGCACGAAGTCCAAAATTCGATTTTGCAGATCATAAGACCTGCCTTAGATACACTAGGAATTCTGAACCACTAATCCTTCAGTCACCGCCATTCCGAAGCCTTCTGAGTAGGATTGACAAGGGTGGCTTAATCTGGTAAGGATTGCTTGCAAGTTCTTTAGCGTAACATTAGCAAGATATTCAGACACGCGCCCTCAAATAAAACGTTCCTGAAACAACTCATACCTATATTGATGTGCTCTGGGTCAAACATATCTAGTATTATTGAACCGTGAAAATATCGATCACACTTATGAAAACATTACTAAAGAAGTCTCTGTGTTGGCCATTCCCACCATACAAAAAGAAAACTCGTTTAGTAGTTATATTATGCGGCATTAGGATGTGAGGGGGAAAAATGTCACGATGTCAATAGAGTAGAGAGACTGCAAATTATAAATGATAGTTTGCCACTGCGTATTAAATTAAGTAAGATTATAGCAACCAAAGATAATAAAGTAGCTTTGAGAATTTTATTGACCACACGAATTTTAGTGAGTGCAAGGTAAGAACCAAAATCACCTTAATAGGATATACGAGGGTGGTCTGAAAAGTTTCCGATCTCAACGTGAAGATGGCAGCACTCGTAAATAAAAGCTACTGAATTTCGTTGTTCATCTGTTGACAGTTACTCACCAAAGTTTCAGCCATTTTGGACGCGCAGTTTTTATGTAACAGTCGTTTGAGTGAGTTGATGTGAGTTTTTTTGTGAAAATGGACAAAATCGAGTATCGAGCTGTCATTATATATTTGTTTTTGAAAGGCAATACGCCTTCGCAAATAATAGATGAGTTGGATTTTGTGTATGGGGACTCTGCACCATCATTTACCACAGTGAAATTTTGGGCTGCTGAATTTAAACGTGGCCGTAAGAGCTTGGTAGACGATGAACGTTCGGGACGTCCAAAAACTGCAACTACCGACGAAAACATCGCCAAAGTTCACCAAATGGTGCTAGACGACCGCCGAATTAAAGTGAGAGAGATAGCAGAGGTTATGAACATGTCAAAAGAACGTGTTTGTCACATATTAAATCAACATTTAGGCATGAGAAAGCTGTCCGCGCGTTGGGTGCCGCGTTTGCTCACGTTAGACCAAAAACGTGTTCTAATGAATATTTCCAACGCTCTTTTGGCGCAGTTTAGGCGAAATAAATCCGAGTTTTGGCGCCGATTAATTACTGTAGATGAAACTTGGATACACCATTATACGCCCGAAACAAAAATACAGTCCAAACAGTGGACTGCAAAGGGGGAACCGGCTCCAAAAAAAGCAAAAACTGTTTTTTCGGCTGGGAAAGTGATGGCGACTGTTTTTTGGGATAGTCATGGAGTTATTTTAATCGATTATCTTCAAAAAGGAAAAACCATTACAGGAGCATACTATGCATCATTACTTGACAAGCTGAAGGCAGAACTTGCGAAAAAACGGCCACATTTGCAGAAAAAGAAAATCCTGTTTCACCAAGACAACGCACCGTCTCACACCTCAGCGGTTGCCATGGCGAAAATCCACGAATTACGGTTTGAACTGCTTGACCATCCGCCTTACTCACCAGATCTAGCCCCAAGCGACTTCTTTTTGTTCCCTCATCTAAAAATTGCGCTCGGAGGACAAAGATTTTCGTCAAATGAAGAGGCAATCACCTTCGTGAACAATTATTTTGCAGAGAAAAATGCCGAGTACTATTTGGACGGGTTACAGAGATGGGAGCATCGATGGGAGAAGTGTGTAGAGTTACGAGGAGACTATGTTGAAAAATAAAAAAAAATTTTCAGAAAAAATGTCTTGTATCTTTTGTAGGTCGGAAACTTTTCAGACCACCATCGTATACAAATTTGTTTAGATTCTACTACTTTTAGAGCAAAGTAATTTTTGGATTATTCTTTCATAGCCGATTTATAGGAGATAATTATGACGTTGTTCATATCAAACGAATTGCAACCAAAGCGCATATTGATGCACAAACACATATTGATGCACAAACACATATTGAAACGTTCCAATCGAACAAAACAAATAATATAATAAAATTTAATCACAATAATTTTGTGAATGGAAAATGGAAAAAAGTTTTTGTTTACGAGCAGTCTTATAATATTAGAATTGTCTCTAGTTCTTTTACCTTTGGAAAACGGTGCCAAATAAATTGGTAACGCTATTTAAATGAAAAGGAAGAATATGAAAAAATTTAAAAATTATAAAAGTGCTACAGATTTATTATAATTTTTTTGGCACAACAATCCTGATAGCTAAACTAAATTTTAACTAACAAGATTTAGTGAAACTTTACATTTTCTTTAAATTTAAAATTTTATATTTCCCTGTAACACTGTGGCACGTAATAAAATGTTAGCAGTAATACGATCAGAATATGCTATAATAAAACGTAAGCAAGCACATAATAGAATGTTTCATATTCACCTTAATAAGCTTAATATGAATTTATAATATTGTAACATGGTACAGTAAACGATTCCAAAAGATATCTACGGCTTATACAATATAATAAACGATTTTCCCCTGCATTAATAATAGGAAGTTCTACGAAATTTATGGAAACAAGGAGTTTTGAAACCACACCGAATTTATTACGTAAACACCGAAGAAACGAGGATAAAATATTTGAGAAAAGATCAAACGAGTCGGGGATTTTTTTCACTGCAGGCGTCGAAAAGAGCCACCGTTTGTCAAATTCAAAACTTTTCATTATTACCATCCAGAATTTACGTATATTCCTAGTTGTGATTAATTCCGTTGTACAATGTGCATAGTATTGCTGCTAATTATAGAGGACATAAATAAACTGCAGCTTTTATTATTAGAATTAACGTTCCAACAAATTTTAAAAGCAACCATTTTGAAAATATAAATCCAATATACTGGTAATGGTATACTTAACATTAACAAATTGTTTATTATTCTGTCAATTAAAGTTGGATATATTAATGGTTCTGTACAAAAAGACCATTATTTCCTGAAAGGATTGTTTCATGCATTTGATTTTATCATTAAACTCAACCTAATTTGTTGAAATTGCAGCCTACTAGTCAATTTTATTATCCTTGATGTAATAATGGTTTGAATTAAGCTATTAAAGAAATGACCCACAAAAGTGTTAAAAAGCAATTAGGAAAAGTTTTAATGATTAGTTCTATTGTTTTAAAAGGAATGTATAGGTGGACGTTTACATATTGGGATAATTATGCAATTTATTTAAATTGACTTATAGATAAAAATAGTGTTTTATGCGTTGGGATGTTTTATCGTAAAAAGAGTAAGATGTATTAATGAGGAATTTACTTTTGTTCCATTTAATCTTTTTTTAAATTTTATTAAACTGCGAAAACTAAAGAGAGAGAGAGAGAGACTTGTCTTGGTAATCCACTATCCGTCAGGCTTAAGGCGCCATATTTTTCAATTACGTTACACTATGTGAATTTTTAAAGTCGAAGTCTATTCTCAGAAATATTATGTTCTAATGTATATTGATTATTTAATTAATTATGTTAAATGACTCAAAAAGCCAAAGAAACACCCTGTGTAGCATGTCTGATAAAGTCAATTTTCTTTCTTCTGCATCTAATCCATAAATACATTTATTTAAATTACTAACTATGTAAAAAAATTTAATTTCTTTTATTTCATACGGTTTTCACGCGAACTACTTCTCTTGTATTATTTTGTAATAACCGCACGAAGGTTCTAAAAGTAGAATTTACACAAACAGCAAATAAAATGAAAATAAAGCGCTAAACCAGATGTAAATTACACAAATATAGGTAACCAACCGTTCTTGAAATGTAATAAACGCATTTGCAGTTGAATATAATACATACCTATAAATTACTAAGGAGTGTTCAGAATTCTTGCATATCTGTTATTCACTGATGCATAAGTTGCTAATAAGCCTGAACAGCTAACAGAATGGGACGCTAATAGTTTCTAGGAAGAAATGAAATACTAAGTGTTGGTATTAATAGTATCTGATAGTAATATGTAACTAATTGTAAAATGGGTCTCGATACGATACTAATATAGATTAGGAATTTGGCAGAAATTATTGAGGTTATAAGCAATGTGACCCTATATAAATTAATTACAACTCACGACATTCCCGTTATTCTCCACAGCCAAAATGCAAAAACTAATAAAAGACACATTTACGTACACTAATAAGTTACATGTAATAAAACCAAATTACGTAAACAAAAAATTAAGTTTCAAGTTAAAAATGAAAATGGCTGCTTATATACCCTTGAAACGTTTCCAGAGAATTTTTTTTATTGTATATACATAATCCTGCATATATTTCAACCAGGATTAGCAATTTTGATTTATTGACATATTCTGATTTTAAATTTGTTTTTAGAATACTCCAATTGGCGGATCTTTATTGGCAATTTTGAAACGCTCTGTATATATTTGCAGCCAATATGAATTTCTTTACTACCTTTAAAGGTAGAAACTTGATAATTTTCAAAATTCTCAATTCTTTCTGGTTTTTAACGCCCAAGAAATTTAATTGTATAAACATAGCATTATACATATTTATAGATTTTATGTAAGAGAGAGTACAGATACGGTATAAATACAATCATTAGCCTGTAGGCGACGTTTATATAATCAGTAGAATAGGTAATTTGTTTGCTTAGTATAATACAAATTGTATAAACTCAAACGCGCTTCTTGTAGTTCGTAAACTGCATTAATAATAAGTTGGTTGTATGGTAAATGTCAAAGGGTAAGTATACTTTCAAGAAAAGATATAACGCGCTTGGCAAGTTTTATGATAAATACTTGTTGTTTCCAAAAATGAAAGAGAGCATAATTTATTTTGTAACCTACGTAAAACGGTTTGTAATTTCTTGATTTAATCTAGAATTGGTCTCATTCAACTTGTTTTTAAATAGTCATTAACGGTATGATAACATCTATATACTTTTTTAGTTTTGTTTTGTCGAATCCATTCAAAACAAAACTGTAACATTTATGAAATTTAGTTCTGATTCAAGATTAATTATTATTTTAACTGGATTATCCTTTTTTATCTTTTTAGTGTCCATCATAAGTTACATCAATTCCAATATGAAACCTACCTTAATCATAGATTTTTTTAGAATTTTGCTAATTTCTTGTATTAAAAACAATAATTACTGATACAAAATTTAATTGATTTCTTGCACTCGTCTTGCACATATTCAGAAGACATGTAGACTTCAAACTATCAAAAGTGTCCAAAATACATAATCTTGATGGTTTGGCTTGGTTTGGAAAAAATAAGCGCAAAGATCCGGTGTAGAAAGCTGACCCGATTGAGCCACGGTTGCTTCAGGTCAAACTTCATGCAATTATTAAGCTCCATATCCAAATATCGAGTCGAATCCGAATATCTCTTTTTCTTTTTTAAAGAATTTTACGCCCTGCTTGGATAATGTGACTTAATAACATTAAATCGTCAACATAAATGTAGGTATCCAATGTTCAATAGAACGGTCTAGAATGGTTGTAGCCATCAAAAATTATAGTGCTTGGTTAGTTGACCATGCTGTATTAGAAAAAATGACCTTTCCAAGAAGCTTTTATTCAGAAAGTAGTAACTAATCTTTATTCTCCTTTGATAGCTTTGGTGATGAACGCCTTCAACGCTCTTCACTATGACACCAGAGATTTTATAATCTTTCAACTAACTCTTGACCAGAATATCGCGTTTTCTCTTCTATACGTACAGTTATGTCTTGGTACCGATATCAGTTTAACAAAACTAGAAACAGTTTACTTAAGAAGCTACTGCATCTAACGATTGCGTTATCTTCTTTTGACGGTCCTCTAAATCTCCAAATCAAAATTACCAGGAGAAATCTGCTGACTTGCAATTTTATCTTTTTATCTAAAGCAGAAAGAAGAAAATAGAGAAACAAAATAGCTTTGAACATTAAGAGAATGGACAAGTAGACTACACTTAGGTGCTCTTCAGATGCTTTTTGACTATTTCTTTCTTGTTTACTGATATACAGATTGCACAATTCTCTTGTCTTCATCGTTACTTTCCAACGCTGAAGAAGAAGGAGGCCGTTCTAGAATTCCGGTCTTCCCCTCCTAGGTTGTAATGTATAAGTAGCCACTGATGCAGGTCCGGTGGTGTGGTAGAAGAATCTGTTCGAGATCCTTATCGTGCTCTGATATTCATATAAGTGTTTTGCAATAAAATATTATATGGGAACACCAGCATTGCGTTGGTAGAACAAGCAGGTGAAGCGAGTTGTAGTAGATAGTGCGGCTAGGAGTATTGCAGGATTCGGTGGCAGGTATAGTCATAGATTTATCTTGAACATACCATCTATGTAATGGTAATCCATGGACATTGTCCCTGAAATACTTGTTACAGTTGAGAGTCAGACTTTGATCTTCATCAGGCTCTTTTGTCTTTTACGAAAAAGCGCATTTTTAATACTTAAACAAACCTGGACAAAGATTTCTCAGTTTTTCTAAAATCAATTACTTTGGAAGAATCCAAGTACACTCAGCGGCAAAATTAACGCATAATTTACAAAATTGTAATTTTTGTTTAAACCAAGGAAATATTTTTTTTGTTCGTACCTAAAAATAAATTTCAGTATTTGAATCATAAAATAAAATCCAAGCAGGCGTACTTAAATGTTTCTTATACCAGTTTAATTTTGTTGATGAAAAAGTGTAATTGTTACAATTTAAGTTTATGTGTTAAAACTTGTTATTTCGTTTGCGTTTCGTTTTATTTGCATTTTTCTGTTGTTTTTATTGTTGTTTAAAACATTTTCTTTATTATGGCACCTCGAAATCGTGATAACGCTATAAGAGTCGCGACATTGCTTCAAGAAGGAAGAAGTCAACAATATGTAGCAAATCTTCTTGGAGTAAATCAATCGACCATCTCCCGACTTTCTAGACGTCTTATGGAGACTGGCAATGTAAGGAGACCAGGGCAAGGAAAGAAACGAGCAACTTCGGCTACAGATGATCGATTTTTAATATTAAATTCCCTACGTGATTGCACTCTGACTGCAATAAAACTCCAGGACATGCTTGATAAACTAGGGGTGTACAAGTTAGCAAAAGAACAGTTCGAAGAAAGTTGGGAGAAGTCTATCTTCATGCCCGACGCACTGCTAGATGCTCTATTCTGTTGGCACGTCAAGGAATTGATGATTGGCGAAGAGTGCTTTTTACTGATGAATGCCGGTTTAGTATACAAGGTGCAGATGGTTGCCAAAGAGTGTGGAGGCGACCAGGTGAACGTTTTGCGGAATGCGCTATTGTAGAGAGACCGATTCGGTGACGGCTCTGTGATGATATGGGACGGCGTTTCTCTGAATGGCTGTACAGAACTTATCATCCTTGGTAAGCTTGCTTTTAATGCTCACGGATACATTGAAGACATTCTTCAAGACCATGTAGTGCCATATGCTACAGGAATCGACAAAAAGTTCCTTTTAGTGCAAGATAATGGGCGGCTCCACGCATCGGTTATCGTTAGTAACTTTCTTGATAAAGTTGATATCCGCTGTCTGGTCTGGCCAGCGTACAGTGCGGACTTAAATCCATAGAGAATCTATGGGATTATATGAGAAACATGCTGCAGAATAGGAGACTCTAATTAAGAATTTGCCACGGTGACTTTTACTTATACGAATTTGAATTTTGCTCTTCATCAGATCACCTTTAGTAGCTCACTCTCAGGCCTTGTCTTCCACCTGTAACGTCTGTGCTTTGCTCTCCACAAAAACACTGCCTTTTGAAAAACCTAAACAGATGCGGGCAAAGATATTTCAGTTTTTCTAAAACTGACTACTTTGAAAGAATCCACAGTATATGTGCTTTTGCTCATACGAATTGTGATTTTGTTTCTTCACGAAGTACTTTTGCCGTCTTCAGATAAACCCTTAATTTAATTTTTTATGGATAGCTGTTAACTATATCAGGACAGTTTTTGGTTGCCAAAAAAGTATGACACACAAACTTTTCCTTATGATGTTAAAACCGCGTAATTCTTTATACTTATGGAGTATTTGTAGATACAAAAGCAGATTACAGACAACACAAAGCAATTCCCATGATCTCTATTGCAAAAATATCTGGTGAACTTATGTTGACATTTAGTCTTAACAAATGAGATCAAGAAATGACCTTAGTGATAAAAACACATTGATATTACTTAGGAACCCAAATGTTGACTGTCTAAAAATTGATAAAAAATTCAACTGTGGTTAAGCTGGTGGTAATCTCTTGTCATCATCATCTTCTCACATTTTTCATTCGGGTCGGCCTGCCACTATTCCAAGCTTCAGAACCTCCTGGATGGCACGTCGCCTGCCACTTCATGCGAATTATCAAAGATTCATCCGAGATTTGGAGCCTTTTGGACAGTACATCACGCTTCACTCCACAAATAGACGAGCTAAACTGCTACTTTTTGCCACAGTGAAAAATCACCAGTTCTATGATAAGGTGTAATAAGATGTTTGTCTACATTTGACTCTGCAACTGAAAAGTAGGAGTTTGGTTCATTTCTAGATAAAAGTTCCAGATCCTAATCCACTCCGGTTGGCTCCTTGAGTTTTCTAAATTGTACAGGCCTACCTGCATTTCCACCTATAACAATCAGGGAAATGAGCTAGCTGATACTAGCATTCCACTAGAAGAATTGTTTTTTTCAACATCTCGTCTCCCATTTTCAGTTCCTTTTACAAATAAGTCATCCATTTATCAATGATTACCATTAATAATGGTCATGTTTCATCTATTGCGTTTCGTTGCTTGTGTTACGTTGAAAGCTGCTCCCACTTTTGGTACTTTTGGTTTTAAAAACTTCTCACGTGCTCGATAACATAACCTCATATTAGGGACTTGTTGTTTTGTGACAAGCATCGTGTTCTTTGTGGGTTCGTTTATTTTATTATAAAATTCTTTAATTATGAATAGTAAGTATGATACTTATTTACAATTAAATTGCCATGCGTTTAGGTTATAAAATTGAATTGCATTCGGTCAAATTATAAATAAGCAAAGAACAACTTTATGCATCCCTTATATTGCGTTGCGTTTCCAGTACGTCAATCTATAAATTAAGCTTAAATGAGAAGTGGAAATACAAAAGGGGCTAACTGCCACTGAGCGAAAGAAACATTCAATCCATTTTGTATTTCTATTTTTCAAGTACCTACCAACCATCCCAGTGTTTTTTCTATTTTTCATCCATTGTTTACCACATCAATAACAAGCAAATTTTATAAACTGCTACCTGTACCAACATCAACTTCTAGATTATCATCATCAACATTTACAACTATCACTTCTGTCCTACCTCACCTTTCGAAACATTTAGTTACTCCATTATCTCCATCATCATAAGCATCATCAAGGATCGTGATTTCGCCTTGGTACCGCATTTACTGGTACCACTATGAATTCATTTTCCGAGTGAAGAGAAATAAAGAGCTTCTAAACGATCACTACTTTCAAGCAAGAATCAACAAGGAATACCAACAACCAACTGTTGAGCTCGTTTTCATATAAAAAACTGAGCGGTGTGGAGAAGATTAGTTGCCATAGTGTCCAGACCATTTCGTGGTTTGGAGAAAAATAAAAAACCCGCACAAAAATGAATTCTGAAAAAGTGTCTAGGTTAGGTGTAATACTAGTGTAACAGATTTGCTTCTGTAACATCTCAGAAATGAGGCAAGCAAGATATCTGGGGTGAATAGTTCTTAAAAATTTCGCAAGTAATGTTATTGTCTTGATACGCAGATATCTAATTTAACTAAACATTCAATAAATTTTTTGTTTTGTTTCCCGCGCTAATTTAGTGTGAAAGATGCAATTGAAAATTAAATATAAGCGATTGGAATGCAACAAGAACCGATTTGCAATTCCACACAGTGAGGAATGGATTACAACTTGATATAATGTTGTTGACATTCGATAGTACAGTAAAGCATCGCTTTCCAGATAGGCCTCTATTAATTATACTGTACATACCTCACATGTATTAAGTTAATTTGACTGTAAATTTCGCGTTTTTGCCAATTTCAGGAAAAGTAATTTATTTTGTGAGGTTAGGTGTACAGGTTAAACATTTACTACTTTTTAGATGCATTACTGGTATGTAGGTTGGTGGTTATCTAACTGATAAACTAGAAAGAAAAAATTAAATTAATTTAATATTAAATGAAACTTTAAATTACAGAATTAATTCAATTTTACTTGATGAAATAATGTCATTGTTACCACACATATTACTTCATACATAAAAGTCTTCAAATGAATGAATGTTATGTCTCGCACGAAAGTTATTTATATCTCTATTAACATTTTCTAATGAGAGTGCGAATTCTGAATATATTTGAATTCTAATGTAAACAAAAACTAGAAATTGTTTGTCAAAAAACTCATAATTCAATACAAAAGCGACCAATAATACTTCGCGTTCAATTTCCCTCACTGTTGCCAGTCAAACTATTATCCCCATTAATTGGTTTGATAATGAACAAAATCTATCATAACGTTACGCAGCTGCATGGCGTGTTCAAGTTACCGCTGCTACTTTAAAAAGTAAAGTGCACATGGTTGATGTTGGCGCTGTGTTAACAAAGAACGGCTAAGCATGACCGGTCACTTTATATGTATAAAGGCGACCATCGACCATGAACTGATGACTCCGTTCAAGAACTCGACGGAAAAGCACTTTATTATAACATTAAAAATACAACAACCTCATAATGCTTATTCGATTTCCAAATTAGAATTGCAAATTAAAGAGAATCATTTTACTATTATTCTAGTTCAGCCGGTTTTTTTATTTTTGGCATATATATGTAACACGTGAAATCATTGCGTGATGAATTCAACCGTTTTGAAAAACAAAACAATACGAAAGGGAAAAATCCCTGACCAGGTGCAAGACCGGTTGTTACAAAGCAAACCACCTGCATTATTACGTGCATTTTTTTGTTTGGGTTTGGTCGTATCCTACGTACTTTTTTTGTTTTAATTACATATCTGAGGTTACAAATCTTTCGCTAAAACACACTATGTGTTAAATTCCATAAAATATACCTATTCATTTGAAAGTACTTTTATAGGTTATGTGGCATTTTAATAGTATGGGAGATATCTTCTTGTTGACATTAATTGCTGTACTATAATAATGGAATGTTATTGTGATTTTAATTGCCTACTGAACAGATGTTTTAGACATGTATAAATCCATAAGTTAATAGTGGTGCTAAACAACGCAGAGTTTCTCCCCATTTTAAGGTATGTGTGACAAAAACATAGGTTAGTAGTTGGAAGGTAACTTACATTTAAAATCATTTCGAAAAATGAAGAGAAAGCTTAAAAAAGAATTTTAAAATATTTTTAATGTTGTAGCTTTACAAATCTTGATTTGTTTTTATTACACATTTCTGAATGAACCTTAACATATCTCCTCGATGCGGTGACTAGATGGCATAAGTAATTCTTTCGTGTAGTGTCATTTCTGCTTTTATTGTTTTGTTATCTCGGAAATCACACCCACCTACAAAATACCCCAAGAAAAAAGGAAGCGAGACTTTTGAATTTGAACAAGTTTTAGATGATTTGAGTGCAATGCCAAGGAACTAGAGTTAGCGTCGCTTTATATCAATTGTATCCTATTATCACTGCAATGTTAACCGGTGTATCGTATCTTTGATGAATTACTAAGTTAATCATAATTCTGTTTATTGCGAGTTCATTTTCAGTTTTGGTTCTATGTCTGATATTTATTATTCTCAACATTACTTGATATTGTAGCCATAGGAGATAGGAAATGAAAATTTTACGTAAAGTCTCCTATGCAGTGTACTGTGTTATACATTTCATATCTCCCAGCCCGACTGGAATAAACTCAACGCGGCCCGAAAAAGCTCGCTGATATTCTTGGTCGATCTACAAAGTCCAACAGGCCCAACAAACCCAATCGATCGAACCGGCCCGACAGACACAATTAGCCCAATAAAAGCCCAAAAAGGCCAGATACATTTTTAATTTGAAAAAGTTATATAGAAGTTGAAATTGGAATCTGGTTCTGTTGAATGTTTGTGGAAATGTTACCAACATCTATGTCATTGAACAGAAAAGACAGGATATTCAACATTGCAAGATTTGACGTTTCTCAATGTTTTGTTTGTATTGATATTATATTAAGTCTATTTAGTCGTGCAAGGATTGGAGGATGATTACCATTTCTAGTACGGCAAGCGATCCCTAATTTGAATGATATCCCGAATTTTTGTTTGTACGGAATACCATAAAGAAGCTACAACTGAAATCACATTGCTACTACATACACTAATGTACCTTGTTGATGCTATGAAGCATATAGACACAAGAAGAACAAGTGGAAACAATTGTTCGACAATTTACACTATTGTAAAACGTTTTACATGCCAACATATAAAATTAAGACCATACCATACAGATATTCTACTCGCTTCGTCTCGTCGTAAGTCTTAACAATGGATACGAGTCTCTCATTTGCATCGCGGTATTTTTTGGTCTGATATATTGAGTGACTTCCAGCTTTCAGCTTTTGCAGAGTCATACCTTTTTTAAAAGCAACAATAACTTGCGCAATATCTATTTGGTTTCTCAGACTTACTTAGACAGGAAGTCTCAAAGGTGTTGTGCTACCCTTTCGCATTGCTATTTGCGGAAGAAAAACTATTCATCAGAGAATAATATTAATAGCAAAGATTAATATCAAATTTCTGTGCGTTTCGGTTGCCCTCTTTTCCTACAAGACGGCTTAGCCAAATTTCTTTGAAATACTTGATAAAGGACAGGAGGTCACCATTAGCAATTTAGGAACCTCTTATACAATGGTTACTGACAGTAGAATGTTTTCGACGACTTGCTTTTCTATTAATTGATTTTCTATCAATTACTATTCTAACAGTTTTCCCTCAATTGACATCTGTCGGTTATTTTGTTTAGAAACGAGGCAAATTGCGGTCTGCATCAACAAAATTCGTACCGTTATCAGAAAAAGTCTTAAAAGGCCAACTATAGGGGAAGACAGCTTGCACGAAGAAACCAATGAGAATGTTATACGACTCATAAATTTTTGTGCACATGCTTCTCGCACAAAAGAATACGTAAAGAAACATGAAACTTTAGTGATGGAATAACAAGGAACCAAATAGATCACGTACTGTTGTAAAAGAGGCATAGAAGCTATATCAAGATGTGAGCAGCTGAAGCAGACACAGACCACAACCTACAGAGAGGCGGAAAGAATTCTTGAAGGGACTGCTAAATACCCAATTGGTGACGATATTCAAGTAGAACAAAAGTGGTACCCGACGGCACAGATTGAAGTGAAAAAACCAACTAAGATAAACAGACGAAAATCTCACTTTTACCCACGGTATACAAGATATCATCTCATATCTTATTGAAACAGCTAGAACCCTATGCAGAAGAAACTATTTCAGACTACCAAAGTTAGTTTCGTAAAGGCAGATCGACAATTACCAATCTGTATAACTTAAGACAAATTATGGAGAAAAGTTGGGAGTATGCTTTAGATGTACACCACCTTTTCGTCGATTTCAAGCAAGTTTACGATACAATAGATAGACAGCAACTATGGAATATCATGCAAGCATTTGGAATTCTTAAGAAACTAACAGATTTGACAAGAATGTGCCTCATCAATTCAAAAGGTAGGGTAAAAATCAACGGAAACTTCTCTGAAGTTTTTAACATTGACACAGGACTGCGACACAGAGATGCAATATCGCCGCTACTTTTCAACTTTTGGAGGCATTTATAAAGTATATGCGTATGCTGATGATATTGATCTAATGGGAAAAAATAAGGAGGAGCAAAACAAACAGGTCTAAAAGCGAATGCAGAAAAAACAAAATAGTAGATGGAAGTTAGTAAACGAAATATAAGATAGAGAAGACAACAAAACTTACAGGAAATGGAGACTTTCAGAAGGTGACTGATTTCAAGTGTCTAGGGACATAGCTCACAGACGCAAATGACATAATAAAAGAAATATCAAGAATAACCAGTTGAAATAGAGCAGCAGCAGCGCTTAGTGAAATCCAAAGAAAAAAGGTGCATTGAGAAAGATGAACTACGAATATATATACACAATAATATCGCCAGTAGTGCTACATATATGGTTGCTAAGTTTGGTGCATAACTGTGAAAGATCAAAACAAACTGATCAGTTTTTAAAACCAAATCTTGAGAACAATTCTCGGACCAGCACGGGATGAAGAGACAAGTATGTGGTGAAGACGCACAAATGTTGAAAAACACGGTCTAATTACAAACGAAATTAGATCAAGAAGATCGGCATGGATTGGACATATGGTCTGAGCTGGAGGAAATAGAGGAATAAAACAAATATAACACAACTAATAGGACGAAGACCTCCAGGAAGACCAAGGCAGCGCCTATTAGATAATTTGAAACGAGACCTCAAAGAATCAAGAAACAAGAGGAACCGGTAAGAAATTGACAGCAATGGAAGGGCATCATAAAGAAGGCAAAAACTCTACAAGGATTGTGCGGCTATAGAAAGTAAGTAAAGTAGTTTTGTGCAAATTACTGTCTATGAAGATCCGACCTTCGCAATGATTGACTTCTTGAATGGATTTGTGGATGATTTTTATTTTTTCTTATTTTTCACCACATTGATTTTGCGTTTGGCTCGAAGGACCAATAACTGTTAAGATTTATGAATTTGAAACTTAACAAAACAAAGGAGATGAGTTAAGTTTTATGATTTATTTCCACTTTGCTAACTAGCTTTTGTGATCTGTTTCTATCGGCTTTAGAAAACCTGGAGATGAATTGGAACGTTGATCTTCACGACATCGGGGGAATAAGGTACTAATGATCTTCAACACTGAGTCTACTGTAGAAAAATTAGAAGCAGGAAAGTCTAGAAGTGAAAGAATAGTGAAGTTGAAGCTGTAAAAATTTGAGAAGTGCCCTAGTTTGCATACTCACTCCGAGAGGCAAGAAATCGAACCACCGTCAGACACGCTGGAGCTAGAATTGGGCAGATCTTAAGTAGCAAGGCTAATGAGAATTTTGAAGGTGTGAATAAATATTTGTAGGCAGTAGATGAGCGGTTAGTGATCAAGTGAAGGTTTTCACAAATTGCACGCTTAAGTATAGTTACTAAGTTTTAAGTGAATGAAAGATTTAGAAAAAAAATTCTTTCTAGTATAGAGGCATGTAAATGCAATCGATAAACAGCGAGACTATCTCTACAGAAAATTTGTAGTTTCGTTTAAAATTAGAATTTTAGCAAAATGCCCAGTTTATTTACTTTAAGTAAATAAGCAAACAATAAAAACTGGTATTTGTAATAAGTGAAAACTTTTCTTTAAAAAGTTAATTTTGGTTGGAAAAATCTTTTAATTAATCTGATTTTCATGTTTGTCTTTGCATATTGTATTCTGCTGTGAAACCTCAACAAAAATAATTACCAACCTGAAATGTTTTTACAGTCGTTTACTTTTTATTTAAAAATCTATCTCTACCTAGTATGTTATATTCAACAAATGTAAATTTTAGTTAAAGTGACCTTTGACCTAAAATATTTGATCTTCCACAACATAATTTTAGTTTTTGTCGTTATTATTAAATATTTTCAAAAAAAAATCAAAGTTTACTAGATAGGTATTTAAAGTAGTTGTAGTTTGAAATGTACCCAAGGTAAGCAGTGGTTAACCGAAAGCTCCCTGAACGGTTGTTGTGGATTACGTGACATGCACATTTGCTTTAATTGTTTCAGCTGCCTTTATAAGTGCATTTGTGTTTAACTACCTACGCCTACCCGTACTGCTTTGACGTTTTGAAGCTTAAAGCCTCATTAAACCACTGGATAAACAAATTTATCGGAGAGGCGTTGTGTTTATTCAATGGTCTCTACTGAGTAAAAAGCTTGTTTATGTAACAACCTTTATTAAATGTCATTAGAATATTTCTGTATTTTTCTGTTTTACTTTTAACATTTTCAGCTTCCTACGCAGTTAATGGTTTTACATGATCTCTTTAATTTCGTTCGTTTTCAGCCACAATTTTAAATTTCGTTTTAGTGACACCATTCGAAATTATTATTAAAAAAGTAATCTCACTTTACGAAAAGGAATCCCAGTTGAATAAAATCTATTTGAGAAATAAAAAATGTAATACAATCAAGAATGTTTAATGAAATATAAATTAAACTTTTCCGGTGTAGTAGTAGGCGGTCTTAGTTTTAGTTTCAGAAGAATTAGAGATATCCAGGTCATATTTTGGCTGACATAACAGAGAATGACTTAGAGAGAGGGCACATTACCTAAATGGAATTCAGAAGCAGAAAAAGGCTATGCACCATTTAATAAAGATGTAACAATTAAAAAATTCTCCCTAAAGAAATTATTTACAAGAGAAATCCAAATTAAAAAAAAGACTTTTAGCATGACTTAATAAAATAGCAAAATTAACTGATTGTAAATGGGAGTTAAAAGCATTAAATATCTCTATAAAGTCAAATATTTATTGTAGCTCACTGCTTTTGTTAGCTTTTCATTTATATTGGAAAATCTGAAAGAAATTATTGACGAGATTTTTCAAATTTTTCATTCTTTGAATGTTCTCTGTAGATATAACGTTTACTTATCCAGAATATTGAATACCGAATAAATAATAATGTTATGCGAGCGTTGGTGTTCAATATCCTTTATCCCTAGAGCTTTACTGCGATCTTCCTCAACTTTATTATTATATATTTATCAATCCTCCAGAATTATTTAATCGAATTATTCCAACCATTCGTTATATTTGAAAAGGTTATAATACGTACAATGAAAAGGTATATTTTATCGCACGTAAGTAGTTCAATTTAAAGAAAGCTTTAAGAATTTCCCTTACATTGTTACTCTTATAATAAAAGAACGTCTTTGAACTAAAATTAGATTTTATTTGTTTTGCCGGGAACCTGTCAGTAAAACTGTTCACATAAATTTGTACGTTCATCACTGTTAAATAGAATTTGACGAGCCAATATTTAGGTTTTATGATAGAAAATATTTAAATTTAGTAAACAAAATTCCTTAATACTGACTGGCATCTAGGTATCTTGTTTTATTACGTATTTTTAGATTTTTAAATATTTATAGGGTCTTATCTTTATTGTCAGAAATAATGGAGAGAAGCAACTGAAGTGGATTTAAAAGATACTGTCCCATTAACATTTTGTTTTTAAAATAAATATGGAAGGATAAAAACACTAATTATTAAAAAACAATAATGAGTTTCAAGTTAAACAAATATAGTTTAGCGTAAAACCTGCATTAACTTACAGAGTAGTTGAAATTGAAATAAACTTAATTTTGTTTCACTTCCTACACACTGACTTGTTACACTCGACTAATTAGATGTTAATGACACATGAAAACTAATATATCTGCTCTGCTGGTTAAAGAAGAAATTAACTAACTACTCACCAACAACTTTAAAAATAATGCGTTACTTTAAAGCATGGAGTAAATTCTTTTGTTATTCTTTTTCTAAGAGGCTTTAGATTTAAAGAACGTACGAATCCAATGTCACCGTGAATTTACCTCCTCCTCCAGTTCTGCAGAAATTTTCATTTAGATCTCTGAGGTTTTCATAATAAGACTTTACCAAGAAACACAAAGCAAGCGAACTCCTAATATGATTCCAAATTAACCAAATGAGCCTTCCTCGGTTCAAGAAACTCACTCGACTAAATGATCTTGGTTGGCCTAAAAATTGGCCAGATTGAAAGTCTCAGTTTGGTCTAAAAATAGCCGCCACTTGAAGAATGTCTAAACCAAGGAAAATAAATTTTAGAAAAGCCTCACTCGAAAGAATCAGAAGGCCAAATTATTGAAGATATTAAACGATCCAATTTCATAAAGTCTTAAAGAGACTGAAAACATTTGATCAAGCCAAAAAGGATAATAAATGCCAGAAAGGTTCAAGATATCTTAAAGTAAGGCCTTGCCTAATCTGAACATCTTTCTTGCACTACTAAGCCATTTAACGAATTTTCCACTTCCCAAGAACCATAGACTTAGACTAGAAACAATCGAAACAAACTTAATGTGGCCTTGTAACATTTTTTCTCTCTTTGAGAAAACTTAATTAATCATATTGATTCGCAAAATCCGTTTGTCCTCAAAAGACTGAGAAGATCAGACTTCAATGGTCTTACAATATGATTTAAACAGCTCGAAAGCATTTTCGTGCAATATTCTCAACATTAACCGGCTGTATGTTATTCGAATCTAGTCTAGTTTGAATAAATGGAGATCGATAAAACAAACCATTTTTGGAAAAAAATCCATCCAACTAAATTAATCTGGTTGACCTAAAATTGGCCAGTTTAGAAATCACAACTGATCTAAAAAACATTCTCTTCTCAATAAAGTCTTAAGCGAGCCATAAAGCCTGGCAAAACCAAAAAGCTTAATAGAGTCCAGAAGAGCCTCAAATACTTTCTTCTGATTCGGAAGAACCAAGCAATCAGATTATCGAACAGTTCAACTGATACAGGCACAGCTAGAAACAGCTTGTGCGTCTTACCTGAAAAACTAGAAAAGCCCAAGATGTTTTAGAAGTAAGGTCCTAACCGATCTGAACACTTTCTACACTGCTAGGCCAAAGTTAAAGTCGACAGTTTTATGTCTTTGATGTTAAGATTCGTGCAATAAAAGTAAAAACAAAATTAGATAACGAAATGGCAAAACCATGTTTTGTAGAAGAAGTAAACCAGTGATAGATGCCAAATATATTTTTTATCATTTGTGTATGGTTGAAGAGTTTGACTTGTGGTGTCTAAGACTACTCAAAACCAAAACATGTTCTAACCAAGGTTATGAATCCTCGTTGATACATTAAGAGGCAAAACGGGCATTTTTCTTAGTTCTAACTGTTTGAAGCACAGTTTCTTGTCTGGTTGGTAGTTTTTTTCTTGTAAAGTCATCTTAATGTAACTTATCAAATTTGGCCACCTAGATCTTAGTGATCAGTGTCTATCTTGATAGTCAAAATGCTTTGGGGGCGTAGCGATTCAGAAGGTAATACCAGAAATATCCAGCTTAAACCTACAAAATCAATGAACAACCTCCTTTTTAGTTTATTTTTTCAATAAAAGTCATCAATGCAATTGCTACCATAATTTTCATTGTTCATTCCCGCTTTTCAAAGGAATCCCATAACTTCTCTGTGTGCACCATTTACAATGTGCAAAGTGTATAGGTGGCAGGTGTCATCACTGCTACACTATCCGGACCGATTTTAGGAGCTGTTTGTAGTTTTACTTGTTAATTGGAAGTTTGCAGGCGTCACCATAAGGATCACGCAGATGGAAGTGTTTGGATATGATTATGGTCGTGCTGGAAACAGAAACGGTGAAATCAGCTTCTTATTCATTCAGAGCCAAGGATGATAAGTTTACTTCCGTTATCGGAAATTACTGAAAGGTTGGTTTTAATGCTCGTGGACATGTTTGAACTGATAGCAAAATTTATTGATTAGTTTTGGAGCGATAAGCTAGAGCAAAATGCAAAATCGCAATGGTACTTAAATAAGTCACTGGTTATACCGCATTTAGTCAGGTATTGCACGTTTGCAAACAAAGGAAGGATACTACGTACTATTACTATCACTACGGTCTTTTGACCTTTGGCTTCCTATGATCAACACAAGTTCTTTATGTTTTAAACGTCCCTTTTTACTAAAATTGCTGTACTGTTTGTAAACCTTTTGTGATTCACGAACTCTCGCAGTGTTTTATTTTTTGTGGATCATGGATGATTGAATTTTATTAATAGTTAAATGCCAACGTAAGTTAAAAATGAATACTTGAAAATTCAATCTTGAACTAATTACTTGGGTACTGCCTATACAATTATCGTGACAAACGGCAACCCAGAAAACTTTAACTATTACAAAAAGAAATCTTAGATGCATCTAAATAGCACAACTAAGAATAATTAAAACTTTCAACAAAAGTGGCAATATTGCGCAAAGTGCTGTATCAGTGATTCAATCATTAGGAATCAGTGAGCTGCAGTTATTTGTTTCTAATTTATTTTAACTATTAATTATTTAAATATTAATTATAATTTCTAAAAAGATTTCTACTGTTTATAGCTGTTACAAAAATAAAACTTTTTGCTCATTAAATTATTTCTGCTGTAAGCATAGTGATTAATATGGAAAAGATCTGTTTTTGCAATATTAGATGCACTTTCACACGATAGTCACTTTCAATGAAGATCATCAAACAGAAAGAATTCTTTTCATTCAACACTTTTATTATTTAAATGTATTGTTTCCTTTTTGAATTAAAGTTACACAATTTTGTTGCAGGTGGTACAAATATGCAACAGTCACTATCCTACAAAGAAGAACGGCAAGTAGTGACAACACCGATGATTCAACATTACTCCTGAAGATATTCAATTGATGACAAATAGAAATACGTAAATAGATACCTACCTATACGGAATTAAAGAGAAATACTACATATTAGCGTATAAAACCTTTCATTTAGAACAGTTACTCGAAATCACTTTAATCTTCAAAAGAACGTGAATCCGGTATATGTCATTCATTAAAACGGTCACGCTGTCGTACCTACGTTTAACAACCACGTGTAAAACATCTTCGTGTTTGCAAAATAAATTAGAAAAAATCTTTCAGAAAAATACCGTGACAAGAATTCGCATATAATCAGCCAAAAATAATAAATTATACTCAAAACTAGACAAAAAATTCATGTTCTTAATTTGGGAACGTGTGGGATTATTTAATTACTCGTGTTCATAACGCGCGCGCGTTTAAATAAAGTAATACGTTGCAAGAAAATAAACCACGAAAATTCTTTAAACGAGGATGACATAAATTGATTGTGAAAATGTAAACCAAGTTAGTGCAAATGTGCAAAGCTGGGTACGATGCCCTCAAAGAAGCAGTACGATTTAGTTCAGAATGATGATTATGATACAAGGATACCACTGCACCCAGAAGAAGCTTTCCATCATGGCATCACTTTTAATGCTAAGGTAATTATAATTGATTTTATTGTTAAATTATATATTAAAAATGTGCTTTATCATCATTGAACTACTTTCAAATAATTTTATTATAAGCACTTAGGTTACTTTTTATTTAGAAATTTCTCAAAAGAGATATTAGTAATAAAATTATCCGAAATGCAATAATTTGGGATTTTCCCATTAAGATTTTAACACGGAGCGTACAATAACAATTTTACAGTTATTTTTTTATTAAGAATACATTTATGCGTTGCTTCCAGGAAGATTTTGATTTGCAATCACTACAAACCAACAATTCTGATATTAAAAAAATTTAATTATCTCAATGATCTTCGAGAGGACATTAACCTATACTTTAATACATAATTTTGATATAAAAATCATCCGAGATATCTAAAAGACAAAAGAAAGAAATAAAAAGGCAGTAACGTAGATAAAAGGTGATAATAATTTCATTGCTGGACATAAAAAACTTTCTTTAACTACAAATTAGTTGTAAATTACTTGTTTTATGTCTAAATACAATAATGAAGGAATGTGGAATTTCAGAGCCAGTTTGAAAAGTCTGTTGTAATTACCTTTATTTATTTATTTTGTTGAAAATAAGCTTCTGACTATAAAACAATGATGGCCCTTTCTTTTTCGTGAACAAATAAATTTATCCAAATAAATAAAATTACAATCTGGTGTATAGATCGCCAGCTGCAGGCACCTTTTCCGTCGTTAACCCAGATTCACCCTATGTCTTCGGGGGGGGGGGGGGGCTACGCCGATACGGAACTACCGGCGTCAGGTGTATACTTCCTTTCCGTACCCTTCTGGGATTTCCGCTTACCAAAATCTACCCGTAAGTAAGAACGCGGCTTTTCAGCCACTGTCACGGCAATTAATTCCACCACTACATTATTGTCGGCCAACTGCTGACAGAAACCAATGCAACCAAACGTACACCATCCACTGCCACTCTATAGGACACCGGTACCCAGATGCTCATCCACCACGTCCGCTAGTCCCAAACAGAGTAAAGGATAGCAGCAGCAATCACCATTACTAAGTGTATGTACATCTGCCATCAAATCCCACCACCACCATCTTGCCAAAAAAACTAAAAGAAAGTCTAAAAGGCATATTGTTAGAATGACTGGAAATAACATTGATCGTCATCGTCGTCGTCAGGAAAAGTAAAGTGTAACAAATTAATATAGGCACCTCTAATGTGGTAAGAAACTCAGGAAGAAAGTTTTTTATAAGATCATAACCAGTCTGTGAAATTGTACATAAAGTAGTGAATCAGGAGATTAAAACATTGCTTAAGTGATGCTACCAAGAACAATGGGAAAAATTTTTTAGAAGGCTCTTCAAAGAAAACGGCAAGATAAACCTACTCAGGATGAATAAGCAGGACACCAAGTTACTGATGGATCAGGAGGTTTAAACAAGTTTCATTGTGGGAACTGCACATAAACCAGGTTGAATTACCTTTCAAGCTTCAAGCGCCTCTTAGAATTTGGCCCCCGGGTGGAACGCATCTCTCACATTCTCGTTACGGCGCGCCCTTTCTTTCTATATATTTATCTAAATAACCTTCTCTAATTTTATGTCAGTTCCCAACATCTCAACATGCATTAGTAAATTCGTTGGTAAGGTTGTTCGATTTTAACCTAAAAAGGAAACGCTTAAACAAGTTTTCTTCTCACAAAAAGGCAACCGCGCTCATCGCTTTTGCGTGACTGTACCAGGAATGCTGTAGAACGCAGGGGCTTTAGGTTTGTTTCTGAACCTTCTAGATTTCAAAAAAAATTGTATTACAACATGATTTTTAAGCCCTAGCTACATATGTGTACACTGTTGCTTCTCATTAACCTTCTTGGCTTAAACTTTTTTGCTAATTATAAGTAAAATCATTAATTATGTTGGGGTTTCATTACCTGGTTCTACTACACTCCAAATCAAACACAAGTTTCCATGCCTCTGTGCAGTAAGTTCTTCACGCTGCAAACGCCGTATTTTCCCTGTGTCGCACTGAGGTGTACTCAGGATACGATGCACTTCTAGTAGGAGGGGCTCATTCTACGTAGCTTAATTGTTTTTTTGGACATTTCCACTTGAACTGAGCATATCGGCATTACGTTTTTCCCTTTTGAACTCATATCGTTCTTGGCGGATGCCGTTTTGCCTCTTTAGTTTTCAAATTTAAATTAAGCTTGTGATTGAAAAGGCATTAAGCAACATATGATTTGAAGAATCTCTGTTTTTAAAGAGGATGTGGAAAGAATCATGTCATATCTAGTATCATCATACTCGCTATTGTCGACAATTTGATCTTTCTAAGTTATGTTTGCTGTTTACACTATTTTAAGTTGACAAATTGATATTTTCGACTCTCCAAGTTATGTTCCTGTGTGCCAAGTCCTGTTTGACGTATCAACTCCCCTTAGCAACAAAGTGCCCTATAGAACTAAGATTCTTTTTGTGATTTTTACTGCGGTGTAGAGCCCTGCACGGACCGAAATTTCCTGGCCCGGCCCGGTCCGACTAGGGACAGACTGGACGCGGCCTGAAGAAAACCCGGTAACTTCATGATCGGCCCGAGAGGCTCGACAGAGAAGACCGAAGGACCAAAAAGTCCAAAAGGCCCAAACGGTCCAAAAACCCCGATAGGCTTTACAGCCCGAGAGATCCAAAAGACCCGATGGCTCGAACGATTCGACAGGCGCGAGAAGTCCTAAAAGCCCTGCAGACTCCTACAGCTCGACAAGCCTCGCAAGACTGAACGGATAACTTTTTAAACTGAGGCTCGGTCCGATCTGCACCCTCACTTCGAGCCGAGCAGAGTAAAGGCGGGTACACAATATGTTCGTCAGAGGCAAAGATTGAACGCAAAGGAGCCCCGCTAAACTAGAAACTTCTGTCCTTTAGCGAAAGAAATTATTCTTGCTTGCTTTCGAGTGATATTTCATTTTTGTAAACTTGACTTATTCTGAAATGTGGCAGATTCGATATACATATGCAGAGTTAAAGTGGTCTACATGATTTTCTAAATAGTATATCTGATTTATTCTATGGAAAAGACACTTTTACATTTAGTGATCTCTAAATGGGACTTTTCAAATGTTTTGAAATATATTGCTGTAAACAATTGAACATGACAGCTTCAGTTTTTGCACATCTTGTCGGCAGTCATGTTAACTTCTTACTTAGATTTTTTTATCGTTTCTATGTGGCGCATTTTAAAATAACGAATAATAGGCTTTATTATGTTGTCTTGACTGCCACGTAAAACCGATTGTGGTGCTAGACAAAATAATAACCGCCTTTTATTCCATTAAAGGTAGACTGAGGATCTGGACAAACGCTATGAACTTCGGGTGAATCAATATTGGCGCCTAAACATGTCTCTGTAGTAAGAAATCAAGCATTTGGCAAAGGACAGGAGAAAGAAGCATTTCAAAGTACCAGAACTGATGAAATTGCACATAACAAGGCAGATTGGAGCATTGCCTATGCAATGGCACTAAAAACATTAAGCAAAGATTGCAGTGCACCCTCGTCACAGTATCCTCTTGCATGCGTTTACCCGTTCATGGTCTCCTCCGTTATTTAATAGCTACTGTGCTTCATAATGAAAATAAAAATGATTTGATTTAATTTTTTTGAGTACATCTTCTAGAAAGATTGATGAATTAGGAAGTTTAACTGCGACTCATGTCAATAGAATGTTGGCCTTTTCAGTGGTGCTTGCTGTGCACAGTCATTACGATGATAAAAATATTTATGAAGCTCCTAGCATTATTGTTATAGGCTTCTAGTTCATTGAAAAGCAGTGTCAGATCATCTCTTCAAAGATTTGTTTTCTATATCGAGTAGATAGACTCTATTTTTAGTGATAAAACAAAGTTCCATTAAATGATACCTGTACGTTTTTGTCGCGTGCCCTGGTTAATTGAACTCATGATTCAAACAACTTGCTTCATTCATTTTGGGTTTTACTCAAGATTGCCTTCTTTATTTCAATATTTGTTTTTGATGATTTAGAATCAAAGCAAAAAAAAGTTTTATGAAAAAACTGTAGATAAATTAAGTCTCATGCACTTGAATTAGGCCGCAAGAGCACGATTGATTTAATTGAGCTAACTACTTCTGTTTGTTTTGAGCTTCTTTAAATAAGAAATTGATTGGTGCCTAAATAATTTTCTTTTTTTAACAAACTGAAAAATTGAGACTTTGGTTTTGTGATTGACATAAATTTTGTTTTAGGGTATCAGGATTTTTGATCTGCATGAAGATCAATGTTAACTTTCTCGGTTTTTCCAATAATTACTGTTAACCTTTTTTCACGTACAAACACGTTTATAAATTCATAATCACGTATCCTAAAATGTCGCATTACAATAATTAAAGAATTCTACTTATGCCGCCGCCGATTAAATTAGCAAAGGTAAACAAGTATTAATATAGCACAGGCAAGTTTACGTAATGACATCTTTCATTAATTAAACGTTTAAAAGTAAACATATCCTTACTATAATACTATGATTTGTTTAATTTTGATGAGTTTTTCTTGCATTTATTTAATTTTGAACAAGTAACCGAATATAAAGATAGAAATACAAAATAAAAACAGTAAACAAAAAACTAATGTACCTAACGATGACGTAACATTAATTAATTTATTTTAAAATAGGTATACCAACGTTATTGGGAATGACTACGTATAAAAGTTTTGGATTTTATACGTTTTTAAGCTGATGTGCATCCTTAAAAGTTTGCTAATTCATCGCCAAAACAAATACGGTTGTTTTTATGTAGAGAAAAAATTCAATGATTACAGCATTTAATGATAAATATTTATGAAGGTTAAGTTAAAAGACAATTAAAAACGGTATTTACGTAATCGAGTAACTGGAGATTATATGTTGTATTTGTTCAGTTCAAAAATCTAATAGTTTTATTATTCAAGTATTTGTTAGTATACGAGGGCGGTTCAGTAAGTACCCGTGTTTGACGACAGAAAGCTTTCCTGAGGGAAGTTGGTGTTATCATCGTGTGCTGCCATCTATCAAACGACGGTATAACAAATTGCAGACTGATTGATAGGTTAGTTTGGATTTGACAGCCATTTGAGTAAAACGTGTTTCGTGATTTTAGCTAAGATGGAAAAAGAGCAGTATCGTTCGGTAATTCGCTTTCTGTTTTTGGATGGGAAAAAATGCGAGGAGATAAAAGCAAAGTTGGATGCTGTTTATGGAAACACTTCGCCATCTATGACCACAGTTAGATATTGGTTCAACGAGTTTAAACGTGGGCGAACATCCGTTTTTGATGAGGAGCGACCAGGACGCCCGGCAGACGTGGTTACCGAGGAAATCATTCAAAAAGTCCACGACATGATTCTCGCTGATCGACGAACGAAAGTGCGTTGAGTAGCAGAGGCCGTAGGTGTGTCGACCGGAACGGCAATTAATATTTTACATGATATGTTGGCGATGAAAAAATTGTCGGCGCGATGGGTGCCGCGATTGCTAACGGTGGACAACAAGCGGATGCGGCTGTTAACTTCGAAGCAGTGTTTGGAGCAATTTAAGCGAAATCCGAAGGAGTTTTTGCGTCGAGTTGTCACCGTTGATGAAACCTGGATTCATCATTACACACCAGAAACTAAGGAACAATCAAAACAATGGATTTCTCCCGGTGAATCTGCTCCAAAGAAGGCGAAGATGGTTCCATCGGCCGGAAAGGTCATGGCGACGATTTTCTGGGATGCGAACGGCGTCATCCTCTTGGATTTTTTAGAAAAAGGAAGAACGATCACTGGACAATACTACAGTGAGTTATTAGACAGCTTCGACAAAAAATTGAAGGAGACACGGCCGCATTTGGCGAAAAAGAAGGTGCTGTTTCACCACGATAACGCACCAGCACATTCATCCGGAGTTGTCGCCGCCAAACTGCATGAATTGCGTTATGAATTGCTGCCGCACCCCCCGTATTCACCCGATCTGGCTCCCTGCAACTTTTTTCTTGTTTCCTAACATGAAGAAATGGCTCGCGGGAAAAAATTTAGCTCAAACGAGGAAGTCATCGCCGAGATAGAGGCGTATTTTGGAGAGTTCGACAAACCCTATTTTTCGGAGGGGTTAAAAAAATGGCAGGAACGTTGGGAGAAGTGTATATTTCTAAAAGGAGACTATGTTGAAAAATAAAAAAAAATTTTTTGAAAAAATTGTGTCTTCATTTCTAACACGGGTACTTATTGAACCGCCCTCGTATGTTTGGAATTTTCTTTTAGGGTTCTCTTTAAGAGAGGCAACTTCTTTTACTTGGAGTACAATGTAAAAAGTTTGTTTATGATTGAATGTTAGCCTCACGTCTCATTGTGTTTATCATGAAAAATTCCACACTACTGGTCTTAATGTTGAACTTTTTTCTTTAACTTTGTTATTATTTTTACTATTCCAAATGACTGATCCACTCTTCCTATTGTTTTGTAATTAGAAATTTTTGCCCAAACGTCGATGAGCCTTATTGTTTTCGAATTCTTCGAAATAGTCTTTTATTAGAGAATGTACTGTTTCTTCAGACGTAGAAGCCGGAATCACCTGATATAATTTACAATTATTAATTTTAATTTTCTTTGTTAATACCAAAAATAAGATTAAAGTAACGGTTACCTTGAAGCAAGGATCTTAATAAACTGTCGTCCAGAAACACATGTTAGAATCCTTTCACAGAACTCAAAAGTGACTACTGCACGCTTCAATAAATTAAATCCTTTTGCATTTTCAACAAACTTAATGTCTGTTATAATTGCGTAGTTATTTATCCGCTATCTATTTTTAAATTAGTACACTACATTAAAACAAAAACCTTTATAAATTTGTACGATAATATTTTATCCATGGGGGTGTCTTTGCCAACAAAGTGATTCATATCGGCTATATTAACTTCTAATTTTAAAACCGACAATGACGCATACTTTTCAATTATCTTTCTCTTTCTCGGAATGTACTAAATGAAAAACAAAACAAGTCTGGTGTGCATTTTAGGTCGCTCATTGTTTAATTAACGGTTTATTTCTTATCACTTCTTCCATGTTTGATTAACTCGAGAAATCCAAACCAAGGAAGGAATGTTTCATATTATCTCTTGAAGAACGAATTCGTCAGGCTTCTTATTCGGATAGAAATGAAAATTACTGTTTTCATAATGACTTTCTTTTGTTCTTTCACTACTTCCTTTATATTAAAAATGATTTGTTTGTAGGAAGAGAAAAAACGTTTATTATGAGTTTTTTTGATAACTATAATGTTGGTATAATTTGGCATGTTATTATTATAAAAACCTGGAATTTCTCTCATTCAACAAATCTGCTAGTTGATGACACTTGAAGAGCAATTGTAATCCTGTATACTTACGTGTACCCTAGAAATATGCATGATGCCATATTTAGAAATTGCATGCAGTATAATTTTTCTTCTACCTTCAAAACAAAGTTTAGTATTAAGAGAATTCCGAGAATCTTGAAATCATAATACTACTAGAAATTGTATTTTTATGCAGCATTTTATTTTATTCGCTAACTTATCTATTCAATATCAATGAATGGATACATGTTCAGTGACTAAATTGCCTTTTCGTTCCGTTAAAATCACAAACTGAATCTAATAGTCACGATAACATTCGTTTATAGAACATAAAGTGCTATAAATGCAGTTTGAAATCCTAATTTCACAATAAAATATTTTTCATACACTTTTAATAGTTTTAGGTTGTTTGTTTTGTTTTTTGTGAAAACAGCCACGACTTTCTTCTTGTTTGGGCATAATCTATTTCAGCTTCTTCAGTTGTGTGAAAGTCACCACTCAATACCTCGAAATGTCACTTGAATTTTCCTTGAAATGCCTATCTTCTCGAAAGACAACGATCAGAAGATTGTTTATTGTCTCTTTCTGGCTGAATTTTATGTTTTTTCCTGCAACTATCTTTAGTGATGCATTTGTTAAAGATTCTCTTTTCAGGAGAAGTTTGAGTTGCGAGTCTGCTTTTCACAAACAAACTAATTTTTGTTCTCTGATTCTTTCGTATTTGTTAAATACAGCGGAAGAACTTGCAGATCATAAACCCTTCAATCAGTTCGCATTTCTAAGATTTGTCCAAATTAGCGTTCCAGATGTGGTGATTTGGGTGTAGATTGTGGTGTGGGTATTGAGTAGCCAACCTTTTAAGCCGTTTGTGTGCAGGAGATTTGTCTCTTTTCTATAAACATGAACCCGAAATAGTTTCATCAATCAGGGATCGCTTATGAATTAATTGATGATTAGAAACATCCCCTTTATAGGAAATTGCAACCTGAAACGAACTCTGATAGCGGATATTTTTGACTTGCAAAGGGCATACACGAAATGTACCTCATCGATTTTTTTGAAACTTGGTATATAAGTAGTACTGGTCAAAACATCTGTTTTCGCAAATAAACGCGAATTTCACAAAACCAAAAACACGTAACTCTTAAAATTACATAGTAAATAACCTCAAAAAACCAGCAAGAAAAATAAAAAGTATAAAAAAGAAGGTGGATTTAGGGGGGTGGGGGTTGAGGGTGAACGTAAACGAAAAATCTCATTGTACCACCTGAAGGAAATAAAAAGTTATGAAACTTTGCAGTTTGAACCATCTTGGTATCTACTACCATTTACCGGATTTTCGAGGGTGGCTTTCATCGCCTTAACGTCGAGCTCAGCCGACACAAAAAAATATGTGTCTATTGCTTTGATCCTACTACTTATATATCGAGTTTCAAAAAAATTGGTGGAGTACACTTCGTGCATGTCCCTTTTTAGAGGCTCAATCTAATTCCCTAGTTAAAAGAATAAATTTCGATTACGTCACCCAAGCTAAGACTTGTCAGGAGAATAAGAAAAATAATTTCTGTGTATGTCATCTAACGTGGAACTTCAAAAAGAGCCATTTGAAAAATAAGTTAGAACGGCTTTATCCTGACTTATAGGCATGATGATACGACTTGAGAATGTGATGATGCTTTTAGGCATTGGAAAACCTTAGTTTAGCTAGGAATTGCGAAGTAGGCCCCAAGCCCAGTTCTCAAATACTCTTCAGCGTCTGTGATAGATCTTTCAGGATCAATCATGGAGGCTAACCTAATGGATGTTTCTAAGTCAAATCATTTTCCAGTTAATTCGAGATTTCCACTTGCCAACTTCTCGTAGCAGGAAAAATGATTCCTGAGAAAGCGGCGTATTTTAGTAATAAATACTGAAAGGGCAAAACAACCTATGAAGCAGTAGAGAAAATCTAGATAGATAAAAAACTAGAACCGAAAGTAGTTTAGAAATTTGCAACTTTAAAAGTTCAAATAGTTTTGAGACTACTAGAGAATCATTTACACAGACAAGAAAATTTGAGCTCAAGAGATGCTGAAATTGTCCTAAGACAGATTACACATTTTATGAATGCTGGCCACCTTAGTAAGGAGAAACAAATATTTCTATAACTATGGATTTCTAGGCAATGTCTGAGTAAATCTCTTCCTGCATGTCCACAGACTAATCTCTTAGAGTGGAAATCCTGGTTTTAAGTTCTATCTTCAAAGAACCTGAAAGCAAGATTCAGGCTCTTCCCCGAAATGCAAAACCTTTTTTTTTCTGAAACCCCACGACATTCCTAGTACACAATAAGAAGAAAACTTGAATGTCTTTCTAAGTACAACTCTTTTCACAAACATTTTAGGAATTCCAAAGGTCAGGTGTCTCCCATAGTTAACAACTCTAAAGGAAGAATAATTGCAAAGTTTAAATGTAATTCTTTTTGTACATGCCAAAACACACAATAAGAATGGTCTCCAACAGGAATATTCTGATAGTACTTGTTACGCTTTGAAACGATATCGAGATTTGTGAAGGTTTGAAACGAAAATGAAAACTTATTGTGTTTTGGAAAGTGCAAATAGCTGAACTTGTTTCGATCTGGTAAATGATAGACATTCTTTTTACAAACAACATGAGCCGTTGGGAAAGTTAAACTTCTCCAGGAGTATAAGGTAATGATTTGAAGAATGCAAAGCTATCTCTACTTAAAATTTGCAAAAAATAGGCTTGTTGCGTTTTGAAAAAGAGCTCCTCATTTAATCTAATTGGAGTCCAATGAGGAATCAAAGAAAGAATGCACTGTATCCCATTGAAGATATAAGTATCAACTCTTCCTTTTCTAGTTAAGCTTCAAACTCGTGTTCTCATATTTTGGAATTTTGTGATTCAATCTTTCTTATTATACGTAACTCTTGAAATTTCTGACTTAACGATATAGTCAGTTGCTATGCGTTTTGTTCTGTTTTTCCATTGGTATCTGTTCTGTTATTGATTCCTATCGTTTTATATATTTTTGCTATTTTGTTGTTTCTGTTATTGTTTGGATTTGGTTGTTATTTTAATTACCTGTAGCATTTCTATCGAACATTAAAATTTTTCTCTGCTGGCTCTATTAAACTTTGCTGAACCTCATTGTTCATACTGTTCAAGTTTCTAAAAGTCTCCAAAAGATCCGTAAAGGTTTGGACATTGTCTTTGTTTACTTTTTTAATTATTGATGAATCATAATGGGATGGCATCTACTTGAAGACCTCGTCGGTCTGTTTATTAAGTCGCTAGAGCACAAAGGGGGGAGTACTTCCATTTCGGCAATTATTGGTCATTTTTTGCTGTTCTTTGATTGTGAAACAATTGCTCAAAATTTACTTTTTTGGATGACGGTATCTATCATCATAGAATTTAAAGATTACTCTGTGACACTGGACAGAGTTAGAATGAGTTTCGTTTACACAAAGCGATTTGAGGCTATGTTTTTATGTATCTACTACAAGGGTCCAAAAAGGTCTGTTGTTCGTGCTGTATTGTTTATGCATAAGTCGGTGAACTTTGTGAAAAATTGGTTTGCGCACAAAAGAACTAGAGTAACCACTAAAAGGCAAGACAGGGCAATTGTAAATGTTTTTAAACAACATCCAATCATGTTATTGTATCAAGGGCAGGCACTTTTAGCAAAAACGAATGTTAATGTGACCCTTATTACGGTAAGAAATCGCCTGATTGAGAATAACGCAACTTATAGAAGCACAAAACAAAAACCGTTATTCTTGCCAAAGCATGCTGAAAAACTACTCAGTTGTGCTGTAAGGCAAATATTTTCCAATAAATGTACTTTTTATGCATGGACAGCTACAAAGTAAGCATGATCCGTTCCTAATCAACCAGTAATACATCGAACAGTAAAACCCCCCCCTGCAAAGACTCATTGTTGGGAATGCATCAATACACATGGTTTTTGGTCAGTACACGTGGTTTCGGCACATTGCATTTGCTTAGCGGCATTTTTAATGCGTCTAGAATAGTAACATTGTACGAAAAAGGGTTGCTAACTTTTACAAGACGATAGTTTGGTGCGAAGAACGATGCATTCATTCTACAAGAAGACAATGAGCCGAAACATCACAGCACGTTGTACACCACATGGAAAGTGTAGAATGATATTCAAACAATGGACTGGCTTTTTTGAATATTGCAACGCTTTTTATTTTTTGCCTATATTGTAAGAGAAATCAACAAACATATTTTGTTAAACAAAGTATGATTGAATAGATTTTTAAGAATTGTTTTGAATCTGTTGGACTATAGGCCGCCAATTGACTAGTCCGATGGAGCCTGCTTCAATTACATTTATTACATGTTAAAAAATTGTTATCAGTATTAAATAATTATATTTACAAATGTTTCTACCGAAGAAGATAGTAAATTAAGACAACTTGAAGAAATTTATCAAGGTTATTAGTAAAGAGAATTTCAAAAACAGTTTTTCTGACAAAGTTTTTTGTTCTGAATCATTCTGTACTACATAAAGCCAAAGCCTTTAATTTCTTAAAGCTTTCACAATGGAATTCAAAGTATGTTTTTTTAATAAGATTGCTTCTGTGTGCCAAATTGTAAGTAAATGAAAATAAGAACATTTAATTAGTTATACTGTCAAAATCTAAGTGAGTGCTTTTTGTTAAAACATCAAGATACGTCTCCCTGTTATATCTGCTATACATAACTGTATATTTCAGCTTATATGTATGTCTCAGTTATTGGAGCCATAATTAAGGGAGAAAGCGCATATATCTCCAATCCTAGCAACTTAAATCTTCAACGAGTTTAATTTAGCCAAGTGCAATTTGTATACTTCACAGTCGCTTAATCAAAACCTAATCTCTCCAGAAAGTGGTCGGTTATTCTAAGAAAATATTACCCATTAAAAAATATAAAGTATCACATTAAAAAAATATATTTGGAAAATTCTTTGTAACAAAAATATGTCTCAACCGAAACCGAAGCCAAAAATAATTTTCTCTGCCCGAAGTCCGTGGAGGAAGAAGAAAGGGCGATTATATTTATGTATATGTACGTTCATTTTTCATGGAGTTAAGTAAATACTATAGTAAATTTGCAAAATGGATTCTAAAATAGCTATAATAAATACACGTGAATCGGTCGTCTATTTCAGTGCAGTTATAAAGAGCCCCCGTGTCTCTCCGAGAGATATATTAATGTCACTGTCAGACACAGATCGACCTAAAAGATAGATTCTGTTTTCTATTTTAGTCGACCACATAGAAAATTCAATAATACACGAAGCAGATGTTTTAATCTTGGTTTTAGCTTCAGACAGACTAAAGTATAATGTCTCAAGGTTTACTTTCTAAACGCTTGAAAAAGAAAATGTAACAAAGTAGCTTCAAGTCGAGAGAACTTCAGACAGTTCTTTCAGAGGGATTTAGTGAAGTGAGCGAGAGCTTTCCACACGAATTTCGTGAAACATAAATAATCAGAAAAAATTACCTTGGGTGGAATAAAAAATGTTCTGAGCTAGAAATTAGCAAGAGAACAATTGAACGGTATTTTAGAAGTAATTAATTGTCTTTTAATTTTTTTGCTTTTGATTTTGATCTCGAAGTTATGTCATCGACTAAAGTCAGGTTCGATAAGTTCATCAACCAAGAGAGAAGGCCTTATTACTAATTTTTCGTAGTTCGTAACTTTTGGCAAAAACGATTATCAGATGGTAATTTGACCTTTAGTAAAAACAATTGCAGATCTGTCTGAACGAGAACAAAAATGTGAATGCATATATCTAATCAATAATACAATAGGCCTCATAGGTATACTGCCTTAATGTGTTTGGAGTAGACGATAAAACTTTTTGACAAGGCTATTTATTCATTTCAAGCAGTAAATTGAATTATTATTTTGCTTTATTAATATGGAATATTTTATTAATGATAAAATAACATTTAATAGCACATTGAAGATCTATTTACTGCCAACTTGTATATCACACATAACCATACCATTTGTATTGGTTTTTTCATCCGAGAAAAATTCTTCTGTGTAATTTCAGGAATCGAGTCCAGTTTGTAGAGTTGACTGTTGAGGATCTTGAACTCTTAAATTCAAATATTCTTCTAGAATAATTAAAAAAGTATAAAATCTCAATTCCCCGAAATTTGTTTAATATTGGAGACACCTTCGTTGTTTCCGGATACCTTCGTAACGTGTTTACACGGATTACTGATGTATCCGATTGGCATTCATGGAGAATGAAAATGAGTTCCTGTACATGACATCACAGATAGTTGTTATGCACACGTAATCGACCTTAATTTTGTAACAATAAAATGAAATCTCGAAAATTTAATAAAACTATGTAACCTAGTATTTGCAAAATAAAAACTCGGTGCTGCATTAGACGTAGTTAAATTTCTTAGAATGCACGTTGATTCCGGTAAGGAAAATCAGATAAAAACTTTCTAATGCATTTTTTGTTCTTCAAGGTAAACATATTGATTTCCTTGAAATTGAATGTTAAAAGAAGACTGTTACGCGTGCATGAATGATAATTTTATTGATTATAGATTACTGGTTGGTGTCTTATTGTGAATTTATTTACATAAAACAGGTGGAGCTGATTATTATTGTTATTCAGTTGTGAAATGAAGCTTCATTCATGCAGATTTCTATGCAATTTATGTTAAACTATACTATGGTAGGGTTAGCACATATTGTAGAAAAGCAAATACCGAAATGCAAGACTATTGTCTTCAGAAATCTTTCCGTTTGAAATACATTTTTCATATTTGACAGACAATAAATTTTTAATCGTGAAGGAACTTTTTCCGCTTTATGAATAGTAGATACCTTTTTCTGAATATGCACGCCTGAAATTTGTTAAAATTTCAATTTAAAATCCTTGGAAGTGGACCAAGGATGGAAATACGAAGAAACAGACGATAATGTATAGGAGTGAACTTTTTTTGCATTTGTTTGCTGTTTGTCTGTTTTGATGTAAATAGTGAATGGTAAGTTATGCTAACTTTACTACTGTGAAATCTTAATGGCAATTAACCTGTAAGTAGGTAACCTTTTAAAAATATTGAAATGAAGAAAAAGTGAACGAATTTTTAGAACAAAAATTTAAAGTTTGAAAAACCGAAACAAAGCCCTGGCCAAAAACTTTTTCCAAAAAGCTAACGTTGACGAGGTTTCATTGATTTAAATTAAACCTGAGGTGTGTGCTATACCAAGCCACGAGCGCGGTTAGTACGTACGGAGTGGAAACCAGGCCGCCGAAGTCCTACCCACTATTTAAATAAGTTTTTATGATTCCAAACATACTCATAGCCTTTTCTGCTAATATTTAAACGTCAAACTCAGAAATTCACCCCTTAGTACGTCGTAGCCAGTCATTGAAGTTTACTTTTTAGATTCTACTGATGAATTCCAGTTAATAGCTTCACCGGTCGAAACTAAATCGAAAAGGTATTTATTCTTTTTTTAAGTAAAGCTTCAAATTTTCTTCCCATATCTTTAAGCTTTAGTTTGGTTTTGTTTCATCCAACTTTAATCAACGTGATATTATTCAAACAAACCGATCTGCTCTTTTAGGAGGTCTTTACAAAGAAAGGCTAAACTGCCAAAAAAGTTACTCAACTCGAAAATCCTCAGTAGGCTTCAACGTCCACTCAGTCTAAAAGGTGACACGTCCAAGCAGCGTAAAATACTTGTACACAAGATGTCTTGAACTGATACTACAAACTTATATCGATATCGGCGGTGTTAGGTTGTTAGGCCAGACATGTTTTCTTTTTGGTATTAAGTTTAGCAAAATATTTTCAATTCTAAATTTGATTTATCTGATCTGATCTATCAGCTGTAGAAGAGACTGTTAATTCAAGGATCTACCAAATGTGTCCAGTTGACATAGTGCCTGTGAAGTTTTTGGGGGTGCAGATAATCTAAACAAAATTGTTTACACAAGTAGAACCCTTGCAACGGAATCGATTAGTAGAAAAAAAATATATCGGAGGATTTTAAAGCCAAATATGCGATTGTTAACAGAAGACGGTAGATTTCAACTACAGCTCACTGATTGACAGTTGATGTCGAAGGAATATTCCAGTCAAAATAGCCAGCCCGGATCAGTATAATCTTAATTTTGCATTGTGGACACACCTTTTAAGAAACAGAATCCTCTTCTTGTAAAATCAGATTTTACTTTTCACGCGCTGTTTGTGCAAATGACCAGAGGAAAACGTTCTTTAATCTTTGAACAGTGCATACTATCATAGATTTGATTAAGTTGGCTAAGAACATTGACTAAGAACGTGCTATAATAAAGTATTAAGAGACTTAACTAGTATGAACGACAGTGTTCGTCAACTTCAAGACATCTTTTGTTGCTCCATATGTTCTTTTGTTATTCACAACAAAGCAAGTGTTTAATAGAAAAGTCTTTTTTTTTGCTACAAAGTATCAAATTGATCTTTCCAGTATTGGCACCTTTAGACGTAACTTTAGTAACGATTAACTAAAGATTCGACAATAGAAAGCTAAAATCTTCTAAGCCACAGCTGATATCTCGTGGACGCTTCTAAGCGCTTTATATTAATTAACGACCTTTTATAAGACGTTTGAATGTTCATATAAATAGTGGAAAATCAATTTTATTAAAGCTATAGAAATATTTTACAAAGTTGAAAAGATACAATTCTTATCATCGATTCGTGTAAAATCAAAAACTTCCTGCATTCCTTTGGTAGTTTATTAGCTCAGTTTTCAATCTATAGGACACCCAGGGATCTAGAAAGTTAGAGAAAAGTTTAGGAAAAGTCGAGAAATTTGCCCAAGAATAAAAAGCTCGAAGCCTAAAGTTGCGAAGGAATTCGAGATGGATGATGATGATCAACGGTGTTTTGTTCAAAATACAGAACTCTGTCCCTTTTCAGCATTACGCTTTTCTTTCTCTTTCTGCATTTTGCCTCTCTTGGCCCCTTTACATCTTTTTCTTATTTATTTCTCTCACCTCATTACTTTTGCCATGCTTGTTATTTTTCTTCCTGTACATTCTTTCCTTTGTTTTTTCTTTCGTTTAACCCTTCCTTCTGCTTTTCTCCTTTCTCGCAGTTTCTATCTCATTTTTCTCTTTTTCTTTTGTTTTTGCCCTATCGTTTCTATTGTGTTTCTTCCTTCATTATTATCTTCCTATTTTTTGTCGTCTCATTGTTTACACTTTTTTTATTTTTCTTTAGAATTTCTTTTTAGCTCACTCATATCATCTCATTTTACTTCTTTCTTTCTTCCCCTGTTTCCGTGTTATTGTCTTTGTTTCTTCTTTTCTTTCTAGTTCACTCTTATTTTTCCCATTATCAGTTGTCCATCTCCATATGATCTTGTCTTCCCCCTTCCCATATTGAATTTTTGTGTTATACTGAACTAATCTGGCTTGTCATTTATTTGGTGAGTGTGTAGCCTCTTTTAGTTTTTTTCTAGTTATGTCTTCTTTTTTGGGCATTACTCGTGAATGTGGCAATTTTTATCCCATACGTATTTCGCGATTTTAAATGTTCAATTTTTTTTACTCATTTGATGTTATTCTGTTCGTGCAATCTTAATTCGGAGAGGTTTGTCTATTTGTACTTTATTTATTGGTTTTAGTTGATGAATTTTTGGATTTTATGATTGACTTCAGAGGAATGTTTCATTGCGAGGTTAGTGTACTTTTTTTTGATTCAAGGGCTCCTCTTTGCGTTTTAATAACGTGACGTTTTTAGTGATATCTTCGATATCTAAAGAGTTCTTAACGCTCTTTCTGACGTTATAAGTGCGTTACGGTTTCGGATTAATGGTTGAGTGTAGTAGAAGGTCTTTTCAGGATTCGGATATCGTCATCTAGTCTTTCTCACTCTCCCTTTCGTCGATAGGAAGAGAAAATTTAATTTAATTTAATTATGAGAACTTGACGCGTTTCCCTTTCTCGTGGGCATACAGTGGAGTGTGTTGTGTTTTTGTTTATATATTGAGTTCGAATTTTGGGTAGCTGCTTGCGATTGACTTTGTTGGCATTTGTCATCTACTTGATTATCTTAAGTCTTTTGCTCTTATTTTGATTTTGCGTTTTCTCAATGCCTAGATGTTATAAAATACATCTAGAGTGTAATAAAAGTTATTGTCTTGCAGTCGAAGGACCGTTATGGAATCTTCTTGTTGGTTGACTAACTTTGTGATGTTTTGGTTTTTTGTCTTTCTAAATAGTATTTGGTGTACCTTTGATGATTGGTATGAATTTTTGGGGTTCCATGTTCTAATCCAAGTTTTTTGGAACTGATGAATTGGAGGATGTTGGATTGCACTCGTGAGGTTTCGCTGGTGGTTAAATTTGATGTTGCTACAGCCTTTGGAAGTCTACTGTATTAATTAGGCTTAAATACCTTTGTTGGACATAACGGACGATGCAACAAATGATGTTATCAGTCGCCGTTTTGAGCAGACTTTTTTCAGGCACTATATCTCTCTCAGAACTCCTTAAGTGAGTTTTTAACGTAATTACTTTAATGTTGTTTACTTTAGTAACTAAGTGTATCTTGTGGGTTTTGGTCGTTATTTAATCAATATAAAATTTTTTGAACTTGGAAATTCTGTGCATTTAGCTAATTATCATTTATCTTTATGAATTCGTATAATGAGGAAGGGATAAGTCTGTTATTATATCTATTTGCGTATACACGTTCCCATGTATTGCTTTTACTCCTGACTCATGCCCAAAGCTTCCAACTAGAGGTTAGTGTGGTGTGTCATGTTTCGCCGCCATGCATGTAGAATGCATTGTTTCACTGTATAAAGAACAGTCATTCTATTCAAGAGGTCAAATACAGTGTCATTGGAAATTTATTTACAGCGGGCTTTTGAAGATATTTAATCCGGAAATTTAGACATCAATAAATGTATAAAAGATATAATAGAACAACAGAAAGTTGGTAATTTTTCTCAAAAACCACAAAGAGAGGAGAGGTAGATGTAGATGTAGATTATAAGAAAAGACAAAAAAAGAATTCCGTGAAAGGTTATGAAATGCACGCCTTCTAGAATTTAGGTGAGGAGGCATCACAGATCTAAAGAAAACTATACATAAGTACTATGGGTAATGATAGAAAAAAATCTTGATACAAACAGTAAACGACAGTTGCGCAAAGCTGTACAGAATTACTACATACTATATAATTTTAGCCAGTATTGCCCATTAGGTAAATCAGAGACAAAACTATAAAAACCGTATTATAAGATTTATAATACCGGAAAGAGATAACGTTAGTGCAGAGGTAATTAAAATGAAGTTAAGCTTTATGTACTTCATCATTTGTTGTTTGGTAATCTGAGATTTAAAGATAAAGATCTCTGCAGATTCTTCTCATACCTCTATGTCGCCATATTAAATTCATATACAAGATGATGTAAGATATAATCTTATCTCAATATAAACAGCAAGTAATGCGAAATATTTAAAAAACCGTTTAAAAATAATTTACACTAAAGACAAAATTATACAGTACAGCATGTAATTATTGTCCTATAGTACCTTTATGATGTTCATTTATATTCATATTTAAGTAACCTTAAAATTGACTAACGGTTTACCACCATAATTTTCTTTTAATAAAAGACAAAATAAGAATTTTTTACCTGAATGAACCATCTACCTGGGATTTGTTAACTTCTGTGATTTATAAGAATTTAAAAGATAACCTTGAAGAAAACGGAACGAGTTTTAGCTTGAATATTTCTTTGTTTACATTATTAGCTTACTTAGATATTAGATATAAACAAATGTAGTTTTTATTGATTTAGTTAAACATGGAATTTTTATAAGAGCTGACATATATTGAATGAAATAAACTCTGATTTGTAATTTAAATTTTTTTTACAACAATCACAAAGACAAAGGCCACAATAATAGGCACGAGTTCAATATCTGATTTCCAAAGTAATACCGTTGGTCAGCGTTAAAGCAATTCCTCATTTAAAATTTTACGCTACGCTGCTTTAAAACATTTTTCGCTCTAAACACAAACTAATTTAAATTTGTTTTATTGCAAATGACGAGCATTTTTTTACGTAACTTTTAGCGTGAGAATTTCAGCATGGCAATATTCTACACCAATAACTCCTTTTATGCGTTATGATTTTTAAGCCTTGATCAGTACCGTTTAGTATTTTTTCTATAATTACTATTGTTCACGGTGGTGTTACAATCTAGTTTCTTTATAATATAAAATAGATAATTACGAGCAGAAAATTACCTATCCATTTAATTATTACGTTGATAGTTACTTTTCAAATAAAACTTCAGCTAGCTGATAGATATGCGTAATTGTTTTGTTTAACTGTTTTAAGATGTTTAAGTGCAATAACCGCATGTCTATTATTTTCTTTGAACCAACTTCCGCCTAATTATTCTTTATCTGTCGTAAATCAGCTCAAAGAATTGTAGAATAATTTGTATTCACAACTACCATTTATGATTCATTAAGCTGAGTTTTCCTAACCTAAAAGGCCTTTTACATCTACAATAAAACTGAATACTACATGAGCAATAAAATTAAAAATTTACAAACTCAGAATAGAATTACTAATAATTATCGCGAACTTTTGAATTTCTTAAAAACGGTCATATTAGTGTATTCCCTGACACTCATCTGCGGTATTCACAAAGCAAATTAATGTTCTATTATTATTAGCATTAGTCACTTTCATTACCATGTGCAATTACCATAACTGCTACTTCCACTAATTGCTGTCCGATCAGAAAACTGTTACTGCATCCGCTATTATACGATGTATGTAGAATCCACTATGTACTCATTAAACTATTTATTGTAGGATTGTGTTAATCCATCAGGTATGCTTTGATCTTACGGATCTGCGTGGGAATATTTATTAGACAGAATCCATAAATAGTTTATTAAGATTATTTTTGATATATTGAGTATCTTACATATGTATTTGAAATTCACAACTAAATCCCGATTTAAGGCTTATATATACAGGGTGTTTATTTATAGTTTCACTTGACCCTTCCTTCTTTGACCCTTTTCTTGTAATTCTTTTTGGGAAGTTCATCTTTGTAGGAAAGATCAGGAAAAACTACTTCAAACAATATCGTTCTTTTATACATTTGATAGTACACTTATTGCCTCTTCATTTGTTTTAAGAAGAATCGCGTAAATTCTTTGACATATGGAAAAAAAGGATCTTGAACCGAAAAATAAAACAAGCAAATGAGGATTCCAGAAATCTCTAACAAATAGTAAAAGTCTGGTCTCTAATTAAGAAGATACACAATAGGCATGCTATGTCAAAAACCAAATTCAATAAATAAAAATGAAAAAAAGCAAAACTAAACTTATACCGGCTACTCTTGAAAACGATGAAACTTGCTCCTAGCAGTGTTCTTTGTTATTGTTTTTTCAACATGGAGGCGCTAACGGTACTGTTTCGAAGTCAAAACGTAAACTGACTGTAGTTCTATTATCTCTGAACTAGAAAAAAGAAGATAACTTTTTGTTTAGTGCTTATAAAACGTAGTATCCTAACTTTGCGTTAGACAGTACGGTAGCAACGTAATTCTTTATCATCATACAATTTTAAATGAAACATGACACTATTGCGATACTACTGGCTAACCGTAGATAAAAACCAGGTAAACAGGCAAGCAAATCAATGTTGTGTTTCGGTTCTCATTTTAAGAGCTGGGCCCTTCTTCGGCCGAAACAGTAAAATGAATCGGCTTTTTCTTGAGATGCAAGTACATGTTAACAGAGCCGAGTTTAATCGTGGTGGAACGTGTACGCGAAGTTAAGTGTAGACCCGGTCGCGGCACGTTGTGTGTCGTGGTTGTGATCAATCTTTAATGGTCGTTTAGACATCGTTTGGGTCTTTTTGGTAGCAATTTGGTGGACGTACATGCATAGCCATAGCTGTTGTTTTATAGTGGTGTGCCACCTTTAGCATCGTCCAGATGGCAGTGACAGACGTGGTGGTTGAGTGCATTGAGCGGCTCGTACATGCGAAATTGATATTTTGTTGCTGCCAGCGGTCGTCGCGTACCCACTTAGATGTCAGTCGGCATGGCTGATGTTGTAAGCAATGAAATTGGTAATTGACACGTCGGTGGATGTGGTTGGCGACCGTGGTTATCCCGGAACAGGGGATGATGATGATGATGGCGATGACAGGAAGCTCGATGCAGTTGCGCTGTAAAGATGGAGTTCGATAGCCGATAGCAGCTGACAGTTCCGTTCCTCCCCGGGAAAAAGACCTATGTCAAGTAACGACTAACTGGAGGGTTTGCTGAAACCGTGTGCCTACGCTCTGGAAACATAGGACCAACCCGGATTACCAGCAGGAACTTTTTTCAGCAGCCAGCAGCCACGGTGGACTTTCAGGCACGAAAGAACAGGCACGCACTGTACCTATTTGTACACCGCCGGATGCTACGCGAGACTGGTGCTGTTGTGACAGCTGAGATACCCGAGATAGTTACAAGCGCATTTGCGGGCGGGGGTTCTTCGTTGTAGCTATAGGAAAGACGCTGGTAGTATTCGTGAGGTTTGTAGAAAAATATTGGTCTGCCATTTGTCTTTACTGTTGAGGAAAATCGTAGTAAAACCTTACTGACTGAGAACAGTCGCCCTGGTGATTAATCTCTGAACCTTCTAAATGCGACCGTAGCGCGAAGACAACTAACTATGTTATTCATTAATCTAGCCGGGATGAGTAAGCTACTACAGTACCCTGTTTTATTTCTAGGCTTCAGTGGTAACAATAATTCCAACAAATTCATAAATGAAGCTTAAGTTATGGTATGAAACATATCTGTAGTGTTGTCAGTATTTGAGACAGCACAAGATAGACCATCGTATTGGTAGTTTGAGGGAGGCAAAGTACAACCATAAGCTTCGTAAGATGTAAAGCACAATTACAGAAGAATTGTTGGAGAGCAAAACACGACCGTCGTCCACGGCAAGTGGTTTGATAAAGAACTACGAACGACTGGAGGCTACCGTGTGTGACTAAGGCAAGGTGTGATTGCAAGTCACAGCAAGTGGCCTGTTAGAAAGCGAATTACGACCGGAAGCTATCACCAAATAATCAATTCTCTCTCCTTTTGTTTTGAAAACAGCTGTAAGTATTTTTGGAAATGTTTCATCTGGAATGTTGCTTAATATTTTTTTCACATCTTTCTTGAATTTATGTATATTTGCATTTTTATAATTCTTCAATTGTTGAAGCATTATTCCCATATACAGTGATATCTAGTGGGTTTATCTGATGACACAGGCCATTTATTTGTTAAGGCATGTTTTCCTGACATCAGCTTTGAACAGTTTTTGCAGAGCAGAGCAGAGATTAGATCCTGCCGAAGGCAAAACGTCTGTTCTTGTATAATCTTTTAGCTTTTGGAAGCAAATGATTTTGTAGAACTTCCTCCAAATAATATTTTTGATTTATCTTTATGCCCCTGTCAATTTGCCTTTTTTGGAGATAGCATCAAAAACCACTACTGATGTTCTAAAAACTCTGAATAGCTCAAAAGCGACACGAGATATTATACAACAGACTCTATTGGTTTGAGGATTAAAACTCTCCTGCAGGACAAACAACTTTTTATCAATAAATATAAAGTCACACTCATCATACTGTTGTAAAAGTGTTTTTGATCAGACCACTCTATTTTGTTTTATTCTTGTCTGTTAATCCATGAATTTTACGCTTTTTCTATGCTTTAAGTCTAAGATCGTACATTAGTATTTGACGCATGGATTCTCTTGGCCGTTTTTTCTCTCACAATTTTAATCAAGCTAAATGTCCTCGTGATCCTCTTTCTATCATCATCATTTCACATTGATTGATCCAGTTTTATAGAATCAATGATGAAGAGCGAAACTTGGCTGTGAGCCACCATAGTTTCAAAACTCTTTGATTTATTGCCAGATGAAACCATTTTTAGGTATCGGGTTACTCAGTCAAATCTGAGATGTGCTTAGTACTTTCTCAGTCTCAAGATAGAAAGTTTTTCCAGATACATCTTCATGATACAAATCTAGATTGCTGCAGGACCAAATTATGGATTTTTTAAATTGTTATTTTCGTGCTGATGACTTGTATTAAGAAGTTACTATTAAGTAGCTGTACATAATGTCTCGTCTTAGAACTCCACCATTGGGTTTTAGGAAACCATAAGAAATACGAGGTCTGATAAATTTATAACTGTGGAATTTAAAGACACATTTAGATTTGTGTAACTCCAGAAACTCCGAAGATGAAATTTTAGAAAATCGAGTGAACAGAAAGAAAAGCAGAAAGGCTACATGTTAATTCTTTTGATAATTAGTGAACAATAAATGCTCGTGAAAGATTTCTACTTTGGATTTTGGGTTATGTTAGCGTTCCATCATTAACTGTATTTTTAATCCATCATTTCTGATCTTAAGTTAAAATGATGTGCTCATTAAATAAATCATGGTGCGATCGAGATAATTTACCTTTTGCTAGTTGCTTTTCGAACCATTGCAAACCACAGGTCTTGGGATCGTCATTTTAATAGCAAACCATAGATTGTAGTGTAAACAAGATAATTAAGCGAACCATAGATGATCACAAGATCTGGAACCTTGGTTTTGCCAAACCACTACAAACATAGAGCTGAATCTAGACAAACTATGAGCTATGGTGAACCACAAGCTGTGCGACCTCACTTTAATATTGACAGTTGATGAAACCATTTTGTTCCACAATCAGTTAAAATATTTAATCATCTACATGCGCTGTTTCGAACATCTTCCTCTTCAGTACGTCCGATCTCTTTTCTGTGCTGTTCGTTTCGTATATTTTAAATAAAACGTTTTGAAGCTCGTTTACCTCTTATGGTACATATTTATTACCTTAGAAGTTCTGTCTATGTAATATAAGTAGGCATTAATATCTAATGCTAATGTCCATATCAGTACAATTTCCATAATCAGATTTATTGTTCTCAAAGGAAACTTGTAATTATGACAATAAAAGGTAGAAATTCTACAAGCCATGATTTCTTAGAATTACTAATAAGGGCAAGTCTTTAATCTTAAAATGTCATTTATATTTTTTCTTTTGTAAGTCGACTCGCTGCACGTTTACGTTCTAATTTACATTTCCGTATTTGAGAATTGCACGTAATTATACTTCAGAATTAAAATAGTCCATTTCAAATGCCATTTAAACAAACCCAGATGTGTTTTATAAAACAGGTTTCCGTTGAATAATTTTCCAAGCAAAAGGTGTAGGTGTACTGATTTTCTGTTTCTAGACAGATATGTATTTCAAGAAAAAAGACCGAGATAACTTCTAGGAATATTCACATTCATTAATTTACTCTTCTTTTATGAGATTACCACATGTTTACTTTCTATTACTTTTTTCTTGAATTTTGTAATGAACGCGATGATTAGACACACATGTGTTTTTCACTATGTGGTAATGAATGACATATTGGTTATTTTTTCGTAAAAAAATAGAAGAATTAAATAAACTCGAAGTTTTGTAAAAGCAATAAATAAGTTCAAAGATTAATTTACAGTTTATATGAAAATAATGTGAGGTTATAAATATACGTATGTGGGTTTAGGATAAATAATAGCAAAACAATAAAAAACAATATCATGAAGACGCAATTTTTTCAAGGGTTTTCATTTAATTCGCTCGTTATACTTTTTACTTTTTAGGCAACGTAACGTACATTCCTCTATTATGTTAAAAACATAGAAAAATTCCCGTGAGGGAGGTCTTAAAAAATTCTAGTTGTTGAGATTATCTTTTTTATGTAATTCTCTATAAAGTGAGGGTAGTTGTGGTTTTCTACTATCCTTAAAGCTTCTTTAAAAGCACATTTTTCTCATTCATGCATAATTTAAATGGCTTCTTATACATAATAAATTATGAAAAAATGTTCACTTAATGTCGTGCTCTGCTTAATAATATTTTTCCTTATTTTAAGCATGATTTATTGTGTTAAAAATGGCCCGTCGACAGCATTACTATGCAGGCTCAAGGAGAATGTGTAATTGTGAAATATTAATGAGCTTAAATAAACACAAAATTTAAATCTTTATATTTTCTGCGTTTTTTGCTTGTTTGTTTTTCAGTCTGCGTTTAAAGTATTCCGTTTGATGGAATTTCAAATGAGAAAATGGGTAAATAAGTTTAATTAAAAAATTTTCAAGTTTTAAAAGATACAGGCAAACCTCAATAACTCGAACTCGAAAGGAAAAAACTACTCAAGGTATTTTTACATATATGTCATTTGCAAGGTTATCAAGGACCTCGTTTTATCGAGGTTCAACTGTATATACAAATATTGTTTTTTCTATAAACGTCGAGTCGACTGTGTTTTTTTCGGTGTAATCACAGATGGAATAAATCATTTGACCATAACTAGCCAAATTTGATTTGTTTAGCGTACCATTCTACATTTTCTTTTCTGATTATTCTTTGATGTTTTTTTTTTGTTGGAAATGCTTTGACATGGTTATTTAGTCCTTTGTGTCAAAACTCTCAAACACCATATTTCTACATGCTGACGTTGTATATAAAAACAAAAATTGAGAATTTTGGATAAAAACATTGTGACGTAACTCCAAGCTATAGTGAAGCCACCTTGGTGACTCCTCATTTTCATATTTTGAAAAACCATTTGCAGGAGACTTCCATAATGCAAACTCGAAAAGAAACAAAAGACAGGTGGAGTAAAACTTCAACTAGTCAATGTATCTTTTACAGAAATGTATGTATGGTCATTTGCAATAAGTTATTGGGGTTCGAGTTATCGCCGTTCGACTGTAATTCAATTTTTGTGTGAAAATAGTCCATGGGAAGAATTGCTCTCATATTATGATTGAACTGAAGCATTCTGGTTTAAAGCTGTTTGCAATCTTGAAAGAAAAGGTTTTTCTAACTGTGGGTTGCTTGTTTTTGATAAAACCGCATCTTGACCACCACATCACATTTATGAATGTTTCATAATTGCACTAATTATGAAAACAACAACAATCTTTAAAATGTTACTTTTTTTACTGTTCATTTTCTTGCGACGCGAAGCGACGTCAGTAGTCATCAGTAACAAAAACTACAAAGGGATTACCGAACTAATAAATATTTGGTGTAGCCCAGAGACACCTGGATAGTTTGGAAAGTGTACACGAGTAACATGTCACAAAGTTCTCTGTTTTCCAGAGCGTACGTGCAATTTTGACATAAAAATACCAGTTTAATGTGGGACATAGATTTAGTACAGTTATCTATGTAAATCATAATAAGCACACTTTCGTCTAGAAATACAAGGCTGCAAGCATGACCTTTACAGACTTCTACTTATAACATATGCTTTTTTGTATAATGCAAGATTATGTTTTAAATCTCAGAGGTTCTTTAAGGGGGTGCATTCAGCATAGCGATCGGAGTACAAAAAGTATGCTCGATTTACTCGATTCTGTTTTTTTATTCCCTCGGCGCAAACTCGATTACGTTTCAAATGATGCGGAGTATTACACGGAGCGCTCTCTTCGTACTCCCACTTCAAAGTGCAAGCAGAGGGAGCACAACGGTACATGTGGTGACACAATTTAAATACAACACGTTAAAAATCAAAAACAATGAAAGAAGGATGTACTACAAATGTGCTACGTGCAATTTTCTAACCGAAAATGAAGAAGGAACAGCGAATCATGTTAATAATCATGCAAATTCATCAAACCCAGATGACAACTTCATCATCGCTATCTAACGACTTTTACGTTTATTGTAAACTGGTGATATGGCTGTTGATTCAAAAACATACAAATAGGTTATGTTAACCAAACAAAAATACTACAAACGCTCTATTTCGTTCCAATAAAACCTAATGATCCGTTTAGCTCGGTCACATGACAGAAGTAACTCTGCTCCAAATTGAGATTCTTATGCCGAATGCATCCAAGATGTGTGAACCAGTTCACAATTTACAACAATCTATAATATTGTAAGGCAAAGTATGTTATTGCATGACAGCATGCTGCCAGTGTAAATATCAAGGTTCTAAGTTTGTTTACAAACCAGTAAAAAATGAAAATGGAGGAAACTGCATTAAAGATTGTCTGAAAGTGACTAGAAAGTTGAAAAGTGTTCATAACGTCTTGCCTCACCTAATATCTACAATACTTAGCTAATTTGGGCCCAGGTGCCCGCTCTTGTTCTAATTCTAGCGATACTTTTAGGGGAGTCCTGTACATCTAACAAAGTCGACGATTTTCCCTGTTATCTTAATGACATATTACGTTCTTCCTCCCCACCGTAACCTCTATACATTGGTTTTTGTGTAAACCCCATAGTCAGAAGTTGCTTACTCAACTGTCAGTGCCTTTCTTTCCGTATTCGTTCCTAAAAAGAGAGTTTTCTTCCCTTTTCTTTAAAGCGACCTGTAGAGAGGCTTTAGATTTTTTGTATGCCGCGTGGCATCACGGTTCTTAGACTGTGCAGTTGCCTCATGCGCTGAAATCCGATATCGTGACGTAACTAAAAATGCCAGAATTATGGAATTCTTTAACGGACATCAAATTATCAGCCGGCGGTGGCGTATTAGGCAGCCACATACTTAAGGACCGTGGTTAGCCACAGCACTCAAAACCTGGACACAATGTGCAGGCCTCCATAAAGGTGCTACTCAAGAAGCTAGTATGATATAATTAATGGCCCTGTAAGACCCACATCTAAGTTTCTTGAATATCCTCGGGCTGAAAAGTACCTGCAAGGACTATGTTTCCAAAGTATGATAGCTTTAAGGTGCTTGTTGAAATTAGCATGGTCAGTAAGAATGCTAATGATTGTCATTTGCACTTGCAATCTCCAAAGAAAAGAAGAGAAGAAATCATTGGCCAAGACATTAGCCAACTCAGTTCTTTTTGCATAAAGTGACCAAGGAACGGTCACACTCTACGTCCAGGAGTTATGGAGTGGATGGAGCGGCCAAGGTTTCAATTACCAAACGAGGCCATTTGGTGTTGGCACCTGAGGAGAACGAGCCCAGTATTGTCTGTTGGGTATGCTAATACTGAGTGGTTTTGCAAAAAGTATATGTGGGAGGAAAATAGTCACTTCTTGCAGTAGAAGTGCATGGTTTCTCATTAAAACGTTAAAAAGATCTGTGAGTATTTATATATGAGGCACTTCTCTGTGCTTGGTGTCATTTTGTTAGCTATACGCAATTCTACAAGCTGATTCCTGTCCTACTAGAGGTTTTCTCTTTCAGTCATTTGCGAGATGATCGGTTTCATGTTTTCTTACTAAGTTGGCATGTTCAGGTGCTTTTGGATATCAGTTGTACTGTGTTGTTCACACCGAGCTCGTTTAGCCAGAATCCTAACACCATTAGTGAGACCTGACTAAGTGGCCATAAAGATTCTTCTGCCGATGTTTACTTAACTTACTTTTAGGACTTCTTTTGAGTTTAGATTATATCGATCAAAACTTGACCAGAAATAATTTTTTGACATCAGCCGTTAATTCACTTAAAATAACCTAAAGCTCCCAATTAATCAATCAGTGTCCTTTTAGGGTGGTTTATGACTAACACGTCTTTTGCATTTTGCAGTTTCTTTTTTTATGTGGTACACAGATTTGCACCATTACCGTAGCTGATTGTTTCTTCAGCTAGTATACATAATAGAAGTCTGTTAGTTAAGGTTTTATATATGACTGTGATAAACAATCCTGAAAAAAAGCAAAAGAGGCAATATTTAATGACGAAATAGACGTCTTCTTGACGTTATATTAATTAATTAAAAAAAATGAAGTTTTTGATAAACAATACGTGTCTATACTCAATATCACGTGAAAATTACGTCTCCACGACGTCAAGCATTCGGATTCTTCTTCTGCTTTATAATGACAATTGGGACGAGAAAGCAGAAAAAAAGAGACGGAAAGGAGACAAATCGCCTTCTCTTTGTTATCGTGATTTTATTTTAATTTTCTAATGTAGGTGAATTTCATAAACAACAACTTTTCTTTTCTCTGATTGGAACTATGTACCGTCTTGAAGGTTACATAATGTCCCCTAGGGTTCGTTATTTTAATTGGCATGATTATTGCATAAGATTTTACTTTTATCTATTAATTATATAAAATTACTCAATGGAATGATAGCTGATAATAAAAAATGATAAATTGTAACTATTTATGCAACCAAATAAAATCTTGGAAACGTGTGTTGATAAGGCTAAGAAAAATAGAACTTTCAAAGAATTTTTTTATCTACAATTTACACATAACCTGACAGCTGCCTACCACCTATCGAGATGTTACACTTGCTAATTATTTTTTAGATATATCAAAACATACTTAAGTTGTCTTGTTCAAACTTCAGGTTCTTTTAATCATCTCGACTGACTGAATTATAAGTGACAATTTCTAAAAAAAATGTTCAGGTAATTCTCGTAATCATTTTACTTGTACGATCTGTGTGGTCTTCATCAAAGTGTAATTTCTACAGTGTTGCCGCTTTATTGTTAAAAAATATAGAAGGTATTCAAATAAAATATGAGCGTACCTACCTTTCAAGGTAAGGTCTACAAGAATTCATTATAAAAGTCACCATAACATCCAGTTTGAACGTAAACATATAACCTGCTTTTATAATAAACGAAACAATTTTTCAGCAACTATAAAAGAAAATTATGTTTTGAGAAATGTAAAGGTCTTTGTCAAGGGCATAAATTGTATGTACTGCACTTGTGCAACCATACAGCAGCAGCAAGTGTACTCGATTTTAGATTTTGCTAGTTTTCATGAACATTTTCAATAAATGGGAATTGTTACAAGCCATAAAACGAGATAATCTCTTTACAATTAGCATTAAAATAGCCAAGCTATCTTATTAACATAATCAATCAACTGCAGCTATTTTTATTAGACAATAAACGTGAATGAAATAAAATCAGATCCATAATAAGAGTTTGGTTTTTTTTATAAAACACAATTAACCTACTTCGGTCTAATTATTTTGTTCGCAATTAAAATGCAATCATTGATCAGTATTGTCTATTAACAATATAAAACGGAACAGCACAAATCGAGTCGAATAAATTCTGATGCAACCTTGATGACCAAGATTCTTTCACGGGGTCAGAACACTTAAAATCGAATCAGCTGTTGACCAATCCTTCTCGAGAGCGCCTCTGCGAGAAACCGGTCTTGAGTTAATAATTTTTTAGGTGGTTTTGAACTTGCTCCCGACAGGTATTCCGGCAACGTCGCATTGATTTGAATAGCTTTATTACTTCCCATACAAGCAGTGTATTTAAACATAAAAAAATTTACGCCGAAAGAGGTTATACTAAACGTTGATGCATGGATGCGTTCATAATTCTTTTCATTAATATTCGTTGTTGTAATCACAATAGGAAGCTGTGCGATCGTAGCGTACATAATAAATAGGTTTTGTTCTTGTAAAGGAAGCATTTAACAACTGATGTAAAACGACACTGAATTTTGAATGTTAAAAACAGTTGAGATGATTAGAGCCGAAATTTAGATCTGTCATATTACGGTATTGTGGTTGTTAAAATTAGTAGTTGCAAATTATTATTAAATAGTACTGTTATGGCCTTCGAATGATTACATGTTGTTATGAATAATACAGTACTTAAACGTCACTTTTACTTACAAATCTCTATATTTATACAGAGGAGCTAATTTAGAATTAATTTAGGTTTTTTTTGAGTAGCGTGTGTGTTGATATCTAACGGCGACGAAAAGTGAACAGATTCGTTAATTACTAGCTATTCTTGTTGAAAATAAATGTCCTTAAGGAAAGCAGATAATTGAGTGACTGCGGCTGTATTTTCCTTTAAATTTAATTAACCTTAAATGCTAAATACGTAATAGCATTATGCACTCAAGCCCATGAACGTGCTTGTTATACTCTGACAATGAGTTCTAATTATCGTTAATTGTGAAATTGATAAGATTAAAGAGATTTTGTATTTTACTGTTGATAAAAGCCGTAATAGACATTTAAATACTCAATGTTAACCAGGTAGAGAGTTTGTTGAACTTTTCATTATGAAGGCACTTTTTACCGAAGTTTAAGTAAAATCAGTGATATTAATAGTTAGGGACCAAGTAGTGACCCCTGTGAAACTCCATTAGTGTTACAGTATATGCAGTTAAATGTTAACACATCAAGGTAAATGTGTATTTACAATTTCTAGACAAACAGTTCAACACAGTTAAGACAGACGAGAACTCTTAGGAATTGTGCTACTCGTACTGACCAGAGATTATGGTTATTACATATCGGCATGTGCTATAGAACTAAAACTACCACAGACCCATAGATCATACCATACAGCTGCTTTGCAAATTCTACAGCCTTCCATGGTGAATGAACTTCCTTTGTGTTTTTTTAGTAATTTTAATTCGAAACTCGAGAAGTGATATGTTTGGTAATTAAAGAAAAAGCAAAGCAAAGACAATCCACAATCAGAAACAGATTGCTGAAATCTGTGTTGTCAATTTAAGTGCTTTCAGCAACTTCTTTTTTGTAGGTTACTAGTAATCTGTTGATCCTCACTAGACTAAGCTCCAGTTGGAAGCTGTGGTTATGAGTGGGGAGTTGAGCAATAAATGAGAATGCCTATACCATATACCATTAAACAAAATATATACTATGACAACACTGCATAACCAAAAGCACTGTAATCTAAAGATTTCACTGCAATTAAGCAGGGTAGGCAACATCTCACAACCTAGGAGTTGTATAAATTATACAATAGAAAAATAGGAACTTCACCACGGTACGTAAATCTGAGTCAAAACTCTAGCTTGAACTTTTCAATTTTCAAAATTTCTGAAAACTGGTCATCTTCCAACTATTTGACCAATGAAGTTGTACTCCTCAGGAAAAAATAAGAAACCCGACTATGAAAATTAGCGAATCACCATCCTTATTTGCACAGCATCTTAGCATCATAATGGTTCAAATTTATCCCATAGATATTTGATAGTGGAGTTTACAATTTAATTTGTCGGAAGGTATCGAAATGGAACTAGAGATATTCTACTAGGGTACTATATCTATAAACCCAATTAAAATAGTCATACAAAATTACTATGATTATTCTCTTCCCAAGGAAGAAGGAGACCGAAGAATGAACTGAAATTTGAGTGAAATTCATCAGTCGCTACGAAAGGTAATCCAACGATTCGGGTATCGGCGATTGCCTCTTGTTCTTTTTCGTGTGTTACTTGCATTCTAGAGATGAGAGGAATCAGAATGGGACTTTGACTATTATAAGACATCTGGCTTTAAAGAAACTGTAAAGCACCGACCCTCGTTTGTTTTTTCTTCGAGGCGCTTCTTTAAAATAAAAATTCATTTAAAAGTAAACCGGAAAGAATTTTGGAAACTTCTGTTTTAGAGGTGTTTACTGGAATGATTCTGTTCCTTTCTTGCTTGCTTAAATGTATACTTGGTTTTCTCTATAAGAAGCAGCACCCAAGTCTCATAACCTCTAAGAAGCGCAGTTGAACGTCTGACGAACCTTGGTAACGTGTTGAAATTCAAAAATTTCTTCTCTTGTCAAATTAGCTAAGTGAGAGTTGCTAGGTTTCGACAGATGACAGCAGAAATGTACCGCATTTCACCTACAGTGCAGTGATCTATCTTCTCAAAATCAACATATCTTGTTTATGGTTTCTTCTTCATTAGACCGAAAAGCAAACTAAGGAGTCACGTTGGTAAACTGGGAAGTAGTGAATTGGATACTAAGTATAATCCTGACCATTGAAGTCTCAATAGCAAGAAAATGATGAGGAAATTGGATGTGTATGCATAAAAGAGGAACAGCTAGTTTAAGATTGAGATGAAGGTTTGGGTTTTGTGAGAAACCGTTAGGTGTTGAGATTTGGCGCAGTGGGTTATTTGAAGATTAGCAAGATGTTACTGTCTTTATATTCTACGTATTCTTAAATATCTGATAGTTGATTCATACTGTATTACATGAGGTATGGATATTAAATAACTAGACTAGGCACCCTTAGTATAGCAGTGGGAAGCACACCATGCTGTCATGAAGGGGCAGGGCAGGGCGAATGCGAATGTTCAAATCGATTCGAAAACAAACAAATTGAAAAACTACCCCATCACCAAGAATGAAGAAGTCGAAAGTGAAGGCAATGCTGATCGTTTTATTCGATATCATTCGAGCTGAAAGAACTTTTACCCGCAGTTTTCTAAAGTAAAATCCATTTTCAGACTGTGGTCGAGGTGAAGGAGAAAATAAGGACGATATTGAAGGGATTGACTTGCAGTACAAAGATCTATGGACGGGGGATGGAAGTATGTATATTGAAGGGGATAATAGTTAAGTTGATAATAAACTTCAGCCAACAGTCTCTTTATGTAGTGATAGTAACACTTTGTATTGAAACTTGTCTTAACATCTGTGGACAACTAATTTTATGTCATTATCTACCATTTAGAATTTGCTGATACTTATTTCTGTTATTTGTTGCAGGTACGTATTGTTTAGATTGCAGTAGCAAGGTAGGTTATCTGTCGTTCAATGCAAGCAGTAGTGGGTTTTCAAAATATCTCCGTTTCAAAGTATAAGTTGTAAGAAGATAAATCTATTTTCTATGTATTAGTAAATTGAAAATGTTTGCAGAATTCTAAACGTTAAAGTCAGTTAATCAAACTTTAAACCCGTTTGAGATTTTATCTACAGAGAACAAAGAAACGGAAAAATTTCTTTTTAAAACTATATCTGATTAATATTAAAGACTTTTTCACTCGTTACTACTTATCAAAACAGAAACATTAATATTTAATTTTTGCAATAAATATGGAAGGTTTAAAAATCAATGCTAAGGGTATAAAAATTATGCAATCAGGACTAAACATTTAAATTTAGATTTTTATTCTTCGGAGACAGGTAAAGACGCCATTATTAAACTTTATTACTTTTATATTTAAGTCTGTCTTTCCCTTGGTGTCCTCGTTCTCGATCCAAAATTACCTGTTCAATACAAGGCTCTCGCGATTTTTACTATACGGCATAGCATATTAATGCCAAAAGCAAAAGAAAAATTTAATAAACCTGCAAAAAGGAGGTTGCCGTGAGCCATAAACTCCATTATTAAATTTAAATATTCCTGCACATCAATATAGGCTTTTGGCAAAAAACTTGCAATATTAAAATCTAAACAGTAATTTTATTGTATAAGATAGTAAATCTATAAAATGAGTTGCGCTTATTATTTTTATAACGTCATGCTCCTTTTTTGTGGTTAAATGCTGCAGTTCGGTTTTAGCCGATGGTTATTATTTTGTTGGTATTTTGAACTTTTTATACAAGTTGTGTTACACAACCTATAAAGCATATAGAAATTCTTAGAAATAAATTATAAAAATACATACCTACATAACTCATACATAAAAATATTTCTTGCCTATGTTGGTAATTCATTATTCTATTCAATGCATAATTTTTGTATTTAACATATGAAAACATTAATCTTGAATCAATTTCAAATATGTTATGTAAAACTAAAGTGATGTTAAACTTATCACTGTCAGGCTTACAATTACCGTTATATGGTTTTCATTTCTTGAAAATTTAAATTATGTTTATTAATAAATTGGAAACTATCTGCAAACTCATATTTTAAATGAAGATACTTAATAATTATAATCTGAAGATCAAGTAGCCTAAGGGTTGTATTTATCATAAGGTGTTTTATGATATTAATCCTGCAATGAAGATTATATCAAAACTCTTCACATAAAAAGGTGTAGATCAAAACTCAAGATTAAGCAAAACTCTAATCCATAGCAAGGAAAAAATCTTTTCACTGCAAAGTATGCAGTTATAAGTATTTTGGTACAAGTAAGCAAAGGAAGCAAAGAAGCAAGAATTGAGAAGTTTAAAAGGATTGAGACTCAAGAAGAGCCAAAGCAAAGTAGCATAATTATGTGGTATGGATATATCAATATGGTGAGGAGGTACTCAACATCAAGTAAACCCTCGGCACTTAATTGCTACGTACAAACAGAACTCAATTCGACTATATAGTGTATCCCACCATAAGTCAGATAAGCTCAATATTTCTTTGATTTTCATAACTCCATTTTTGAATGGGAAAACGTCCTCTGTATATACATTTCAAGAACTCCAATTTGCGTAAGAAGAGAGATTTTAACTATTGAGTTATTTTTCAAATTTCAATCTGCATAAAAGAATCTTGATAGGTTTACTTATTTTGAATCAAGAACCATGTTCAGGTTAAGCACAGATTAGTACCTTTCAACAGCAATGCAGTTGCAAATGAACTATGTTGGTGATTCTTCTTGTTCTCAGTGTTATTATCTTCCACCCTTACCTAACATAGAGCATAGTTATTTTACGGAGAACTCTACATCCAACTTCCAGGCAAAGGAATATGTAGCCCAGTTATAATTTATTTCCGATGTGGAATCCCAGAACTACCTTGGACGCCTGAATAAAAATTCAGCTCAGCTAAGTCAGCTAATACAAAAACTTGAGATTCTATTTGATCGAAGCAATAGCCTTCCTCAAGATCAGTTCTCACTTGGCTTTTATCATGAGAAAAGCAAAATGCTTTAGTTTGATTGAAGTTAGAACATCTATCTATAATCTAGAATTTGGAAGGCACGTGCAGTTGAAATTTGAAGTGACTATAAGACTTGCAACTGCATGTACAGAATGTTTTGAAATAACACCGACAAAGTTACTGAAGCGATTAATTACAAAATTTGTGCAGAACCAGCTTCGAAGAACGTTAAACTTGTTTTCCACTATACAAGGTATCAGAAATAATAAAGTAACACTAATCAAAATCAGTATGGCAGTATGAGTCAGTTCAAGTTGGAGCTTGCTAGAGCGAGTACATCGAACTAGATGAATGTGATGTCACTGATCAGGAATATTACTATACAGATGAGTGTGGTTGAAAGTTGTCGCTCAACTTTCTCAGTTCTGTCACATAAACGCCCAAGGGACGCGTAATGTCATGTTTTCTACTCTTTCTTTAATATTTTACTCTGAAGACTTACAATGTAGAGTTAGGTTTCATTCTCCATTATGTTAGCTGTGATCTATTTTATAATAACCCAAAAGAATTCACAATTTGCAAAATACTATGCACACACAAATGCCTTTTAAAAGGACGAGGATATGGCCACTACCATACTGTAAGATAAGTGAAGTAAAAAGACCATTAAGACAAAAACTACCATGTAATAGAACCCACAGGCCAATTCTGATGATGTGATCTACAGAAGTGCTGTTAGACGTTGTCATGTCATTTTTTTTTTGTTTAACGGAGAGGAGACGCAGACAATGAACTTCTTAGATCGATCTTTATAAAAACCTAGTGCTTGGAAGATTTTTACAAAAGTAGTAGATCATCAACGTTTATTCCGTTGACAATTTACAGTTACTAATCGATTATAGTTGACATAAATAACTATCCACCATAAGCAATTTTGTGTTTGGTGACAGTTGAGCAAAATCCTAAAGTACGTCAACTTTAGTATCAAAAAAGGTACAAGATGGTGTGAATTTTGTTAACGTTACATAACCTCTCCCTCTCTGACAGCGATTCCCAAAAATCTTGAATAATGGTAAGTATGGCCATGCGATAGCTCAACTGAAAGTTTGTTTAATTGTGTGTACGACTGCATTCGTTTCATAATCATTGACTAATAAATACGAAATCGTGAGTAGGGGTAATGGATGGGTTTGCCAGGTCCTCCGGTTTCAAACCAAGAATTTCTTAATTTCCAAGATGTGAACCCTCAAACCCATACTAACGTTATGAACTTCGTCCACCGATCGTCATTATTGTTGTGATACAGGAACCGTTTTGCTCTTAATTCTGGTTTTTTCCTCCTTTTTACCTTGAAGATGGTGTTTTGAAGGTAACATTCTGAACCTTTTGCAGACAATCAATTGATACGTATGTTTAGTTTCCTTTGTAAAAATAATTCTTTTTCTCAGACCATTTTGAAGTGAATACGCGGCAGTACATGATGCAATAGAATAGAGAACGACAGTATAACGACGTGCGGAGATTCTTCTGGCCGATCATTTTCTTTATTTTCTGTTGTAGGAAGAATTTGCTTATTCTTATCTATAAACGTCTTGCTTTTTATTTTATTTAGTCGAAATAGTTTAAATCCACACCACAATGTAGAGACGAATTTATAAAATAAATTCTTCCTTAAAAAGACCTTGATAGTTGCCATGGCACTACTCTACTCTTCATCTATGAATACCACAGAAGTAAAAACTCTGCGCAATCCTTATGGATTTTAGCTCTCAGTGAAATTGACTGAAACTGTAGTAAAACTTGATTTGCTGATTAAAAGTCTCCATGGGTACGAAATTTGTAAATAGCTAGTGGCAGTGGCTTTTAAACGATCCTGGCATCACCGATGGTCTGCTGCTTTTTTGACGTAAACCATAAAGCAAAGTTCGATGCCTGTTTGAGTATAGCTGATTTAAGGTTAGTGCCGAAGCCTTTTGATAACTTTTCGTGACTTAATTTTTCTTTGGTTCAAAATTGAACTATTTGTCAATAACCAACAGTTATAGTTCGTTGATCTCACTCGACGTTTAGGTTAAGTCCGTTTATTATTTCTTTCTTCTCCACCCAAGCTATAATTTGCTTTCGGGTTTCATAACAAGAAGAAGAAATGATCTATGATGGAGACAGAGCAAACTGGTGAGACATAAAGTATATGAAGTTTCAAAACAAGGGAGGATAATTTTGTACACGCACTAGATGTGGATATTCGCTTTCATTACTCCATTCCCAAATTTTTAGAGGTCACTACCACGGCTGATTTTGTTGCTTCATAGCAGAATCGACAGTGAATCTGATGATAATACATAGATGTCTTTCGGTATTTTTATTCCTCATAGCTAAATCTACTGAACTCGTGCAATATTATTTAAAGCGTTGAATGTTTTAAGTTTAATAGTAAATTAGTAAAATTGGTAGGACAAAACCACATTGGACTGGAAACTTCTTTTTTCTCCAATTTTGCGCGAACTTGAATATCTAAACAGCGTCCTTCATATTTTACATACTCGCCATCTGATATCTGTCGATTTGAATGTTCTGTATAAATCTATTTATATTTAAACACTGCATCGTTTGTACTTATAAAATGTAAGGTTAGATATACTACAAATAAATAATATATTGATCTGGTATTAAAATCAGCAATTATCAGTATCAATGCAAAAATCTGCGAAAACTGAATCTTGATATGTAAAACTTGGAGGTGTCTTTCTTCCTGAATTTATAAACAGGGATTTTTCACAAAGCAGTAGTGAAATATTTCTTAAAAAAGAAACAGGTTGATGGAAAAGTATGTCACAGCATGTAACAGATGTCATCCACGCATGGGGTGGCAACACCAAACAGTGATTGATGTTTTGTTCTAAAATAAGACATGCATTCTTTTCTGACGGAAAACAAACGTCTAATTTTTCATAATGCAAAAGATGAATGTTATGCAGTAGGTAACTACGTACATTTTATTCAATTAGTTTTGCTGAAACGCTCTTCAAGAATAATTTTGTAACATCACTTACAAGATGCAATAAATTATGCATTTGTTATTTAACAAGACTCTCTTATTAAATTAATCTTTCATGAGAGCACATCCATCATATAAAATTTCCCTAAGGAAATTATTTAAAATTGCATAACATAAACGTTTAGACTTTATTATTTCGTGTATAATTTAAAACGTTTTACTTTTACTCCTTTTACTTAAAACAATAAACTGAAAGTAAAATACAGTTTCGGCCAATTTAGCGTTACAAGTACTCACTAAAAATAATCACATAGGTAAATATAATCAATAGACCAGAGCAACGACCTCCAGGGACCGTACACAAACTCCGGACAAATCTTTAAGAGATAAGTTTCATTCTTGTAATTCTTATTCATAGCCTCACCTCCTTCGCATACTTCTTGTGTCGCATACTCGATTTCTTCTCTGAATCCTAACTGAATATTTCGAAATGCAATTCTGCTAGAAGATTGTCTACTATCAATAAGAAGACACAGGAGGCAAATGGAACACGGACAAAAACAAAAGGACAACCGATTTGTTTAATGTTTCAAATGTCTGCGTTTATTAGAACGAGAGATCGGATTGTTAAGCACAAAATTTATAAAAAACGCTAGTAAACATTTTTTTTATTTTATCGTATTAATGTATAAATTGCTAATAATTATAATTTTTAAGATTTATCTGCATGTACTACCACTATTGTGAGAAACCTTATTAGTATTCATTAGACGTTAAAAGGCCTGGTGTGCACGACCTCACAGGAATAGTGTTGCGTGACTAAATACTTTCGTGATGCATTTATACAATATGAAATGTATACCAATCTTGATGTATCTTCTGCTGATGTTTTTAAAAGAGCATCAATTTGTTGCGTTATTCTATCGAGCACGTGATGGTAACAGGCAAAAAGCTACTACCATTTAGTGATTTGCAAAAATTTGTTTGGCTTTATATAACGACAGAAAAATATTTGGTTAAGTTCAGGAAGTTGTCATTCCGATTTATTATTTTTAATTGTATTTATTTAATAAATTGACAAAACTAAAGAATGTGACGTGGCGACACTTCTAAAAAGCGAGTGCATGTTTGTTCTTGACGGGTGATTAGAGACGAAAATATAAATTTATAAGTGCATAAGAATCCGTTTCCTTGTCGCTACTGGCATTAAAATTTGTTGTTGTAGATATTAAATTACAACATTATAGCATTCTTCAGTATACAATCAAAATGTTTTTACTATGACATCTGAAACATTGAGGTTAGATTGATGATGTAAATTTAAATAAATGCAATCTTTACAGTTAGGAAATAAAAAAAACTGTACTTTTATCATTCGAAGAATTAATCAAAAAATGAACTTAATAATATAATAGGTAGCTCTTTTTAGATACACGGTCAATGCAATTTATACTGATTTCTTCAAAAGATATTGGTAGATATGTAACGCCGATTCTGGTGCAATTTCTGAAGTTCTATTGAAGCGATATAAAGCGATCTCTTTGAGGTTGCTTTAAACATGTATTCTAGACCATTTCAAACCGCTTGAGGAGCGGTTTAAGTCAAAAATCATTTTAGGCCTGCACGAAAATGTAGTTGTACCAGAACCAGCATAGTATATCTACCGACACTTGCTCTTGTGTGTATATTCGAATTACAAATATCCATATTTACTGATAAACAAGGTAAACGGTCCGTGACAATACAGATTTTTCAAGAAATATTATTAGTCTGGCATATCTTCCATTAATCAATAACAGAGTAACTTTCTAATTTGATAACAACTAATTCAGTACCGGTTTTGACGCCATACTTAGATTACTCCTCAAAGATAGTAACATTAGCTTTTCCACTAATTAAGTGATTGCATGGTGTATGAAATTTTAAAGAAAATAGAATTGCTAGACGATGTACAAGAGTATAGACGTAACAACCTTATAGAATCAAGAAGGTTGTTGTCTTCGTGTTTTATTTAGTAACAAGACTACAGCTTATGTTTATTAAATCAAGGGTTTCTTTCAGTATTTATTCTTTTATGTTGTTAACTGATTCTTTCCTTCTACAAGAGGAGTTGAGAGTGGCCTTTTACTAGCGTTTCTACCTTAAGAAGTATGAAACATAAAGAGAAATACAAAGCAAGGGACCTTCTCACAATTAACCGAGTTCATTTTTTAATACAATGGTCAATTTTGAATACATGGAATTATGCATAAGAAAATATTACAGAACTGCCAGCTGTCTAACTTGACGCGTTACAAACTGCACGACTTCCTAGTAGCGTAGCCGTTGTTTTTGGGATTAAATCAAAACAGATGTAACAGACACTATTGGGGATTGTACTGCACGAGTGAAAGATTTTATTAACGGATTTGCGAAGAAATCTGTCAACATGTAAGAGGTCTGTCTGTTCACCCATGGAGTCTGGAATCAAGCAAGGAAGATCGGTATCAAATATTGATTTAAAATAACCACTTCTTGAAAGGGCTTCATAGCCGCCCCTTCGACGCTAGCCAAATAAATCTAAACAAGGTCTGCTGTTACGGAAAAAAATCTGCAAGAAGCTTTTAGGTGAGAATGGTATCAATTTGTGGTATTAGCTTACCCGAGAATATTGAAATGTCGAAATTATCCGGATATAAAGTTTCTTCCCAATAAGATTAGGTCATAGGCTTAAGTCAATGTGGCTCCTCCTTTTACAACAAACCTGTATCAATATTGGCCAGAGTCGACTCATTCATGAAGGATGAAGTTGAATATAAGAGAAGAGATAATATCACCTTGTTTTAAGTCCTTGCCCATTAAGATCTTAGAGGTAATGAGGTCACCACAAGAGTCTCTTGTGTGGTATTCTACATATGAATCCATAATATAATTCGATAAAAGAGGATGAATTCCAAAGCGCAAGAGAGCTCGTTTGATGGATATTTTTGCAATAGCGTTTGATAACACATTGTAGAGCAATATTATTTACCAAGCAACCATCTAGATCAACCCCGAATGTAGATAGGGGTGACAGAAAGGCGCTTGACAAGAACCTTTCTTGATTTATCTAATACATTAACCGCTATCTGATCGCGATTTGTGTCGTAAAAAATTCGAGAACCCTTTTAAGTTCGAGCTCGACTATTGTGTTTCTTTGCGTACTGCAGTTAAAGGTCTGGAGTAGTGGCTAAAACGACTTCTATTAGAACGTGCCAAAGTAGTAAAAGCAAGGTTGAAAGCTGCCATCTGTCTTAAAGAGGAGAAGCTTCATTAGATCCTTATCCCAGTTTGTGAGCATACGTCAATGAGATTAGGAAACAACTCAATGAACGGGTCAGGAGAGATTTCTAGTCTCAGGTGCACTGTTGTTCATAACAAGACGGTTGCTAGATTTGGACAGGGGAGAAGAACTATTATCGCGACTACAGGCAATGATTTCAGTCTCTTGACTGAGAGAGATGCTAGGAAGGAAAATCTTGTCCTCTTCAGCCTCTTCGGGAAGTTCATAATATAGTTCAAAGTCGATCAGGTCAAGAATAGTCTACTCCTGGGTCTGGCCTTGGAAGATGAGGCTACCTCTTCCATTTTTGGGTAGTAAGTTGGTGCATGAGCTAAACGCTCGTGCTATCTTCTATCAGCATAGGTAGAGAAGCATCTCTTGCAGTGAGTGTATTTGTGTGGGGCGGATGACTGAGAGAATATAAGAAGTCTTATCAGTTTTTGCTTGAAGTGGAAGTCGAGGATCTTTTTACTATCAGAAGTGGAGATTGATAACACTGATAGGACACAGCTTTCTACGGTGAAAAACAAGTTCAACACAAAAAATAAAAAATATAAAAGTGACCATGAAGTGCCTCCTTAAAGTAGTCATATATCAGCTCTTTTAGAAATTTTTTGTAAGAGAGGAGAATTTGTAAGAAGGAAAATCAAATGAATATCTAACAGCAGTGATTAAAGAGTTATAGCCTTGAAGCATGAAATAACACATCAAGACCACATGTTTTACTAGTGTATTGAGAGCTCTAAAAGGACAGTCACACGTTGTTGAATATTTGGCGTAAATTAAGAAGGGTGTTAGCTTTCATTGGATAAATATGCCACCCTCTTTGAAATAGAAGTATACCTACGCTGTACTAGAAAACATATTATATTACTATATTTGACAGTCAAGCTACATCAAAGGCTTTTGACGCGTTACGTTGGGCCCACGACACCCGCAAATGAAATAACAGGTGTTGGCGCTTTTGTTTCGCAAAGTGATTCTCATGGAGGTCTAGTTGCTCTGCCTTGCTCTATCGTCTGATGGTTCAAATTTTGATCCAGAATTCAGACAACAAATATATTAGGCTCACCGGCAAGGGGGACACCGACGATGCATTTTACGGTTTCTTTTTAAAATAAATAGTTCATCTAGGCCCATTCAAGAAGTTCTCCTCATGGCCATTACTGCATATTACGCTGCTTTCGTCTTTTATTTCTAGGGTTTTTAGAGTTGTTGTTTTGGTCCAGGTTTTCTTTTCGAAACAGGAACTTCGAAGATTAGGGCTCAGAAGATACCAACGAGAAGCTGCCTGCAGGGCTCTATCTTGGGACCTTTGCTCTGGAGTTTTGAACTGAACTCATTTTCAGAACTATGATGACACTACCATAACCGACGTAGCAACAATTTTACAAGGTGAAGCTGGCGCGAACTTGAAAACCAGACGAGATCACTATAGTGATTTGAGTAGTAGATTTCCCAAAACAAAATAAAAATTTTTAATAGAAATGAAAAGGGAAGCTCGGTAGGAACCTAACAGTTAATAATAACCAAATACAGCTAGAGTAACATCAACAAAACATCTGGGAAAACATATTGATAGCAATTTGCACATATGCAAAGCTACTGATAAGACGGTCAAAAAGGTCTACAAAATTTGCGGCAATACGTTGTCAGAAAATGGGATAAACCGTCTAGAGCAGCCCAAACAATATATCAACAAGCGATTGTATCTATTGTGCAATATGCTGGACCACCAGTCGGTGGTAGTCACCCAGAGTCAGAATTAGGAAGACCTTGGAAGCCTACATGGCATGGCCACAAGGGCCATCAAATGATTTTGACCTGCTTCCACTTCACCTCATCTTGACCAAGGAACTGTCACTTCAGAAGTTAAGGAGAGAAGACTTGGTTGATAGCGCTAAAGTCCTAAGAAAGAAAAACGACGAACTAGACTACGAGGCAGGAGGAGTGGGAAGACACCGTTAGCATTATTACTGGCCACGGCAGCTTCAACGTTCACTTCTGCCAAACTGGGAAACAACTGAACTCTCACTGTGAGGAATGTCCAGAAAGCACCGTGCTTGCGTCGATTCAAGAGCGCTCTTTCAACGCCTTATTACGGACTTGATCATTACAGCGGAAGAATAAGAGAACTGTTCGTGCATACGGGGGTCATTGCAGATGTGCTCGCCGAATTTGAAGTCAACAGAGCGAAAGATGTACGTAGATCTTGCAACTTTGCACAGCAAGAAAGATTTATTTGTGATCGGAGGCGCTACATAACCAGATATGCAACAAATGCAGCAATAAGGGAACATTCAGTGTTGTCAAAGTATAGTAGTCAGTAAATTAATGAAAATTAAAAACTCAACTAACATGCCTACTTAAAAACAGCTAGCCCAGGCAGGTCAAACTATGTTAAAGTCAGAGCTAGAACTTAAATTGGCTTCAGAGAGGAAAATCAATGTAAAACGAGTAAATCAAAAGAAGGTACAATCTGAGGTTGATAGAGACAGAAGCAACTGAATATATTTTATGCTATCATGAAGATTTCTTACATAGACGTTATAATTTGTCTGGATCTATTACGCTGAAACAAAAAGACCTAAATTCTCAGTCAGTGAGCGATCAACATCATACGATACACAACAGAGTAATAGAATACGTTAAGTAGCTAACTAGGAAATTAATCACATGTGACAGGCATACTAAGGACTTACAGTACTTCCACTGACCGGGAATTTGTTTTTGAGAAAGTTGCTCATTCCTTGCGAGTTAAACCAAGTTTCGGGAAAATGGATACTATCGTTGGCTTTAGCAGCAGATTTATTTTATAGACTTAAAATTGTAATTTGCATAAATCTTTTTGTGTAAAATTCCACAACATTCTCGAGGGTGATGTGTTGCATATATTTATAAACAAACAGATCAGACGGTAGAGCAGTTCAGCTAACTCACTTCGGCAGAATTGGTGGATTATGAAAGAAGACGATCTTCGATTCATTAAATAAATTAATTGGAAAAATGGCTTTGAATGCTTTACTTTCTGAAGTGTAACGGCAACCATGAAAATTAGAAAACTGAGATCCTCATCATTCTATTATAATAACTTTGGTTCTGTAAAAATTGAGCTAATGAGAATTGTAATTTAACCTATAATTATTAATTTTGATGAAACGGTTTTACAATAATGATTTTACCTAGTTATTGCGTTTCTATTAAACAGAAATAAAACCGTTTTATTAAATATTAATAAAATAACGTCGTTAATCCCACGTGAGAAAGTTGCTTTGAAAATTGGCCAAACTACTGTTAGACAACATATGTACAACCGTAGGATGATGTCACATATTATTACAACTTGCAATTTTCTGTTTGGTTTTCTTTCTCCAACAGATTTGTCTAGAAAATTTCAGACTGTCACAATATCCTAATGAGATGATGGGAATAAAATGAATAAATTTAACTACAATTTACGACTTTTATTAGCCAAATTAAATTTTGATTTGATTTAATTGAAAGTTACAATAGGGTGCCCTTTTGAATTAATTACATGTACATCGATTTTCAGTCTGTTGGAGTCATAACTCTGCTGAAATGTTTGATAAAATTAATTAGTAGTAGTTAGTTATTATTACATCAAAATGTGTATCATCATAAATTTATAAATGCGATGAAATAAATTTTCCCTGGAGAAAAATTTGAAACTGCGAAGTTAAAATGATAATTATAATTGAAAAATTGTGAATGCTTTGAGAAATCTAATTTATGCTGCAATATAATTATTGAATTTTAAAAAGTTGAGAAAATAGACAAATACATCGAAACATGTATTGTTTGTAGTGCCAACTAATTCGGAAGGCGGTCTTGGGTTGTGTGTCATTAACTATTTCTCCATTTCAAATTTAATTAGAAAAGAAATTTGAAAAATTAAACTATTCTATCTAATTAGGCCTAGAATAACATTGAGATTTAAACCTAGATGAACGCGAATGTTATCCATAATCAGCCGGTGCATTTAATATCAGAAGTTTAACTGTTTGAATGAAGAAGAGTTAACTGGTTATTTAAAAACATGGAAGCAACAGAGTTGTTTTTCAAATTTCAAACTTATACCAAGCTCAATCAATTAAAAAAATGTTTAACCTAATAAAATTTCGTTTTTGTAGTATCATTACATTACGCCTTTCATCACTTTGCGTTTTAGAACTAATTTATTTCATGCAGTACATATCGAAAGCAAATTCAATTTACGACTTGATGAAATTACGAATCCTTTTGATTAGGAAACCAACTGATTAAAATTGCTAGTCACGAAAAACATCAATTACTTTAAATTAATCTACTTTTCAAAATAATTTATGTAAATTTTTCCTCAAATTCTATTAGGTTGTCTAAAGATGCTTGTAATTACAAGGATATTTAAATGCTAAGTTTCTTTTGAAAATCATTCCTTTTTTTAATTTGAAAGCGTAACAGATTGCAAGAATGATACGGAGCTTTCAGAGAAAATTGACAATTCAAAGCGTCCTAAGCAGTGTCAATTTGCAGAAATATTTCTTTCTGCGGATCGGAAATGAATACGATCGCTTCTATAATAAGCATAACAAATCTGATAACATTCAAATGCTGTTCCTTTTACTTTTATTTAGAGATCCATTTACACGATAATTTAGTTTTCTGATACAATATGTAGGAAAAAAGGAATATAACAGTGTAATAGAAGCTTCGAATCACGATACGATGTAACAAGAAAAGTCTAGTTTATTTTAGTACAAAAACTGAAATCGATCGGCTACGTGTAGATTTTATAGAAGGATTTCAAGGTGGCAAGATTGCGAATTGTCAAAAAATTAATTAACAAGCAGAAACAGCCCTAATTGAAATACTTTTTGTCAGTAAATATCAGTGAAACTTGTTGCAGATTCCAGAATACTGTTAAGTCATCCTATTCATCAAGCACGTAACATGTTTCTTATCGTTGTGCTATTACATTTAAAATTTGTTAGGAAGATTTGAGCATAAATGTATGACTACTTGCAAATTCAAATTGCAAACAATTTCATATAACGTTTCTTTTAAGAGCTACAAGAGATTCATTGACTTGTAATTCTTTAGATCTTCTCTACAATCTTTTCTACAATATCTGCTTTGTTTATCATCTCACTTATAAAAATCTTTCAAACCTATTAGGTTTTTAATTTTGTTTCTTCATTTGAGTTAGGTTTATGATTTTAGAAGATTACTTTGTCGAACAAGTCGCAAATACAAAAAATATAATGTTGAATTGCACCAGCCTAGCTAGTTGGTGGCCTTGATCGCGGTTAAAAGAAACCAAAGAAGAAAGTCTGAACGAATTATTCAAGAATCCTGATTATTAGCTTTGCCCGATAATCCAATTTAATTCAACTACCTAAAACACTTTAGAAATCATTTTTGAGTTAAATACGAATTTTCCTTACTTTACAATCTTAAATATCTTGTTCAAGAATTCACGTCTCATGACTCGATGCGGCGGACGGGTGATTACACATTTTTTGATAAGGAAGTTCGAAACTCGCTGACTTGAATTTTATTTTTTGAAGCGCTTTTGCTTGTTATTGGATTTCCTTGGAAATTTAAATTAAGATTGTGGTATATCTATATCTGAAAGACTTAAATTTGAAGTAAAGCATTAGAAAGAATAAATTAAAAAAAAGTAATTAAAGAAACCAGAGATTTCTGAATTCCAACTTTCTTGTATTATTAATAAGATTCGCTATAAAAACAAAAGGAGAGGCCAAGGATTTAGACCTGACTCAACTGCCCAGGGTTGGATGACTATAAGCCTATCGGGCATGAAAGAGGAGAGAATCGGCCTGGAGCGACGTGTGACTTAAAAGAGCGGTCTCAGGCGCCATTCCGTTGTGTGATGACTTCTCTTATACCCCAGAATAGGTCATTATGAAGGTTGTACAAACAACGGATTTTGACGACACTAACACAGAACCTACGACAGTAGCGGCTACATAGAAATAGCTGAAGAACAAGTTAGACCTAAGAGACTTTCAGGACAGAGGAGAAAAAACTTGGGAATGCGGAAAAAATAGCTGTTGGCACCTGGACCAAAGAAAAATCCGTTTCCAAGGACAAGGCTACCAGCAATAACTTAAAAGTGGAAAAAGGAAGGTTGAAGAGAAAACAGATGACAAAAAAAACGGGAGCTCCAAAGACTGACTCACTAGGACAGTCTCCTCCGTAGGTCGTTTATGATAAGACGCAAATCGAAAGACTCTCAAAGAAACGCCGAGTGTTAGTACGAATTCCGAGAGCTAACGCATATCCTGAAAAATCCAAAATCAGTCTAGGACGACAGAATTCAGAACTGTGAACAGCTTGTAGTAAAAAATAGATCCAAATAGTTACAGATAGTCAGGGATTCCTGGAGGCTTTAGGAAACCTGAAGATAACATGTAGACTTAACACGAAGATGCTTTGAAGAGCTGAAGGGACTGGAAAATCAGAATATCTGGGTACTAGGACATCGAAGAATCGAAAGCAGTGGAAAAGCTGATAAACTGGCTTTAGTCAAGAACCTGCTTTGGGAGTACTAAAAAGTATAGTCTGTGAGCAAGTGAGAAAATGGATCAAAGATTAACATAATGCACACTGGAAAACATGGAAAATTCTACGTAGTAGGTAATTCATACGGAAAAAGAACAGAAGGCTTGCTCACATTGAGCAGAAATCAGTTACAAATGGTAATAGATTATCTTAAAAGGCATTCCTGTAAAGGGGCAACTAAATAAATAAATCACTATCTATCTTACGTCACTTAATTTGGCTTTGTATATAATTGTTAACATTTTTGTCATTACTAACGTGAAAGTAATACAATCATAAATAACATACTTTAGTACATTTTAACATTTGCTCATACAAACATTACAGTCTTGCTTCCCCGCCATATATTTCAATACATCTTATTAATGTTAAAAGTCAAGTGTTTTAAACTTTCTTTGTTTATAATGATATTTGTTGGGCTTTATAAGACTTAACTTCACATTCTAATTTTATAACCAAGAATAAGGTAAACTGTAGTTGCAATTTTTACTCTACATTAAGAGATTTGTTATCAACACAGTTTGTGAAAATGAAAATAAAAAACTCTTTTACTAAGAAACTAATAAAAACTAATTTACATTTCATCAAAGAAAATTTTAAAAATTTTCCTGCATTCTTCGAAAATTAAGTATTACCTACTCATAAAATATAATTTGATATTCTGATAATAAATAAGAAATTCTTTTTTTTTCTTCCAAATTCAGAAAAGAAAATGAGATTTTTTCTTTACACCCACCTTCCCTGTTCTCTTATTTCAGTGAGTTACTCCTAATCTAATTTTAAAATTGCTTCCCTCAAGAAACAGATGTAAATAAATTTGAGTCATGCAACGCTTATATTACTATATTCCAAGATCAGAATTTTTTTATAATTTCTGATACCTTTCGAGTCCAACACCTGCTGATTCTAATTTTGATAATGTAACAAAGTACTAATTGAAAATGGAGTTAAAAGCGTAGAAAAGTCGTTTTAATTTCTAGTCTGGATGAGATAAGATTGTTGTAAATAGTACTGCTGGTATTTTTAAATGAAAATTTAATTATGTTGGCTCTTTTTGTAAAAATAGGAAGATTTAATAAGTGTTTGTTATAAAGAAACAAAATATGAATAATAAAAATCCAATCAGGACAAACTTTGAAATTGTCTCTTAAAGTTTTAAATTGGTTGGGTAACCCATAAAATACCTTTATCTATGCAAAGGGTTAAGTTCGCCCAGGTTAAGAAGGTCAACGACATAAGATGTAGAAAGCAAATTGGTTACTGCCACGTTATTTATCCTAAGCAAGTTGGTGTGATTATACAAAATTAAAGTTAGGCGGACAGGCCTTTAGTAGCCTTGGGGGTGCTTATAATCTGTAGGAGGAAAATTAGAATTGGTACATCGAGGGTCACCAATTTTCTAAAATGTAGCAAAAAGGTAAGATAAAATTACACATTCGGTACATCCTGGTAATTCTGTATGTGAAGATAAGACTAGATAAAAAGAGAATAACATTACTGGTCGGGTTTGTAATACGAGGATTTTTCAATAATTATCTGAACTTTTAATTACAGCAACTCGATATTATGTGCAGTTATCTTTCAATCTACATGCATTGTAACAAATTGTGTGTAAAACGTATCAAGCCCAAGTTAACCAATTGGCTGTATTGTCTTTTGTAGGTACCTACAAAAAATTATAAATTTAAATATAATGCAATGATGAAGCACGCCTTTTGGAATTCCTGAAGAAGGCTGACACTCACGAAATCAGACAGTCCAATAGAGTATAGACATTCCGCTGTTATAATAAAACAGCCGGTTTTATTTCCATTTTCGAGGACTACGAAAATGGTTGTTGCACGAGTGAAGCGAAGGATCAGATCGATGTCTCCATTTGGGCAAAAATAAAATATCGAAGAGAGCAAAAATACAATTTTGCAAAGACAGAAAGGGTCTCATATAAGATTTCCCAAACCTTATTTAATCTTTAAATATCAATTGAAAGAACAGGCTTTGGAGATTCTATTAATATTAATTAGTAAGGTGCGACTGTAGTTCATTTAGTGTAGTTCAGAATTGTTCAGATTCTATCCCTAGCTGAAATCTAAATCGAGTTTGCTTGAGGAATTTTAGGCTTCATATCGAATATACCACATGGAAACAATAAAAGGAACAAATTGTCAGTTGAAATCCATCTTAATCGGTTGATGGGCTTTTCCCATTATTATTATTTCTGCCTTTGTCATCTTACATTGCCTTTGTAGTATCTTGAGGAAGGTCGTTTTTAAGATCCTTTTCTAAACAGTTGTCGTTGATGCACTATCAGAAGGAACTTCTTTAAGTATCCTTTGGAGCAACTTAAAAATTACAATTATTGTCTTCTAAAATGTTCCAAAACCTATTTCTGGATTACCACAATTTTTCTAAAGTAACAGACAGTATTTTAAGAAAAATGCAATGCTTGAACCATCAAGTCCTCAATAACACAGTTGTTGATTATGGCAATTTTTAAGGAAGTGGACACTTTATGGTAATACATCGAAAATATCCTAACTTAATATTCTACTTATTAGTAGATGCTTTATAGTAATAACCGTGCAGAAAGTTTCTCATTACTCAGTGGCAGCTCGTAGTGCAAAACTGTGAGAGTTGCATGCATTTGCTTTTACAAATGTGACGACCGGTTTGCATTCTATTTGCAAACCACAAGTGTCTTAAAGCTTCTCAGTTTTGCGAAGATACCTAGCGAAGCTACTTCGGAGCATCTTTGCTACAGGATGTTTGGACAACAGCATTGCGCAATCAGTCTCTGTTGTGATTGCGAGGCAAACTCCTCATTAAATGTAATACGCTTGTGAGGCAATAAAGTTACAAAAAATCCGTTTACACAGTGCGAGCTTGCTCAACTGAGGAGTTGCCCAAAATCAATAACGACATTATGAGATGTGCACATGGCACGATACGAAACTTTTTGGCAACATAGTTGAAGCAAGAAGCGTTCCACGTTATATAAATAACTGTTTGGTTTGCATACTCTTTGCAAGTAAATCTCATACTATCTAACTTATGATTGCATGTTCAAGTGTTACGCCAACCTTAAAACTATAGCACTGACTGTTCCTACCATTATAGTTTGCAATGTATTAATAGATACTTGCAGTAATAACCACGCTGAAAGTCTTTTATTACAATGTAAAACATCTGGGAATACAAAGCATAACCTCAACGAACTCCGTTTTGTTACTTTTTTAAATTTCGGCGGCCATTTTGACCATGTTCCTGAGGTGATATCAAAATACCAAAAGTATACGGATCTCCTATGTTTTGATGTAGAATACGATTCTAAAATAATAACAAAATTTCTGAGAATTTTTTTGATGTAGAATCCAAATTTGAAGTCAAAATTTTAAAATTTAATAAAAAATGCGGAGAGACAGACAGATACACAGACTTCGCAAATTCAGTAATGACTCCTATCAGAGTTCGTGGAATATAGATATGGACTTAGCCAGTCACTTTCCCAATTGTATCCATGGCAATAATACTCTAGTTGAACTTAACCAAAAATTGTAAAACTGGGCCTTAAAAAACTTCATTTATATCCATTAACAAACACTCTTCTGATTGATTACAAAATTTGTTTATTTGCTTTTCCATCCTTTTGCATACGTAGGGTTACGTACAAAAGTAAAGCAAAGCCTGTGGACTGACCCAAGTAGAATCTTACACTTAGTAATAGAGCTGCGATTGTAACGGATGGAGAATATTGATGTGACTTCATGAGATACGTTCAGCAAATGAGTCTTCAGAAAGACATTTGTTTGATCCTACGGGACAGATAAACTCTGCGGCGTACAGTGATCATGCAACCCACTTTTCAAGATAAAATGGCAATTTAAGAAACCGCGAAGCTGAGATTTAGTTTTGACCCATCCCATTGTCCAAGATCAAGTGAGATTTCCACTATGCGTGGTGTGTTTACGATTTTATTTAAAGAGATCCTTAGTCACCTTATAAACTCGCGTTAAGAATAATTAAATAATAATTTTTGTGTTACAAAATTGATTTGAAAACAAAAACAAAAGTAGCAGGCAATGAAAATCTGAGTCGGACTATCCCAAGGGACTAGGAGTCTAGAAACTCGGGGCCAAAAGAGACTGAATGCCAACTAGAGCCGAAATTTAAAATCTCCAACTTTTTGCCAGGTTCAGATGTATGCAATTCAATATTATGTTATCATAGGTCTCTTTTGGAGTTAAACCTGAAAGTACGGAACTGTCTTAAGAAAAGATAACAAGATAATAAGTATGATCCATACAGATATCTTCCTTTAAACAATTATTTCCAGTGTGTATGTTTCTCTAGACTGATTTTAGTTGGATAGCACTATGTAGGATGTGAAGGTAAGTCTTCCTTATTTTACCAAAACGTAAAACAAATTGTCAAGAAACAATCTTCCAAGACTGGTGTTTCACATAATGTTACGTACCAAGTGCCCAAAAAGTCCAAATTCTCAAACTACGTATGGGCACGCTATTACTGTTGGAACGAAATGCGAAGTTTTTTCTCTGCATATAACACTTAAGTCCTCTCGAAAAGTATTTCTAGATTCGCTACTGGCACTCCAGGACCAAATTAGAGTAGTCCGACTCTAATCAAAAGGGTCAAAGCTACAAAATTTTCTCTCCACTATCTTTTCAATGGCATATTGCAGCAACATGAGTACTAATAACTATAGATTGCTGGATTAGCAATCTTACCATCCTCTGCAATTTTTTAGTACAGTTTTAGAATTCAATTTAAATATTTTGTAGATCGTATTAGTTTAGTTACATTAAAATATAGCAAACAATCGAACTTTTGAATAATAATTGATTTTTTGATCTTTTAAATAAAATAAGTAAAGCATTTTAGATTTTTGTCCGAAAATGCTACCACTGCGCGGCGACTAAATCTGAATACAGAACTATTAAATAAAAAATTTATCATCTGAAATCTCACATTATGCAGCTCAGATTTAGGACAAGGATGATTAAAAAACAAAAATATTCTGTATTGTTAAAGCAAATTATGTTGAAACTTGCAAACAATCAATCAATGATCGATCGGTCCTGTCTGATTACTGAAATACATTTTATTTAGTGTGTTGGGTGAAAAAATTCTTTTCTTATTGTTTCTTTTCAAATTGCTAAACGTATACCTACAAGCATAGGCATATCTTTGGCTACTTCCTTTATTTTGTAATTTTAACCAAGATATCAAGTCTGCGGTAGGTTTCTGAATTTACCTTTTTTTCATAAGAAAAAGAAACATAGTGGCGCCCTTGTAATTAGATATCTGTGTTGGCTATGATTTTTTTCAATTTTGTCGAAACACAAACGCAAATAGTCTATAGTCTAGTATCTTGAAAAGTCTATGATTATAATTCTATTGAAAGATAAGATTCTGTGACTGGATGCTGATAAACAAACAATTAAGTTTCTCTTGTTTTTGTTTTCTTTGTCATCCCAAGTATAAGTTCTTTTGAATTCTTGAAAACTTTT